>CM034706.1:146978412-146990271 GCA_020142125.1 Phrynosoma platyrhinos
AATATAATTTTCTGTAGTTTGCAAGAAAAGCCAGCATTTCTTGTAGTGTGGACAATAGATCTGTCCTGGATTTGGGAGGGGGTGGGGTTGGAGGCAAGACAGATTGCTACCTGGCAGCTACCACCATTTACCTCAATGTCCAGACCAATTCTCAGCCTTGAATAATTACAGAAATATTTTTCCTTGCTCAGTGTTTCTGTGATTTGGCACCTTGTTTTTTTATGTCAGAGCAAGAAATTGTGTGCCAGGGGAAGCAAGGAATAAAACACCTTTCTGCAATTCTGCAGTTCCAGGTTGGGAGCTGGTTTACACATTGACGTAAATGGTGGTGGCTGCCAGGCAGCAATGTGACCGGCTCTGATGGGAAAAAAAAGCAGTGGCAGCAGGAGCTAGCAGAAGTGGGGTGGGTCTGGGACAGAAGAGGCTGGGAGTCCATTCAGACTTTTGGTCCTAATGTAGACAATCCTCAGTTACCAAGAGATTCTCTCATGCTTCAGAGTGGGACAAAGCTGTAAAGGGTCAGGGCTATGGGTATAAGCACAGTCAACCCAATCCATTTTGCTTTCTGGAAAATCTTTGGGACTTTTTACGGCTATGGAGTGGCTGGTTTACAAAGTAAGAGGGGAAGCAGATGGGCAGCCCTGGGCTGCCCTAGGAAGCTGAGCTGCGGGGCTGAGGTATTCCCACACCTCGGCCCTGCAGCGCAGCTTTGCTGCCCCTGGAAGGAGTGCTAAAATAGCTCTCCTTCCACAAGTCGCCAAAGCTACACCTCAAAAGGCTGGCAGCGAACCTTCGGCAACTCTTCCTCTGCAGCGTGTGTGGACACTGTGGCGGGAAGGCATCGTCGGAGTGCCGGCTGTGCGGAGGGTCTGGCACTCCGACGATGCCTTCAGGAAGGGGTTGGGATGCCCACCGTGCGGCTGCCCCTCCCCTTCCTTGCCCCCAAAATGGCCCTTTGCACCATCTGCTTCCCCCCTAAGTGTGCAGCTACTCAAGTTTAATGGGGGGCAATACAATTCTTACAATTAATTGGATAAGTTTCATGGATAAGTTTATATGTACAGTTTTTCTTTTTTTCTTTTTTTGGAAAGGTAGATTATTACATTTGTTCATTACATGCACTGTTATATACATGAAGTAGCCAGTAAGAGTCAGTTTTAACTTTTAAGAGACCTTGGTAACATCCATCTTCAGGCATTGAAAAGGGTGTGAGATCTACAGATGAGATGATCAAGGAGGAAGAGCATTCTGTCTCCCTATTCCAGTTATTTACTCATTTTCCTCCATGTACAAGTGTTGACTGTATTTGGAGCTCAGTTTAGAACTTTGGAAAATTCAGACTACCATTTGGCAGCCTGTGTTCAGACTTCTTCATAAAACTGTGAGATAAGTGTGTTAGGTCACATGTCCTATGTTCTGAATCCCCTCCTCCACCATTCCTAAAATTGGATTGAAGAGTTTTATAGAATGCATTTGTACTGAAGATTTGATGTAGTTTGACACCACTTTAACTGCTATGGCTCAATGCTATCTAATTCTGAGATTTGCAGTTTTGTAAGATATTTAGCCTTGCTCTCAGAGAGCTCTGGTGCCACAAGAAACTACAGATCCCAGCATTCTATATGATGGAGCCAGGAGAGTTAAAGTGGTGTTAAACTGCATTAATTTTGCAATGTGGCAACAGCCATAGTCCCCATTCCAGTATTTATCAAACAGACATGTCTGTGAACTTAGGGATACGGTAGTCCCTGCAGATGTGTGGGGGGTTAGGACAATAGGAACCCCATGAATGTGGAGAATTTGCTAATAAAGTAATCCCCTCCAACCTCCCCTCCAATGCCTAGGACAGGTGTCCAAGAAATGGGAGGGCCAGAGGGAGTTCACCCATCATTTTCCCTGCCTTCCCCTGCCTTTAACCAGCTCTGAGAAGTCAGCTGAAGGGATAGAAGGGTGGGGGATGTGCCTTTCAGCCACAAGATGGCACCAAATGTAAAGTACAGTAGTCCCTCTGGATTCAAAGACTTCAGATTCACAGTTTTGATTATTTGCAAACCCAGCCATCCTATCCCTTTAGCCAGCAATGGGAAGCCAGATGAAGGGACAGAAAGGTGGGGGTGAGGAGAAGCCAGAACACTCTGGCTTCTCCTCATCCCTCCACCCTCCTGTCCCTTCCCAGATCAACTGAAGGGGCAAGAGGACAAAGGGATGAGGAGACGTGTGCTGGCTTCTCCTCCACCACCACCCTTCTGTCCATTCAGCTGACTTCCCATTGCCAGCTAAAAGGATAGGAGGGTTGGGTTCACAAATAATCAAAATTGTCTGAGAATCTGGAGAGACTACTGCACTTTACATTTGGTGCCATCTTGTGACTCAAAGGCAGAAGAATCTGAATACCACATTAGAACTTGACATGTCACTAGGGTTGCAGGCCTTTCACCAAGATGGTGGCCAAAGGCCCAGTGCAGTGAGATTTCCCCAACACAGACATAATTTGGTACTGTTCTCTATATTTTTGCACTTCACCATATAATACAATATTGGCTGGTTGGCATGCTCAGACCATGTGTACCAGTGAACAAATACAAAGGTGGCTAAAACCAATAGCTTGAAGGTAACCACAAAGTATAAAGATGTTACTCTGACAAAAAGATTCACATATTAATGACTGAGGAATTGGGATAGAAAGCACTTTCCAATCCCATTGTGCAAATAAAATGCCATTACTAGGGACTCAGATTTATATCTATGTACGACAGGCTAGTTCCTTTGTAAAAGGATCCATTGGTGGGGATGCCTGCTCTCTTCATGCCTACAATCAATCTGAACCTCAGCAGTACTATTGCCACCACCATTCTCCCTTCCCACTTGTGCTCATTTGCAATATTCAGGTGTATGAAGAAGATGTAGTGGCTTCCTATTCCCCTCATGATCATACTTAGTGGCACTAAAATTGCTTGAGAGGCAGTTGATGGCTTCCATGTCAGTGGGGTGGTGAATCTAGTCCAGCTTTTAGTTTGATCTTTCAGTGAACCATCCAACCTATCCCAAAATAGGTTCAGCACCTTGCATGGTTCCTTTTTGGACTAAAGACTAACATGAATTTACTAAACTGCTGACATGAAGGTATAAACTTCCACTTCTTGTGGGTAACTCCCTTAGCTACCAAAGAAATCCCATGAGCAAAGGGATGTTGGTGGCAATAGGTTTTGAGAGACATTCTTCACTGGATGGGCACCAATAATAGATTTCCCAGGCCTGACTTTTATTTATTTTGTTCATTTCTTGACCTTATCTCAATGTAGGACCAAAGAGGATTTAAAACATAGATTACCACAAAATATGACTATATACCTATTATCATAGTAAAAACATTTTTTTTAAAAAAATCCTATTAACAACAGTTCATTTTCTCTCTCTCTCTTTCTCTCTCTCTCTGAATATTTAAAACATATAAGTGTGGATAAAAGTCTACCATTGTTTGATTACTGTTTCGTTAATTTGGCTTAAGCATTAATATGAGAATTGTTGCTATTATTAATGTTTAATTTCATAATGCTGCAAAACACCTTGAATGATACTTTTTCTCATGATGTTGTTATGGAAACCCTAATGGTCTGAGCAGATTCTAGTTCAAAGCAAAATTCCCTACTTAGCAATAGGCGGCCTGACAGGGGAGGAAGCCAGTCATTATTATCTTTCTTCAGAATTCTTTTTTATATGATTACTTCCTGATATTTATTCGGCTCTACCAAAAACTATGTGTAGAGGGAAAATAGAAGGAGACATTATCATGGGTACAAAAGTTGTTTGTAGCTACCATAGCAACCAAGTTATGAAAAGAGTTTACAGCCAAGAGTTGCTTTGAATCATGATATCTGTGATCTCTCGGGGTCCCTTCACTAATCAATACAAGTACTGTAACTTCTGCTTATACAGACTTCTCAAGCTATGAAGATTACTTTGGAAAAGGGGGGAAAGACAATGGTCATGTGGATATTATTTAGAAATGTCTGAGCTAGAATTACAGTAGAAAACTTCACAAAACATACATATGCATAAGTATGTGCATATATGTTTTGATTGTGTAAATGTTTGTTATCATGTGTCTTCAAGTTGTTTCTGACTTATCCCAACCCTAGTGTCATGTTTTCTTGCCAATATTTATTTACATTTGCCACTGCCTTCCTCTGAATATGAGAGAGTGTGACTTGCCCATGGAGGAGGGATTCAAACTCTAATCTCCTGGCATCTGAGTCCAAACACTCCACCCTTTAATTCATGTAGACACTCATTTTTGTCATAGCATATAGGCCAGAATGAGATGGTAAGGCTTATCACTATAAGCATGAATCTGGTTTTGATTGTTTTTTTTTTTTCTTTTTGGCATGTAACAAATAATATGCACACAAATACCCTGAGAAGAATGTTCACTGGGCACAACTTTCAAAAAATGTGGCCAATGCTTCCTCTCCTATGAATGAGAATTTCATTTTGTGATAAAGACTGTCTGAATTTTACTCTCAAATTTGACAGAGGATTTGAGAATTCCTATGATTTTCAAACATGAATGTGAGGAAAAGTCAAAGTTAAAGTTTTACCCAACCCGTATTTGTGACTTGAATTAGGATTGCTGTGTCTTTGTTTCAACTGGCTCCTCATCTCCAATGTTTGCCTAAAAAATAATTTGTTTTGTTTGTAATTAATTGATATTAATGTTGCTAGTGACCTTTTCCCAGGTGTTGCATTGATCCATTGATCAGTGCACTGGCCTTTCATTAATCTGTATCTTTTTTTCTTTTTTTTTTTACAGAAGCCATATCATCAAAGCTCTTGATCCATCCCAAACCAAGTTTGAAAAGTCATTCAAAACAAGCAAATAAATAGAAACACAAGTTCCAAAAATAAAGAAATTATTAATGCTGCTTTTAGAAACAGATTTATATAAAAATATGTTTCTATTGTATCCAAGCTATATATACCCTGCTTTTTTGTTTTTGGTTGTTAGCACTTGTATTTATGTTATAACTATGGAAAGCCTTGCTAGACCGCACAGCAGAGTCCTTCTTCAATCCAAAATGTTCCAGTGCATGAGCCTGAACTCTTTTTATAGCAAAACTTTCCTGAACTTTAAATAGGTTATCTCCAATCTCCATTCACTGATCAGAGATAATGGCAGTATGATAATGAAATAAAAACAGAACTCACTGTCAGTTACACCAAAAAATTAATAAGTAGAGGCCTCATTAAGTTAAATGTAAAATGTGATGTTGTCTGCTTTGATTATTCAAAAACTCAAAAGAATTAGCATAATGTTTTTAGTATGTGATTCTCAAGAGCTTGTAACAGTTACATGGCATGCAAATACAACACTGTCATTCAGATAAACTCCTCCTGGCTGTCAGAGTAGAAATTCATCAGGTACCAACAGCCTCAGAAGAAACTGCAGGCAGGACATCATGGGATTGCCCCACGGTATCCTGCCTGCCTGTTTAAGGTCCCATATTCTTCTCTGCCTATAATCTGGTTTAATCTGTAGGATTAAAAATAATAATTGCAGAAGTACAAAATGTAGCTTTCTAGTTTTCAATTTCGGTCTTTCAACCATTCTTTGACATTGAGAGTCACTAATGAAAATCAGTGCAAAAGGGTATTAATTACTTCACAGGGAATTGTGCAAGTATATATTCATCTCAAGAAATAAGATCAAGTAAATTAGAAATCCCAAATCTGAATAGATATTCAAATGGAAATAATATTGTGCATTTGGAATGGACATTTTTCTTTTCAGCCAAGAACTATCTTAAAGTCTCTGTTCCATGCTGCCAAAGTAGATGAGAACAAAAGAAGATGATGATGATTTTTATTTTTATAAAATAATACAGCGTTGTCTATCAGCCACCTGCAGAAATAGGACTAATCAGTTGTGCTATCACACCATAAGGCTATGTCTCAGGTAAGGCAGTGCATTCCTCCTATGCTGCTTCTATATTTGTCTACTCTTATGTAAAATTCAGTTGTGTTTCCTTCGGAACCCCCCCCCCCATAAAACCATTATATACATCTCTGCTTAGAAGTAAATCCATCCAAATTCTGTTGTGCTTAATCCCATGTTGGAGTGCATAGGCCAATGGAATGACATTTCATATTCCAATATGCAAATAAGCATTTTTCAGTCTGATTTTTTCAGTAAATATGAGTAATATTCAGAAAAATAAAATAAAAAAATGTTCTGTTGCATTTACTCCAAAGTAAGTGTGAACAAATTACAGGGACAGCATCTCAAATTCCAGTCCTCTAATAAAACTCCCCCACTGTTCTATTGGAATTTCTTGGAAATATAAAAAAAACTAATTTCAACTTTACTTTTAAAAAATACCGAAATGCTTTTGATTTATTGTGATTTAGGGGGGATGCAGACCGGGGCGTCGGAGACCCGGAAGCGTTCAGGGCGACCTCAGGAAGAGGAAGGGCCGCCGCGCGTGCGGTGGCCCCTCCTCTTCCTGGCCTCGGAGACGGCTCAATTGAGTCATCTGCTGAGGCCTTTCGATACCATCAGCCATGACTGAAGCAAGAATTATAGCACAGTGTTGCTTTAGAGGAGACCAATGATCTGCCTAACAGGATCTGCCTAAGAGTAACAGGATCTGCCTAAGAGTAACTGTAATAGGGGGCCTGGAAATGATTGAATATTTGGAGAAAAGTGTGAAGTACTTCAGAACTGTGAAGCCAGGACCAGAAAACCAGAAAAATGACAAAAAAAAAGAAATCAAAATTTGTTTGAACAGTGTTCCAGCAAGCATTTGGACAGTCAATTTTCCATCAAGCACTTAAAGAGCTAACAGTATTTAAATCTTAAAGAGAGTATCACAACATCAAGAAAAGAGGTGCATTTTCCTGAAAAAAGAGAACAGCTTTCTGCAGCTTCCTCTCATCATTATTCCTTCAAGGCCTTCTTTAATCAGCAAAAAAAAAAAAAAAAAAAGTAGTATTCTGCATTAACCCTCTAGTCATTCTGAAGATACTAAGCCTTTCAAATACCTTCCTTATCCCTATAACATGCACCCAGGACCTTTCCTGCTGACTTTTGAATCCTGCATTTCTTCAGCTGTGGGAACCTGAGTGCCGCCACTTCAAGGAGTGTTGTTTGGTCTCTGGATTATAGAGATATAACTATGCTACATCAAAAGTGATGAGCCATTCCAAAAAATAGTCACTACATCATTCAAAAGGCTGCAACACCAACTTGGAGGTATCCCCTCAATCTCAGTATTATACAACTTGGCACCTACTTGGCTGGCAGCTTCTACATAGCCAACTACTCATGAATTATAAACCCAGTGTCTCAGCAATAATTCTAGCTGAAATTTGCCAATCTGCCAAAATCAGATCATGAACAACTCCACAGTTTCAGAAACTGACACTGTTGAAAGCCCCCAGACCTTGCTTCAATTTTGATTTCAAAATCACCGCACTGAAAGAAGTGGCTCACCACTTCTTCACAGTTGAATACGTATGACTCAACACCTGCATCATACACTCATGGATTTGCTTTGGAGTTTTCTTCTGCAAGAACAGGAACATCATGATGGCCTGGAGTTCAGCATTGGAAATTCCACACCTTTTTTTGACATTATTCTATCAATGATCTGAATAAAATCAGAAATTAGAGCAATAATCCTGCAAATTGGCAATTTACAGTACAAAAGAAGCTTTCAAGCTGCAGTGACAAAATTACACTCAGATTTTGAAAAGAGTGGGTTTAAGTTGAGAACTTTTCAGCACCTCATCCTACATGCCTATTCAGGAAAATTAGTATGGTGCAGTGGTTTGAGCACTGGATTATGGGACTCAAATTTCAGCCCAGCCATATAAACCCACTGGGTGACCTTAAACAAGTCATATGCTCTCAGCCTCAGGGGAAGGCAATGACAAACCTGTTCTGAAGAGGCCTTGATGAGAAAACCCCATGATAAGCTTGCTTTAAGGTTGTCATAAATCAGAAATGACTTTAAGGCACATAGCAACAAGCAAAGCAAACCATTAACTCAGTGCTTCTTCAGGCGGCAGATGAAAACACGTTGGAATTAGAGAAGTTGTGTCCCAAGTAGCATGTTCTGTATATCCTAAGCTAAGTCTATCTGCAGATATAATGGAAGATAATTTTCCACTTGCAACACTGAAGACAGATTGAGCCACAAGTCAGGTAGCTTATTGTACATGGAATTCAAAGGGAAACCATGTTGGTTTTTCATTTGAAGAAGAAAAACATTTTGAGTTGACCCTGCATTATTTCTCCACTGAGCCACTTTGATCTAACCAAGATGAATTTAGCCTAGCTTATCAGTCAATGCTGTACAATCCAGCAAGCAGATTTGATGAGAAAATAAAGGCCTACAAAAAAACTAATTCAGAAGATATAGATCAAAATATTACATCTGGCACTTTCACCAATTTCATCTCATCCTGGTGATTTGATTTTTTATATTGCTGTTATTGGAGTTTCCACCTAACTTTTTAGAATTTGGGTTTCATCTTCATATGGCCCTTCATTCCATGTGTCCTTCACTTTGACATTTCTTCTGTATAATTCTTCTGTGTATTGCATCCAACATCTCTTTATTCCTTCCTGGTCTTTGTAATCAAAGTCTAGTATGGGGAATTTTATTTAGCTTAGGTCGAGAGGGGATCAGCTACAAGGAACCTGTGAAACCATCTCCCACGAGTATACCAAGAGTCTGGTGGATCTGAGAATTGATACAGAGAGAGGATTCTCCAATTAAAGTACTATTTATTGACCGGTAGAAGATCACACAGCAAAACACACACACACACCTACAGGGCTTAGGGAAATCAAGGGTTAAATGCCAAGGCATTGTGGCAGCGATACTTACTACTGATGAAGCCTCTTCTGGAGTCCAATTGGGTGAAGGAGTGTTAGACACAACCATCCTGAGAGTGCGGGTTGGATGGATGTGCTGGTAACCAGTTCAGAAAACAGAGAGACATAAGGTCCCCCTGTGCTTGGACTAGCGACTCTGAGGGGGAAACTCCTGGGGTTTTTAAGGGAAAATCTAGCCTCTAGTGAAGCACCTGATCACTTGGCTAAAAGCTTAGGCAAAAGAAGCTTGATTGCTTAACAATAGCTTGGATTGTTCACTAGATAGCTTAGCTATAACTTAAATTGTTTGGCTAAGGTTTAGATTGTTAGATTGCCTAGCCAATGTAATCTGGTCTGGCAATATTCAAGGGGAAATGAGAGGGAACTGAGTTGTCTGGCTGACCCATCAGATGAGACATCTCGATCATTACTACTCATCTTTCTGATTATGCAGGTAATGATAGCCCACTTGCGACTACCACACTGTCTGCTGGGTTCTGTGATTTGGGGATTTTCCAGTCTCCAATTGACCTGGACATGACCTCTAGGCCCTGCTATGGAAGAACATGGAGTCTGATGCAGAGTCCATCTGGGGCCATGTGGAGTTCATACACACCAAAATTCAGAAAAATGCACTATCAGTAACATCTTGAATTATGTTCTGGTCCTTGGTTTGAATTTTCCTTTGATTTCCTGGATCTTGTGAAATAGATCTCTTGTTCTTCCCTTTTTGTTGTTGTTTTCTATTTCTCTGTATTATCGTTGCAGTGAATTTCTTTATCTCTCTATGTAAGCAGTTGTACTGTTGCATTCATGATTCTTAGTTTGTTCCTATCTCCCTTTTGTTTTTCTTCTCTTCTTTTATTTATTGCTTGCAGTGTTTTGTCTGTCATCCTTGTTTTCTTTAATTTCTTTTTTGTTTATTGAAAGTGTCTGTCTGCATTCTTCTTTTATTATGTCCCTGGCTTCAGATAATAGTTTCTTTGGTTCTTGGTCTATTATGCTTAGTAGTGCAAATATGTTTTTTTCCCCCAATAAATTCTTTTGTGATAATATTTAGATCATATTTTGGTATAATCACTGGTTTTGGTTTCTTCTTGAGTCTTATTTTTATTTTTTATATGAGTAATTCATGATCTGTGCCACAGTCAGTGCCTGGTCTAGTCTTGGCCACCAGAATAGAGTTCTGCCATCTTTTACTTCCAGTTATATAATCTGATTTTTGTGCTGACCTTCTGGTGACTTCCATGTGTATAGCCTTCTTTCTGATTGTATGAAAAATGTAATTGCAATGAATAGGTTGTTGGATTCACACAAATCTATCAGATGCTCACCTGCTTCATTTGTTTTGCCTAGTCCAAATCTGCCTACTGTTTTTGATTCTTCTTTGCTTCCAACTTTTGTGTTCCAATCCCCAATGATCAGCTTGACATTCTGTGTTGGTGTGTTCTTAATTACTTCCTGTACTCCTTCATAGAATCTATCAATTTATCTCTGTTCTGCCTCTGTGGTTGATGCATATCCTTGAATTATGGTGATATTCATTGGTTTACCATAGAGCCTTTAATGAAATGATTCAGTCTGATTTTGCATTGTATCCTCTGACTGCTTTTGCTACATACTTTTCTTAGTATGAAAGCCACCCCATTTCTTCTTGCCTCTTCATTTCCTGAATGGCACTGGATAATTGTCCGATTCAAAGTGTCTTTTTTTTTTTTTTTTACTATGTCTAGCTTCCCTTGGCTCATTCTTCTCACATTCATGTCCCTATTTTATGTGCAATGCTGCTTTGGATGCTATTTGTCTTTGTAAGGGTGTTTGCTGTTTGTCTTGGCATCTTTCTTAAACCCTTGGCTGATCTTGCAAACATGATATCCCTTTATTCTCCCTCCTTCCCTTTTTGTTAATGCTCTGATCCTGCCTGTGTCTCACTTGGGTGTCTCATCATAGGGTTACACAAAGAGGGTCATGTACACGTCCCTGTGTGCAGTGCCAATCAATGTTAGCTATGATGTTACTACAATTCACTCCTATCAATGGAACCCACCACTACTGTTGATGGCCAGAAGCTGTTTGTCTTCCTGTACCATTCCTCCTGTTCTTTCCTACCCTTCCCCTATGCATTACTCATGTCCTCCTTCATTTAGTCTGTCCCTCTCCCCTTCCCCTCCCCATCCCTCCTTTAGTTTCTTCACTTCTTTTTCCATGATTGGGGGAAGGCAGAGATAGGTGGTTGCCCTCTTCCTTCCTCCATTCACCTTGGTGGTGCTTTGTTCTTTGGCTCAGCTGGGGGGCAGAAAATGAAATGGTGATAAGCCACATTATCCTCTGCCTTTCCTATGGTCCTCTTTGTCCTCCTGCTCACCTGGGGGGGCAGAGAATGGGCTGAGTTGGTGCTTAGCCTCAGTCTCCCCTGCCCATCTGATGGTCCTCTTTGTCCTCCTGCTCAGCTGGGAAGGCATAGAATGTGGGCTGAGTTGGTGCCATCCACAAAAAGGGAGACACAAGAAACTGCAGCAACTATAGGAACATAGCACTGATACCTCACTCAAGCAAAATCTTGCTCACTCCAACCATACATGGAGAGAGAAGTCCCAGAGATCCAAGCAGGATTCAGAAAATGAAGAGGCACTAGGGCCACATTGCAAACATGCAATGGTTAATAAAATACATCAGGGAATTCCAAAAGAAAATCAGCATGTGCTTTATAGACTATGGCAAAGCCTTTGATTGCATAGAATAGATCATGACAGGCTATTGAATGCCCTTAAATACATGGGAGTGACAACACATCTGATATTCCTGGTGAGGAATCTGTACTCTGTACAAAAGGCTATTGCCAGAACAGAATATGGAGAAACAGAGTGCTTCTCAATTGGCAAAGGGGTCAGACAAGTCTGTATCCTTTCACCTTATCTGTTCAATTTGTATGAAGAACATATTATAAGAAAAGCAGGATTGGATACAGAAGAAGGAGGAGT
>CM034706.1:146997105-147011465 GCA_020142125.1 Phrynosoma platyrhinos
AGGAGAGCGTGACCCCATCCAGGACTGGAGGTTGCAACCCAATTCTTATTACATGATTGTTAAATTCCCAATTTACTTTATCTTTGTCAGAAATCAGATATGCATGCCATCTAAAAGGTAAGTCCATACCTTCCAATTGCAATGTTCTATCATCTTTGATATTTATCCATTCTTTCACCCATTGAAGACAAGCTGCATGCTGATATAATTTAAAATTTGGTATATTCATGCCACCTCTTTCTTTGTCATCTTGGAGAATTTTCATCCTTATCCTTGCTTTCTTTTTATTCCAAATAAATTCTAATAAATCTTTTTCCCATTCCTTAAATGGTTTGTCATTATTTATGATAGGAAGTGTTTGGAATAGAAACATCATTTTCGAAGTCACATTCATTTTAATTGTAGAGATCCTTTCAATCCAAGATAAATTCATTTTTGACCATCTTTGTAAATCTTTCCGAATTTCTAGCCAAGTCTTTTCATAATTATTCTTAAATAGATCGGAGTTTCTGTTTGTAATGTGTATTCCTAAATATTTTATTTTCTTCTTTACTTCAAATTTAGATACTTGTTGAAATTGTCCAGTTTCTATCTTATTCATGTTTAATAGCAGCACATTTGTTTTCTTCTCATTTATTTTAAATCCCACATACTTCTCATATTCTCTAATTGTATTCATTAATGGATAAATACTTTCAAATGGTTCTGCCAATGTTATCACCAAATTGTCCGCATATGGCCTTACTTTATGTTCATGTTTACCAGTCTTTATTCCTTTAATTGAGTCATTTTTTTTTCTAATATTTTCCAGTAACGATTCCAAAGTCATTATAAATAGCAAGGGCAACAGTAGACAACCTTATCTTGTACCTTTTTCTACTTGGCAACTTGCAGTCTACTCTCCATTTATCAATATTTGAGTTTCCTATTTTTTATATATATCTCCAATCCATTTCAATATACTACTTCCAATTTCCATCTTCTTCAGTATCTCAAACATAAAATCCCAATGTACATTGTCAAATGCCTTTTCGGCATCCAAAAAAAATCAATGCAGCTTTCTTATCTGATCTTTTTTTCATGTATATCAATAATGTCAAATTATATTTCTTATATTCTCTCTCATATGTCTATTTGGCAAGAAGCCTGATTGGTCTTTATTAATCCAATTGTTAAAAAGAAAATTAGTCTTTCCACCAGAATTAATGTAAATATCTTGTAATCGTTATTAAGTAGTGCAGTAGGTTTGTAATTTCTCATCTCCTGGATTTCTTTTTCTTCTTTTGGTATGAGCATGATGTAAGATAATCTCCATGTATCTGGAATCTCTCCTTCAAGTATAGAGTTCATTGTAGTTTGTAATGGAGTTACCAGTTGATTAATAAATAATAGATAGCCGTGAATCCATCCAGTCCTGGTGTTTTCCCATTCTTCAGCCTCTGTGTTACATTCACTACTTCCATTGTTGTAATTTTCTTATTCAGTTCTAGTCTTTGCTCTTCAGTTAAAGTTTTAATTGGTAGTAATATATTTTTCCCTCTCCTCTTTATTCGTGTTTCTTTTTGTAAATAACTCTTTGAAATATTTATGAAACAATTTTTTCAGTTTAGATTGTCCAGTGTATATTTCTGTGCCTTCTTTTATTTGCCAAATCATTTTCTTTTCTTGATTTTTCCTCAGTTTCCATGATAACAATTTTCCAGGTTTATTAGAAAATTCAAATAACTTCTGTCTGGTAAATTTAATTTTCTTCTCCAGTTCTTCTGCCATCATTATTGAAATTTGCTTTTGTAAAGTTTGAATTTCTGACTTTAGTTGTTTTTCCTCAGGATTCCTTTTTAATAATTTTTCTTTATTTTTAATCTCAAAGAACAGTTTTTTTTCCATTTTAGCTCCTTTTCTCCTCTTCTTTTGTGCACCTTTTTGAATAAAAAAACCCCTCTCATCACTGCCTTTGAGGCATCCCAAATTGTCTGTATTTTCACTTCTTTATTCATGTTCTCTTGAAAGAATTGATTTAAGTTTTTTTCTGTTTGTTTTATAATTTCCTCATCTTCCAAGAGTGAATCATTCAATATCCAGTTAAATTCAGATTTCCTAATTTTATTTCCATTGTTATGGAATTGTGATCTGATGATATTTTTGGCAGGATGTCCATGTATAGAATTTTAGATGCAAGGGATGTAGAAATAACAAACATATCAATTCGGGACCACGAGTTGTGTCACTCAGAGTAAAAAGTAGAGTCTTTTATATTTCTGTACTTCACTGTCCAAATGTCCATCAAAGAGAATGTTTCTTCCATTTCAAAGAAAGACCTTGGGAGTTTACCTTATTGCTTCCTTATTTGTTTGTCTGATTTTCTGTTGATTAATGGGTCTTTCATTCCATTCCAGTCTCTGAGTAAAATGATGTTTCATGATCATATTCACATAAAATTTTAGTCAATTTTATAAAAAATTGATCCTTCTGTTCTGTGGGGGTATATACCCCTACAACCAATGCTTTTTTCAAACTTCCAATTGACTTCTATTCCTTTGTAATGTCCATTCTGATCATTAAACAATTCCTTAGTGTCCTATTTATTATTGACATACAAAACTACTCATTTTTTCTTTTCTCTCCTGATGATATGAATTTTTGTCCTAGTTTTCAATTTATTAAATATTTCTTTTCTGTTTTCTTTATGAGTGTTTTCTGAAGGCACAGAATATCAAATTTTTGTTTTTCGAGGTAGTGCTAAATTATTTTCCATTTTTGTAGACCGTTTAGTCCTTTAATGTTCCAAGATAAACATTTTATAGTGTTTAGGGTCTCCATTTTATCTTATGTTAATTATAATTCTCCTTCTTCCTGTTCTGGTTCTCTCGCTTTGTTTTTCATCTTTCCTTGGAGGCAAAGCAGTGCCTCCGATTCCTAACTGTCTCAGACGATAGAAGAGGATGGAATTCTCTATTGTGTTGAAAGCCGCTGAGAGATCCAGGAGCACCAGCAGGGTCACACTACCCCTGTCGATGCCCTGTTAGAGCAACCATGGCAGTCTCCACTCCATATCCTGTTCTGAATCCAGTTTGGAATGGATCGAGATAATCAATTTCATCCAAGACTGCTTGGAGTTGGGAAGCAACTGCTCTCTCAATCACCTTGCTTAGAAAAGGTAGCAAGGAGACTGGTCTATAGTTATTTCTATCCAGGGGATCCAGGGAAGGTTTTTTCAGGAGTGGCCTGATGGCCGCCTCCTTCAAACATGATGATATAATACCTTCCCTGAAGGACACATTGATTGTATCCCATAGGAATACTCTCAATGCGCCCCCTACTCCCAGACAACCAGCCAAGATAGACATGGATGGAGAGGGCAAGTTGTCTTCCTTATTTTTTCATGGAGCTTATCCACATCATCGATACTCACACATTGAAACTGATCCAATAAATCGCCATCAACAAAGTTGCTGGACACCTCGTCTACGGATTCGCTTAGAACAATGGCATCCAAGTTGTCTCTTATCCGAAAGATTTTATCTGAAAAGTGGATGTTAAATGTGTCACGGCAGAATAATGTTGCCCCCTATTTTGGATGCCCTAGCTGCATTTTTTAAAAGCTAGTTCTCCTAGTTTTCCTAATTCTTACACTCCTTCTCCTATGAAAATAAAATATACATGTAAGTAATGTAACAGTAATCAAATATTGCCAAATTTCTCAAAAAATAACATTAATAGACATGCATTAAAAACCTTAATCATTTTCATTATTAGATTTAGTACATATGCTCTCCTTCATTTTGTCTTTTTTTCTATTTGTATCATTACTAAGAGACAGAGACAGAGGCCTGATTCACATGACAAAAACAATCCAGGATGAATCTGCATTGAATCTTTGTTCACAGACATCCCAAATGCATTGGATGCACTTTTGGAGGGGGAGGGGAGCTGACAAAAATCCATTTAACCTAAAATGTTCAATACCGGGTTTTTTCCCCTGATTTTTCTTGAAAGATCCACATCATGTAGGCAGTGTGAATAAACTTTCAAATTGATTTGGATCACTCTGTATTGGTCTTTCTTAAAAAGGAAGGGTAAGCAAGGGCAGCAAATTTGAAATGACAGTTCCATTTTAACCTGAAAGAATGGCATGTATGAATAACTGACTTGTACAGATTTGCAAAACCAAAAGAAAATGGGAACAACAAAACCAACATGCAGTGCCATGGTGATGCAGACCTCTTCAGGAAAAGAATGAACATGTGAATGATCCCAAAGAGAGAGAGAGAGAGAGAGAGAGAGAGAGATCATGTAATCAACATCACTTACTTTGCACAATACAGTGAAGATGTATTCATGGATTAAATCCAAATTGTTACTTCCATTCGTGTATTCAACTGAAATAGATACACAGATTATCTTTATTTTGCTGTCTAGCTGTTTTGTTGAACACTTTGCTGGGTCCAGGATCTGGAGGTGCTTATTTATTTATTTATTTATTTTACAACCTTCTAAAATTGCACTGAATTATCATACCCTGTATTATGATTGCAGATAACATGTACAGGTTGAATAAGTCGTTTCAAACCCTTTTATTTCTAATATCACCTTAAAATTTGCTCCTTCTGTAGATCAACCTCAAATACTTTCCTTTAGAGGACTTCATCATCAGTCACTTCTGCTTCTTTTTCCATTCTAAACCATCACATAAACAAGACAGCCAACCAATAATATAATATTTTAATAAGTATGATAAATAGAAAAATAGAAATATATACAATATGGAAAATATCATATGGTAGATTCAAAGGTAACAGTACATATATGGCATGAAAATATCAAATTCTATTTTAATGTGTTGTATTAAAAACATGAATCCAAAATAAATGGGCTATGTAACCACACACACAAAAAAAAATTAAAACAAAGTAGACAAATAGGGGTTGCAGACTGCTACAAATAGTGCAAATTGAGTCCACTTTTAGGGTTAGGGTTAATGCTAGGGAATCATGGGAATTGTTTATTTTCTTAGACATTGAGCCTTCTCTGTCAGAAAGCTCTGGTGCCACAATAAAATACAGTTCCCATGATTCCCTAACTCTAACCCTAACCCTAAAAGTGGACTCAATTTGCACTATTTCTGGCAGTCTGCAACCCCCCAGACTCTAGATATAAGATCAAGTAGCTGTTGTTAAAGTAATTATTATAATGTCTGAAAGCTGTGACTGATGAAAAACCCAACTAAAACAAGCAATTTATTTCATGGTCCAGCAAGGAATTACTGATAGGCAATCTAATGACTGGGAACCTGTAAACAATGAGCAACCCAGCATTTGAACTTGAGACCCTTCCATCTTGTTGGGTGTTCTTTATCTCTTTCAACATATGGTGGAAATGCTAATGTTTGAAATGTAAAGGGTACAAATTCCATTTAAAATGTGTCAGCAATGAAGCTGTCCCCTTTGGAGCTGCCTTTGAAAACATCATAGGAAATTACAATTAATGGAGACTTTTCTCCCCAGGACATTGCTTGCTTGGGTGGCTGTAGAAAACATATTAAACAAATTGTTTTGGATTTGTGTAACATCTGTCAAAAGTTTTCCATACCAGGGTGTTGATGAAGATAGAAATACACTGCTTCAGCCCTAGAAGAGGAGGGGCATCAGTCAGTTATGAGAACCATAGTTTGGATGTTTTAAAAAATCTCCAGCATTTCCAGGTAAAAAGGACCTAAGAGAGCTGCCACCATACATTCTCTCTGAAAGTTCATTCAGTCACTACACTATAGTGCTCAATTTTCAGGTTTTCTGCAAATGATCCCTTCATCCCTCCCCCAGTATTTTAAGGAACCATGGCAAAATCCAAGCAGGATAAGGGAAGACAAAGAAAAAAAAAGAGATTATGAGTCATTTCTCCCTAACTCACTACCCATGCTTGAACCCCTTACAGTGAAAGCTGAAAGGCCTTTCACTGAATTTGATTAATTTCACTATTTAAATAGTAATCTGAATGTTTTCCAAGATAATTTGATTTAGGAATATTGTAAATGGATTTCAAATTTTTGCTTAAAATGCCATGCACTTTCAATACAGCTTCATTAGTTTAATCACTTTTCAATCCTATAGACCTACTCAGAACAGTCTGCATAATCAAATTCTTAACTTTTTTCAAACCTAACTTTAAAAAAGCCTTAATTTAATAACTCAAAGTTAAATGATCAGTGCTTTTGTGTGTATCAGTTATAAAAGATAATGAGATAATAATGAGAGGTAATGTGTACTTTGCATCCTGTATTCCTGTATGTTCATAATTAATTTCAGTGCGATGTGCATAGGTGGGTGTATCACAAAATTAAGAATCTCCTGGGCTATGTTGAAATGAATTTTGTTTTACTTGATTGTTTATTATAAATATCTATATGTCACATTTTGATCCTGGATGCCCTCCCCAGTGGTTCACAATAATAATTAAACAATGCAATCACATTTGAAAACTAACAACAACAACAACAACATTTTAAACCCTCTTTGGATTGGAAAACATAAATATATGTCTAAACAAGAAAGTTTTAGGAAGGGCATAAGTTAAAAAGGCCTTTTGATGGAAGAAGTTCCAGTGTCTAGTTCCATAGCTGAGAAGGCCCTCTTTCATTTACTCAGCAGTCATATTTCAGAGAGTATTGGGATATGAAACAGATGTTCAGATCATGTGATTTGAAAGAAATTGGTGAGGCTTCTTTGAGTTATATTTTTTGTCAAAAACCTATCCCCTCATATTAGATGTGTGTGTTTGTGTGTAGTTGTTGTTAACTGCCCTCTAGCCTTGACCCATGGCAACCCTATGAATGAGACTTCTCCAGGATTCCCTGTCATCCACTGCTCTGCTTAGCTCCTGAAAATTCATACCCATGGCCTCCTTGATAGACTCCATCCATCTAACATACAGCCTTCCTCTGTTTCTACTTCACTCTGCCTTTCCAAGCTTTATTGTTTTCTCTAATGAGTCCTCTTTTCTTATGCTATGTCCAAAATACTACAGTTTTGTCACTTGGCTTCCAGGGAGATTTCTGACCTGATCTAATCCAGGATCCATTTGTTTGTCTTTTTGGCTGTCCACATGATCTTCAGCACTCTTCTCCAGCACCACATCTAAAATGAATTGATTTTCTTCCTATCTTCTTTTTAATCTGTCCAGCTCTCACATTCGTACATGGCCATAGGGAATACAATGGAATACAATGATTCTAACTTTTGTATTGAGTTGTATATCTTTGCATTTTACAATCTTTTCTAGTTCTTTTATAACCACCCTCCCCATTCTTAATCTTCTTCTGATTTACTGACTGAAATCCCCATTTCTATCAATGTTTGATCCCAGGTATGGGATTCTTTTACTATTTCTATTTCCTCATTGTGTAGGTTGAATTTATGTAGATTCTCTGGAGTCATTATTTTTGTGTTGTTGTTTTTTATGTTCACCTGTAAGCCTGCCTTTGCACTTTCTTCCTTGATCTTTCTCAGTAATTGGTCTGTGAAGCTTTCTGCTAGTATTACAGTGTCATCTGCATATTTCTAATATTCTTTCCTCCTTTTCACTCCTCCTTCTTCTGTGTCCAAACCTGCTTTTTGTACGAGATGTTCTGCATAAAAATTGAACAGGTGGCTGATAAGATGCAGCCCTATCTGACCCCGTTGCCAGTTGGGAACCATACTGTTTCTCCGTGTTCTGTTCTGACTGTAGCTTCTTGTCCTGGGTACAGATTCCTCATCAGGACTATCAGATCTATTGGTACTCCCATGTTATTAAGAGTATTCCATAACCTTTCATCATCTATCTGTTTTGCTATAATCTATAAAGCACATATATATGTGTGTGAAATATACAACATCATAGATTCAAGTACCATTTGCTTAAACATGTTTCTGAGATGCAAATAGTTCATAGATTGTCATATGGTATTCTAGACTTCTCCAAATCAATGAGAGGAAAAAATAGCAAAAGGAATTGTAGCAAATATTGCATTGCTCCATTTCTTCCTGTATCATTACTATGTATTACTATGTATATTCCTTTATCTGCAGTCTCTCCATTCCATTTTTCATTTCCATTTTCCAATATCAACTGAAAGTGTGTGTTTTGAGATAGAGGAACTACTGCAGCACCCAAATATGTAGATCAGGAGAAGGCAGCAAGATAACGTATTCACTATATTCACTCTGATTTTCCCCCTTCCTCACCATTCCCCCTGGATTGCACCTGTCTTTCTCTGGGAAACCAGAAGTGACTAGATTGTCATTTCTTTTCCATATTGGTTTCTTTTTACCACCAAATAAAGTGTAAAGTTATGCCTTCTTTTAGGACAGGATTGTGCCCACTGATATCTTCTGGTTTGCGGTGAAAGATGTCTGGTGTTCTAGGAGCTATATGAGTTACTATCCTTGCTGTGATAGTTTTCAGCAGCTAATTTTTGACTGGAATTCATGATGTTGATGGATGAATCTTGTGAGATCATATCATGATTTATAATGCTCAGAACTGAAAAGTCTATAGAGGAAATATCTTGGTGAAACAGTGTTACTTATCAGAAATGTTGGAATCACAAAAGGGACTTTTAACATTTAATTGCATAGACATTGCAGTGATCCTGCTGGCACTCTAATTTCAGTCCCTTTGAAGATGGACACTTTTTTTTTTTTGCCAGTGAACTCAATATGTCTGGGATTTGTGCAAAAAAAATAAATAAGTATACTTAAATCCAATTTAAATCAATTTGTTTTAAATGTACAGTTAAGCGACCAAGTCTAATTGCTGTCAATAGAACCAGCACAGCAAAAACAAAAACTTTAGTTACCAGTTCACAACACTGCAGCTATCTAAAATCTTCTTGGTATATTACAGAGGAGAACCAATGTAGTGTAGTGGCTTCAGTGTTGGACTCTGGGAGACCAGAGTTTGAAGCCCTTCTTGGCCATGGAGACCTCCAGGTAACCACAAGCAAGTCATCCTCTTTCAACATCAGAGGAAGGCAATGTCAAGCCTCCCTCTAAAAAAATTGTGGCAAGAAGACCCCATGACAGGTTTACTTTAGGGTTACCTTAAGTCAGAAATGACTTGAAGACACACAACAGCAACAACCACTACCTATTACAAACAGTGGTCATTGAGAATGGGGCCTTTTGACTGCTAAATTTGCTAGATTCATAATCCAAACAATAGCTTGCAAAAAGGTAGCTGTGTTAATCTAAAGCAGCAGTAACAACAAAGAATCTTGTGGTACATTGAATACTAACAAGTTTCATTGGTATAAATTTTCATGGATTGCAGCCCACTTCAGTTCACACTGAAGTTCTTATGCAAATTTCAGAATACACCCTAAAAGAAGACAGAAATTTTAATATAATTTTTAATATAAAAATTTTAATATATAAATTTTTAATATAAAGTTTTTAATATAATTTGTTGGTTCAAATGTTCATTCATTCAGTTCATTCAGTTCTACACTGCAAAATTAATGCAGTTTGACACTCTTTTAACTGGCACACATCCATCCTATGGAATCCTAGGATAGGTAGTTTGTTGTGGCACCAGAGCTCTCTGACACAGTTTAAATGTTGCACAAATAGCGTACTCCACCGTTCCATACCATGAGGCCATAACAGTTGTCTCAGTAGCTGAGAATAAGAAAGAAAATGTGGGAAGAGGAAATGTAATGGAACATTCTAAACGACACCATAGGAAATGATTGGACCTTCAAATAGGAGCACATTGCAACATTCTATTGTGAGAACCACTTGCCTAATATTCAGATCTTTATGCATTTTAAACTGTTTAAATTATTTTAATACTATTTTGTATCTTTCTTTTAAAATTCCTTTGTACCATGGATGCTATATTGGAACAACAAGCTATTAAGCAAAGAAATGTGCACAGGATAAGAACCATGAAAGATACTTGTGATGTTATCCTCACCCAAAATTAATAGTTTTATATCAGCTGTAGTAGGTTTGTCATTCCTAAAATGAGAGGGGAAAAAACATGACTTTAGTCCCAAGTACATTAAGAGCTCCTGCTTATGTAAAGTTTACACCTGCATTTTTATAGGTAGTTTTTATTAGTATGCAGTACCACTTTTTGCATACTGTAGATAGGTTCCACAGATACTGTGGACTACTAAAAAGATGAATTAATTGGCCTTAGAGAAAATCATGCCTGAACTCTCCCTAGAAGCCAAAATGAACAAATTGAGGTTGCAAATATCATGAAAATAGATGACTCACAAGAAAAGACATGGATGGATGGATAGACTCAATTAAAGAAGCCATGGTCATGAGTCTGCAAGAATTGAACAGGGCTGTTGAGGACAGGGTGTCTTCGAGATGTCTCATTCATAGGGCAATCATAAGTGAAGTCTGACTTGAAGGCAGTAAACAATAAAATTCTTTTTGCAACTACCCCTCCACACAGCACATAAACACACATACTGCCTGCCTGATTATTATTGACGGAAGACCCCACAGCCAATCATCTAAGGGTGTCCAGGCAAGATTGAGATATTTCTGTGGAGTGAAGCATGGAAACTGTTGAAAATCCATGTTGATGAAATTGTCTCTGTGTTTCCAACTGCTACCCAAGCATCCTCTTTCCCTCTCTTGGCAACTAATTGTGTGTGTCTGTGGTCCAACAGCAGCCAGTCACTTGTATGGAGGATGGGTAGTGGGTAGAAAAATGTGAACGTAGAGTGTCAGTACATCAAGCACTATCAACTACTGTTGCTGTTCTTGTTGCTGTTGTTTTGATTAAGGCTTGTTCAAAGTCCCAAAGAGGTAATTTGTTCATTTTGATTTCTGATGAGTTAGATTTAGATGATCAAGAAAGTCATTACTCTGTCATATGGAAAGTATCTTTCTTATGTGCAAAATGGATTACAAAATGAATATTTTGCTGAAATATAATATTAAAATGTAAACTTTTTTTTGCATTTTACCTCTGCCCACATTACAGATTAATGCAAAATTGTATGAAATGAATTCATGAATTAAATGGAAATGAAATGAAATTAATTCATGATTAAATGAATTCAGAGTGTGAGTGTTGTATCTTTGAAAATCCCTCCATGTCAGGAGGGACACTGACAAGTCAGAGAAACAAGGACACTGGGTAGAAAACGTGAGGACTAGTTTGTTGTATTCATGGAAAGGATTTTTTTCTGAGTATTTATATTTGGGAACTAACAAAAATATGATGCTCTAACTGGAAATGTCACTAATCCTCCATCTTATTCTTCCAGTTCATTCTACAGAATGTTCAATGAGACGTAAATGATGCTTCTATCACATAATACAGTATGTGGATGACACTGAAAGAAGAAATGGGCAGTGGTGACAGGTGACTTTCATCCCAGTGGAACAATCAATCTGTTCTTGCTATGCTGAACTCTTTCTTCAAAATACGTCTGCGGATTCCTGCTTCTCAATGCAGGGGTGGCTGGGCTGTTTGATTGACTAGATCACTCTCTATGTGGAAGAGGACACTCTGAGAACTGCAGTCTGGCTGGCTGGATTGTTGCCTGCATGGAAGAGGACATTGGGAGGAGAGCTTTCTGGGAACTGTAGCTTGATAGGCTGGATTGCTGTCTGTGTGGAAAAGGACACTTGGAGGATAGCTTTCTGGGAACTGTAGTTTTTTGCCATTAAGAACCTTACTCCTGGAAGAGAGATGTGAGGGGAAAGCTTCCTGAATTTGACTGCATATTCTATCCTTCTGCTTTTTGATATTTACTCATATGATTGATTTAAAAGATCTTAAAAAATGTTGGTGAAAGATGCTAATACTGGGAGTTTTTACCAAAGTTCTTGGAGATAATTACTGTGGAAAACCAATCTTCAAATTGGACTGAGAATCTTACTTCCATATATATTGAAATTTGAACTCAATTTTTTATAGTCTGAATATCTGCAACTTTAAGAGGGGAAACTTTAACTTAAATGGCACTTTATTTTAACAGTTTGTAAATTGCCTTTGATGAGAGCTTTATGAATTAGAGAGGATTGAAGATCTTAAAATAGTTTCTCTTACAACATTTGAATTTACTGAGCATTTCAAATTTATCAACTCTTATTGGGAAACTGAGAATTGACACATTAAGCTGATGCTTCAATTTTGGACTTAACCTATTTTAATAATAACAAAGGTTCATAAGCATTATAAAAAAATTTTCTTTCCATGTATGCATTCACAATGGTAAACTATTAGGTTTATATTTTGGGGGGTAAATTAAGAGGTTTCTCTTAAAATCACTATAACCTATATCATTGTTATTTTCCTTTATTCAGAATTGTCAATTGGTTATTTACACAACTAGAAATCAAGCAATGAAAAATGAGGCTGCACAAAATAGAAGAGCCTCTGTAGATCAACCTAAGGTTTTAGATAATGGTCAAACAATTTTGGAAGAAATAAGGAGATTAAGCCATGATTTAATAAAAGAGTGGATGATCTTATTCATGAAATGGCTGGATTTAAAAAACAGATTAGAAATTATTTGAAAATTGAATTAAGAGAAATGAACAAATCTGTAGACAAACTTTCAACTGATTTTTCTAAAGTCAAAGATAAAATCACTAAGATTGAAGATAAACAGGATCAGTTGTAAGTTAAGGTCAACTCTATAATTAAAGATCAAGATGGGAAGATGAAGGAAAGATTACTTAATCAGATAAGAATGAGGGAGAAATTTATTAAATTGAGAGGCATTCCTGAAAGAGAGGATGAGGATCTATATAAAGACCTCATTCCTATTTTAGCAGATTTCATGAATAAAAATGAATCTCTGTTTGAAATAGAGATAGCTAAAATCTATAGGATATAATCTAGATTTGCTTTATCTAAAAGCCTCTCTAGGGATGTGTTGATCTCTTTGTTTGAAAGCATGTCAAAGATCAATTTTTGAGAATACAAAGAGATCATCCTTTAAAAATCCAAGATCAGACAATTCAAGTTTTTACGGGCCTTCTTTTGGAAATCTTAAGACTTAGAAAAGAATATGTCTTCCTTACAAAATGTCTGAGAGATTCTAAGATTAATTATAGATGGTTTTTCAGTAGGGTTATTCTTCTGGTTTCATCGTAAGAAAATTACAATTAAAAATAAAGATGAAGCAAAGACATTCTTGGACATATTAAAAAATTCCAAAAAGGACTCCAGATCACACAATGATCACACACAGTCCTAACAATGATCATAATAAAATGAATAATAACAGTTCCTTAAATCCTCATACTAACACCATAACATATAGTAGGAACGATTTGAATAATAAAGAAGTTTCTCCTCTAGATAGACAAGTTCTCCAACTGGCTCAAGATTTTGATTCAATCAATCCATTATCTCAAAAGACTCTTGGGGAAGAGTCAGACATAGACAAGGCAGAAATTTTTTAAAGGGATTTAAATACTGAACAAAAGTCTAAAGTCTAGCTGAACAAAAAACTTAAATTAACTCTTTTCTTCCCTTGCCTTAAGTATAAGAAATTTTAGTTTTTGGAATCAGTGATGAACAGGCTCAGAGGTATTAAACTCTGTTCCTGGAATGTTAAAGGGATAAATAATTCAATAAAGAAAAAGATTTTTCATTATATTACTAAGCAATATTATAACGTTACTTGTTTGCAGGAAACATAAAATTAATCAAATACGTATCTTTTGAAAAATAATAAAATAGCCATTGAGTATGCATCTTTAAGTAAAAATCAAAGCAAGGGAGTTGTATTTTATATTAATAATCTGTTTAACTTCACAGAATTATTTAAGGACTCTAAAGAGCAATATATGTTTTGGTTGACTTTTTAGGAAAAAATACACTATAGTGGGTATATATGCCCCTAATGAAAAGAAACAAATATTTTTTAAGGATTTGGTAAATAACATTGCTGCAACAAAATTTGATTCTTTAATTCTTCTAGGGGACTTTAATGGGGTCATTGACCCTTATCTTGACAGACATTCTTAAAAAAAAATAAATCAAAAAGACCCAGGACAAACTTCCCAGTTATTTGTTTCGAACTAATAGATATATGTCCCTTGGTGGGAGAGCTAATATGGGGGGGGGGGAAGAGTACACTTATTTCTCTGAGGAACGCCACTCATGGGCAAGGATTGATATGTTTCTCATGTCAGCTGTTATACTTTCAAGAGTTTCAAATCTGGAGGTAAAAGCAAATTGGTTATCAGATCACTGCCCAATTGAAATGGAACTAAACAGAAAATAAAACATGTGGAATTGGAAAATAAGTGAATTATTATTGAAAAAACCAAAAATTCTCAAAGAAGCAGAAAATTAGTTTTTTGTGGGTTTTTCGGGCTGTGTGGCCATGTTCTAGA
>CM034706.1:147026011-147046389 GCA_020142125.1 Phrynosoma platyrhinos
ATAGTCTAGAGAGCTTCCTATGGCATGTGATACCCACATGCCAATGATGGATGCAATCCTTATACAGATTTGGCATTGCCTCCAAGTAGTGTGCTCCTCACCTGAGTAAGTTACCTTGTTTCAGGCTGCTTTTTCATTGGCCTTTTCTGCTGCTACCAGAGTTAGCGAGCTTGTCCGCAGTTCTCGCTCTGGTAGGTCTGGCAGGGCATTATTGTTATCCGATGTTCAAGTTTTGGAGCAGGGCCTATATTTGTGTTGTGGTGGGAAGGTAACAAAAAAGTTACCCAGCAGCACTGCTTTATGCTGCACCGAGTGGTTAGGCTGTGCAGACAGTGGGGTTTTGACCTTCTTTGGGGAAAAAAGCAGGATTGAGATGCTTTTTTTCTCTGCCTGTTTGCTCTGACTCTGTAATGCTAATAACATAATTTTAAAAATACAGATTAAAACTATACAAAAGCATCAATAAAAATAGAAATACAAAAATCTAAAAACAATTAATTAATAAAATTAAAACATTAAAAACATTAAGATGCATTAAAAGAGAATATGCAAACCTTAAAACAGAACCACATAGAATTAAAAGCCCAACCCATTCAGTTTCCAAAACTTACTGAAAGAAGGAGAGCAAAGATGGGGCCATTCTGGCTTCTCTAGGAAGAGAGTTACCATGAGTTGAAGCTGGCATGATGGCACATAACAATAATTCATTCTTCTATTCATTCAAGAGGAATTTTCACTCCAGTTTTACATGTAAAGATGGAAAAATGGGAACTTTGCTACCTTAAGCAATTCTTATAGTTTCTTCTAGGTTTTGCTGGTTCTGACAATTGCTTCTTTTTTAAGGGGGGGGGGGATTTTATCTTTTCTTCAGACTATAAAATTGGACAAGTCAAGTTAAAACAATTGGCTATTGTCTAGAAACAGGGACTAAATGTTATAACACTGAGGGAGCACAAATGCTATTTGTGGCTTCTACATCCTGTATCAGAATTGCAACTTTTGATGTAAACCATAGTAGCATTTAATGGGAATCAATCCTGCTAGTCTTGTGTCATTTAAAGGGAATCAGTCTTGTTCATTCTTGTGTCAAGTGTCCATGTGTGTGTTTTTGAGAAAGAAAAAAGGTGCTATTTCCACAGTGATATCAACCTTGCATCTCTGCTCCCTCCCAATAAGCAATGAGTGCTGACAAACATGAACACACAATGAGATCCCTACAAAGCAAGAAGGAAGGAGTTGTATGCATAGTGTAGGGAAAAAGATTTTTTTTCATTCATTTTCAGTAGGAACATTCCAAAAATTCCATAAAGTCCATCATAAATAAAACTGGGATATTAAAAAAGAAAATCTGAATTTGGGACAAAATAGAACAGGCATATTTATCCATCCAAACATAGGTCTTAAAGTGATTATCTCTTTTTAAAATCTCTGGGTTTTCAGCCATGCTTGTGGTGCTGAAATAGGGTTGCCAAATTCTTTCTCTGGAAAATTCAGCTTCAGCAGATGCACAAATAAATATAACATGATCCAATACAAACCCATTGATATTGTTCAGCACAGATAGCTGACAAATTCATTCAATTTGCTTTTTAAAGAAACAGTAATTTTTTACACTTTTTTTCATAAATTTGATGGAAACTCTCTCTGTGTGTGTGTGTGTGTGTGTGTGTGTGTGTAAAAGAGAAACTGTCAGATTTATCCATTCTTAGCTTGGGGAAACCCTTCATTTTGCAGAAAATAAAGTTTCGACAGTGCCACAACTTCTTCTTCTTCTTCTTCTTCTTTTTTTTTTTTTGAGGGGGGGAGTCCAAGGACTTTTATGTCATAGGGCCTGAAGAGAGGGGCCAAAAGAACTGGCTTCCAGCTGCTTTGGAGGTGTGATCTTTAAATGATGCATGTCTCCAAAGCAGCTGGAAGCAGCACTGAAACCATAATCCAGTCCTTAGGACCAGAGCAAAAAGTAACTGGGATAATCTAACTCCTGGCAGCACCAGTTGGCCTCTGCATCCATGGCCCACTTTAGGAACAGGCCTCTGGACAGCAAAGCTTCAACCAGCGCTGGCCAGAGTGGACTCAGGAAACTCTTCCATGGCCATCTGTTCCACCTCATAGATACATAGTGTGGTCAGTTGTATTTCCAGGCAAAATAACCAGACATTTTTGCATAGTGAGAAGAGAAATAAATAACAATTTGGTAGCAATTTGGTAGCCATTTTTAATGTATTTTTAAGAACTGGATGTTGAAAATGGACCTCCAAATAATCATTGGATTTTTGGCCTAATAAATATTAATATATTATTGAAATAGAACAACTAATAATAGACAATATATATGTGGAGGGAGAGGTGATTTGATAATGTATGACTGAATAAAACATATGAGGAAAGGTTGAGGGATCTGAGAATGCTTAGCTTGGTACATAGAAAATGGTGAGGTGACAAATAACTAAAGGGTTGTCACAGAGAGGAAGTTTCAGGTTTGTTTTCTGCCCTGGAGTGCATTTGTTGCTGTTGTTGTTAACTGCATCTGAGATTACTTTTACTCATGGTGATCCCATGGATGAGACTTCTCTGAGAGTCTCCATACTCTCCCTTTTCTGGCACAAAGGACAAGAGATGCCTCTTTTGGATATAAACAAGCCGGACCTTTTATTTTACTGTACAGGGTCTATTTGCAAACAATTTACATTTAAAGACACAATGCTTTGTTACATGTGTATGTGAAGGTGTAACTAACCAGTGGGTGGTCCTTCACATTATGTGACAAAGGATGTAATTAAATAACAACAAACAACTTTGCCCCACCCAACTGGAAATGATGTCATATTTCATCATATGATGTAACTAATTTAATGACGTCATACACTTAACAAATGATGTCACTTCCCCAATTTAATTTAGCCTAATTAACCCCCATTAATTTTGATTAGCCAATTATTTCCCTGTGGGGAGGGAGTCATTATCCACCCACACTACATTAAGACCATTATTTTTAATTTAGACCCTGAATCCCCAAGTTGTGACAAATATTCATTCAAAAATAAAAGCCAATAAATTTCATATAAAGACAGAATTCACAAAACTTTGCAATATAAGAAGAATAAGGGTATTTTCAAAACCTGACCCATATCCAATAATCTAAGAACAATTTAATCTCAGGGAGGGTGAAAAACCCAGGGGAATAGCCCTGGGAAAAAAATCCCTCCTGGCCTCTGAAGGCGACCAGCCTAAGCCTGAGAGTAACTTAAAACCAAACCCTAAATTTCGGGTGGGCAGGTTGGGTTGCTCAGCTGCAGCTCTAAAATGGCTGCCACCACATGGCAGTGCAGGGCTATATAGCCCTAAATTCCCGCAGGAAATTTTGCGATGTGTTATGCCTCACGAGATTTCCCATCATGCCTTGGAAAATCATATACAATACCTGATTGGTCAAGCGCACAGGTATCAAGGGGGGAATTCCTGCGCTCTTAGCCAACCGGTCGTCTCCTGTCCTAAAATGGCCAGCGCAACAAGAAGCCCCTCCCTACAAGTCAGGGGGATGTCTTTAACTGGCACAAAGGACAAGAGACACCTCTTTTGGGTATAAACAGGCCACAACTTTTATTTTACTGTACAGGGTCTATTTGCAAACAATTTACATTTAAACACACAATACTTTGTCACATGTGTATATGAAGGTGTAACCAACCAGTGGGTGGTCCTTTACATCATGTGACAAAGGATGAAATTAAATAACAACAAACAACTTTGCCCCTTCCAACCGGAAATGACGTCATATTTCATCATATGACGTAACTAATTTAATGACGTCATACATTTAACAAATGATGTCACTTCTCCCAATTTAATTTAGCCTAAATAACCCCCATTAATTTTGATTAGCCAATTATTTCCCTGTGGGGAGGGAGTTGTTACCCACCACAAGATGGGGCCAGCCTAACTTGGCATCCCCTTTCGCCCCCACAAACCGCTCTCCTGATATGCTTGGAAAGTGATTGTACATAAACATCCGAACCCTCTGAGGATAGGTGCACCCATTACCCCTGTACAGTTGAGGCATCAATATTTATATACCAACATGGTCAATCACAAAAATGCCCAATCTTGTCAGTTACTTTGAAACAGATCAACTGAGCCAATGTTGTGCACCATTAATGAAGCATCTTTACAGGCCCTAGATCAGCTGTGCCTTGGTAGCATTTTAGTCCATAGTAATATGGCCCAGACAATGTGCTTCCTTATCTCCTGTAAATCCTTCACAATTTGTTTTGGGAGGTGGAGACATGGAACCTTCATTCTCCTCCAGGTGTATTACTAGAACCCGGGGGTGCGGATGGGCCTTTAAAAATTCAATAATCAAGGGAAGCAAGGCTCCCCAATGCATGCCCCTGTCACCAAACCACTGCAAGTTGCCAATGTTCACCACTCCCAGGGTGGGGTGGCGTCGCTACTCCAATATGTGGCGCTCTGCCCAGAACACAAAACTGTGGCGTACTATCCATATCCTCCCTCGGAATAAGTCTGCTTAACAAAAAACAATAATATTAATTAACTTTAACAATAATTGAGCAGTTCGATCAAGTGCATACGTAAGATTTAAATGCCTTAGATCACCACTGGCCAATTCGGCGAATATCGGTGTCACTTAAACCATGAACCACTGTTGTTGCACCAATACGAAATGAATGAGAGGAAAACTGGGTGGCAGGCAAGTTGGCTCGCCTCAAAGCCTCCTTCAAAACCACCCTAAACTGAAACTGAGTTAGTGGCATGCCTGACACATGCACAAACAAATATCCTGGCACCTTCGGCCTCACCTTCATGTAGTCTCCAATGCAAGTATAGAGCAATTTGGCCCTCCGGCACCTTAGCTAAAGTGATAAACTGACCTCAAGCAAGCTGATCCATCTTTGAATGCCTAATGGAGATCTGAATTCCATGCACTGACATTATGACATCAGAAAGGAGACGTGCCCTACCAGATTGATCATTGCGAGACCCAGGGACAATCTCGTTAATTCTCAAGGCCGCAAAGAAAGGTTTGGCAAATACGGCCTTAAACAAAGCCAATTCCTTGAGTGAAAAACAAGTATTGACTAAATGTTGCCATAATTTTACTAAAACCACAGGAGATTCTCTAGTCCAACCCTCCAAAGCCCTCCTAACCCTGAGATCCATAGTAGGATCAGGAAGGCCACTGACCCTGGAGTAAAAGGCCAGGGCAGCCAGCCTGCCCCTAATAGTAACAGGAGCCAAACCTGTTTGCCTAAGATGAACTATGAAACAAAGAACAAGGTCCACTCCAATTGGCCAGACCTCCACTTCCCAACATACGACAAAAATTGTCTAAATGCATTCAGAGCTATCTGATAAGACTTGCATGTAAATGAGGCGATAGATTGCAGGATCACCCTGTCAATTTCTAGTCTCCAAGGCTCCAAAGAAGTGCTGATACCTCCAATGGGTGTGTCGAAGCCTTGGGAGCCAGCTGCCGGAACCGGACAACTGAAAACGAGAGAGGGCATCTGCCAAAGGGTTAAGCAAACCAGGCACATGGTGAGCTTGAAACAAAACATTAAACTTCAAACATTGAGTCACCATAGCACTGATCAAGCACATCACCCTGGAGGACTTGGAGGATTGGGAATTTACCACCTGAACAACCGCCTGGTTGTCACACAAAAACCAGATGGTCTTATTTGCAAATTGATATGCCCACAAATGCACAGCCACAACTATAGGAAACAGTTCCAAAAACGTCAAGTCTCAAGTCAGACCACATTCTGCCCAAGCAGGAAGCCACGCCTCTGCCCCCACTGACCATTCCAATAAACTCCAAAACTGTGGGCACCAGCAGCATCACAGTGTACCTGAAAATCTGCCTGAAGCAGTATTTCAGACCTCCAAAATGAAATACCATTGAATTGTTCCAAGAGGGACTCCCAAACCTTCACATCCACACGAATCCCCTTAGTGATTCTTATATGATGGTAAGGAGCGGACACCCTTTAGTGGCTCTATATAGTCATGCGCAGAATGCTCATCCCAGAACTATTACCTTACATGGGAAATTTAACAAGCCTGTAAGGGATTGAAATTCATGAAGTGTAGCTTTATGCTTACCCAGCATTAACCTAACCTGCTCCCTCATAGCCACCAGCTTGTCATTCGGTAAAAGAGATATCCCAGCAATGGTATCCATCTCGATTCTCAAATGGTAAGCCAGGTATCAGGACCCTCTGTCTTCTCCTCTGCTAAAGGAACTCCCAGCTCTGCCATTAAACCCTGAAAGGCAGCTAAGGTGTCATTACATTTTGACAAGTTGGGACCTCCAGCTATCAAGAAATCATCCAAATAGTGGATGATCGCAGTATTACCTGACCTCTTAATTGCACACCAATGAAGAAAGGTGCTAAATGTTTCAAATGCTAAACAAGAAATCGAGCACCCCATTTGCATGGCTTTATCGAAATAATACTTCCCTTCAAACTGAAAACCCAAGAGGTCAAAGTCATCTGGGTGTACAGGGAGCAACCTGAAGGCTGATTTTATATCACACTTCACTAACAGTGCTCCCTTGTCAAAAGCTCTGACCATCTTAACTGCTGAGTCAAAAGAGGCATACTTAACAGATGTAAGCTTTGGTTCTATGGCGTCATTAACAGAATCACTCTTTGGGTAAGATAGGTTGTGAATTAACTTAAATTCCCCAAGGCTTTCTTGGGTACAAAACCCAAAGGGTATAAACGAAGGGTAGGGATTGGCAGTTGATCATGAGGGCCTGAAATCCTCCCCGCTGTGACCTCTTTTGCCAGCTTGTCCCTTACTATAGCCAGCAAGTCCTTAACAGAATGAGCATTAGGCGCATAACGGTACACTCTGTGACCTGTATAAGGGATATGAAAACCCATAGAAAAAAACATGGAATATATAAGAGGCTGATTCCCTATTGGGGTAGGTCCACAACCATGCCACCAGTGCATCCAGTTTAATTGGTGACGGTGCTTTTCCCTCCTGGTGATGATGGCTGGGGTGTGTCTCCCACTCCTTACTTCCTACCTCGAACACAGGAAGCGCCGGGGTGATTCCCCCCACAGGTGTTGCACTTATGGTCAAACATGCAGGGTTGTCTCCTGCACTTACCTGTATTGAAGTCCCAGCAAATGCCATATTGCTTCCTTTCTCCCATGCCAGGCCTTGCATTCTACCCTCTCAGCTGCGTGACCATGGACACAATCCCATTATCACAACGGCTCAATTACATTACATCTGCCCACAGCTCAGACTGTACACCATTACATCTGCCCACAGCTCAGACTGTACATAACTCCAATACAGAGAACAGTCTTGGGCAGCCCACATTCTAAACTGCTCATCATATTGCAACCATGCTGCACCCCAAGAATTGTGATGGCAGTTGGTATATGCTTTAATCATGATCTCCTGATATTTGGAGAAGTCAGGTGACCTATGAAGTTTTTTCTCCTCAATAACACCCCTATAGATCAGGGGTAGGCAACCTTTCCCCTTTAAGGGCCAAGGGACTTCAGCTCCCAGAAGCCTCAGCCATGTGGCCAATAGTCCCTTTTGGCCAATAGCTCCTGGGATTCTGGGAACTGAAGTTCCTTGGCCCTTAAAGGGGAAAGGTTGCCTACCCCTACTATAGATAGTGAAGCCCATTATCCAGTTAACAAAATTGCGCTCCAGCTTAGGGTGTTTAAGTGCCTGAAACTCTTTAGGGAGGCTAAACACTATCCCATCACGAAATATCAGGGAAAATAAATCAATATTTCCAAATCCTTTCTTTGGTGGTGAGTGGGAGGTGCGAGCCCAGAGGAGTGGACATCCCTGCATATGGATTGCAATCCACAACTCTGTCCACCCCTAAACCAACCGACCCCAAAGAGGACACTCTTGTGGTATCACCAGCCATGGAAACTATTGGCTGACACACCAGCACCCTCGAGTCAGACCCCTGGGAAGACTCTGGTGCCAACAGGAGTGTTCCCAGCAATGTAGATGGGGCGTTCCACCCCCAAGCCCTTCTCAACTTGACCACCTGGAGCCCATACCAAGGTGGGCCATGATGCCTGTGGAGGATTAGAAAGAGACACACCTGATGTAGAAGCTTGCTGGAAAGCATCACCAGCTACTGCGTTGATCCCCCAAAGTGTGGCCCCACAACAGCTTGAGTGTCAGGCTCAGATGCAGAGACACCTGCCTGATCTGCTCTTCCCGCCTTGGAGGTCAGCTCCATCACATCTCCACCTGAAAAAAAAAACACTCTTCACAGTATAGGTCAGCCAATATAGGTTGATCAGACACAGGGGCAGCAGCATCCTGTTGCCCCACACCTGGAACCTTTTGTAAGAGCTCCCACACATCGGCTATGGTAGGTTGCTCTACCTCCATAGCCGGAGCCAACATAAAAACACGTGCTGCTTCTGCTGCCTGGGACTCATATGAGGATTGAGGGGGCAACACTTCTGTGTTTTGTAATGTAGAAGTGCTGGCAGGGGGGTTGGCAGCTGTAGCCTGATGCCCCTTCTGGGCAAGCTGATTGCAAACTGCCACACAAGCCTGCATGGTCTTGCCCAGTTGTGTAAGTTGTGCTACAATTTCCTCGTCACTGCTGGCCGTACATGAAGGCCTCTTTGGAGCAGCGTGTCCACCTGACACAGCCACAGCTGTGCGCCTCTTAGATTGGGCCTTGCTGTGGGGCATTTTCCTGTGCAAGTGTATGCTCAGCAATAAGAAAGCATGGGTCCACCAACATGCGCCACCCGTTTAGGATGACTATACCATGGGCTGAAGGGCCACCCTTCCCAAGTCCCAATCAGAGACACCAACTGCCAGGTAGCCTCACTGGCAAAACACCAGGGGAAGGTGTCCACTGGGTCCTGAAAGGCACCCCCAGTCCAGAAAACACCCAGCGCAGGGGGAGAGCATCTAGCCCATGGAGGCTGAACTTGTTCCCCCCCCCCATCGGGCAAGTGAGATCCCAACCTTACCAGTCCGGAGTCACCAGGGCACCACTAGGCCTCAGATTCAGTCGAAACGGTCCACGCATCCAGTGGAGAGCCACCTGTTGCAGCACCCACCTCGGCCTAGTGCTCACCTGAGCTGGGTGTACAAGATGCTGCAGGCTGCTCTCTAGGCCTGAGGAAACCGGCCCAAAGGCCTCGCCTGGCCTTGCTCACTGACGAAAAAACAGGAGCTGAAAATCAATCTCCTCCTCACGGTGCTCCAAAATTGAATTCAAACGCCCAATAAGGCAGAAGTCAAAAGTTTGCTAGGCCCAAAAGCCACGCAAGCAACCAAAGAATGTAGTTAAGCAAAGTGACTCGCTCAGCTGCAGCTCTAAAATGACTGCGGCCATGTAGCAGCGCAGGGCTATATAGCCCCAAAATCCCACAGAAAATCTTGCGATGCTTTATGCCTCATGAGATTTTCCATCTGTCTTGGAAGAACATACACAGTACCTGATTGGTCAAGCATGCAGGAAGCCAGCGCTCTGAGGAGGACCTCCCGCTGCAGCATCCACACACGCTGCAATCGAAGAGTCACTGAAGGTGCACCGACAGCCTTTTGTGGCACACCTTTGGCGACTTGTGAAAGAAGCACCAATTTAGCGTTCCTTCCAGGGGTGGTGAAGCTGCGCTGCATGGCTGAGGTGTGTAGATACCTCGGCCCTGCGGGCAGCTTCCCAGGGTGGCCCATGACCACCCATCTGCTTCCCCCCATAGACTAGCAACAAACACCAGCATCAGAGTGGAGTGGAGGCATGGTAGCCACCCAGCTGACCAGATGGCAGGCAGCTCCACAGCATTTCTTTAAAGACGCTGCACCAAAGAAACACAGGGAAAATGCAGCTGTGACAGCAAAGGTGGGTTTTTTTCTGCTCCCAAAAGGAGCAGCATTTTGCTGCTTATTTTGGGGTGGAAAAACACCAGATCAGGACTGCAGATTGTGGTTGCCACAGCCCCAAACTGGAGAACAAAGGGGTGATGCAGAGCCACTTCTTATGAGCCATCTGCTTTGCCCCATAGTCCAGTTCTCAAATCACTACACTATGCTGGCCCTCAAAGGCAATATACAGATAAACATACAAAAGGTGTACAATGGCTGAGGAAACACCTTAGCTATGAAAAGTTAAGTATGCTGTTATGTGGGAAAGAAAAACAGTAAATCACTGATGGCAGCATAGGGCAGAAAGAGAAGGTCTTGCCTGGAGGGAAAGCTGGCTGAGATCCTGAACAACAAATCTCTGCTTGTAGGTCAAGGTACTTTGCAGCAGTATGTTATAGGTCCCATTTGTTTACAGTTATTATTTCTGTTCAAAGCATGATCAGTAAAACATAAGTGTTAAAGGGAAGTCTTTTTAAATCAACTGTATAAGCTTGTTTGATAAAAAAAAAATAGAACAACCTTGATTTAACATCATGGCCATATAAAGTGCCTACATTTTTATCTTTCATAGTTCTGCATGAATCTCCCTTATACAATAAATTATTTCACCAAATTAAATGATGTGTAGCTCTCTGGGCTGTTCATCCAGTCTTTGTTAATGTCAATGTGAATAACTTATTCTTTTCCTCTATATAGCTGCTAACATATTTATTATGCTGGAACAGGTAGGTTCTGTTTTTTCTTTAGTCAAGAATTATGGGTACCATTTTAAATGCAATTGCAACAGAACGAACACTTATTTTAGACAGTATCTTGGGAAATTACCTGAAAAGAATAGGATTACAAAGTTGGCTAAAACAAAAACAAACACCTTTAGGAGTGATGTATATTATGAAAATCTTTAAAAGATATTTTCATAGCTCTCAGAAAGGTATTTTTGACTCAGAGAGGCCAATCTGTTTAAATTCAAATATGAAAACAAGATGGTTGGAATATGTACACTTTTCTGAATGACAAGATGCTATCAAAATTGTGTAATGTGATGAAGTGCACTGTCATTGGAGAGTGGAGAGCTGGACTGGCTTTCTTTTTACAAAGAGCAACATTCCATTTGTGGCTAACTGTTCTATTTCTTCTGTGGAATGCTTTGACTATAATGTAGAATATTTCTCCATCTTTCCCAACCCAAGTTCCTGATAATTTATGGGCCAGAGTCATGGCTTATTTGAACAGCAGATGTAAGAAACAGATAAGATGGACTGGGCCACAGGTCACATGGAGGGTTGTTTCTCTGCTTTATGCTGAAATCCCAACAAAAATCTTCCCTCAAAGCTCCTAATTGCCCATGATGTGAATTGTTAGTGACAGGAGGACATTTTTGGGTGTATCCACATTGCAGAAATAAAACAATTTGACACCATTTTAACTGCCAAGACTCTCCCATAGAATCCTGTGATTTGTAGTTTGTTGAGGTACCATAGCTTTCTGGCAGACCAGGTTGAATATCTCACCAAACTACAAATTCCAAGATTCTACCCGATGAAGTCATGATAGTTAAAGTGGGATCAAACTGCTTTATTTCTGAAGGCTTGATTACCTCTTTGTTCTGGAAAGTAGTGTCATATGGGCAATATCTCAGGGGCTATGCAGACGGGAAGGAAAGGGCAACCTGAATTTGACTTTTCCCGAAACTGCAGCAACCGCATTGCGTGCCCTGAGGGTGTACTAAGTGGGGACACAGCAACTGCAGTGGGGCCAGTTAATGCAGCTTTTCTGAGGCTCTATTAAAGCCTCATCAACCTCACTGCCAGCCCTGAGGTTGCCCCAAATAGGAATGCAGTCACTGCACGGGCGGCAGCGGTGGCTTTAATTTTTTTTTGTTGTTGTTGCTGTTGTTCTCTGAGGTGCATGCACACGTGCGCAGACACAAAACAGTCCCTTTAAAAGAAATGTTGGCAGTGCTCAGGACCTGTGCACTATGTGCTGTAGAGAAATCATGGCTGCCTCGGCAACCGAGTGCTCCATGCTGGTAGTCAGCCTGCAATGCACAGCCACAGCAGCCTCCGCCATGGTCCATGCTGCAGATACATTCAGGGAAGACGAGAGTGATGACTTGGAGCTCACACAAATGACACCTGTGAGACCGGGTGCAGCAAGATGAGTCGCACGGTTCACCACCATTGCTGCCGCTGCTCTGATGCCTTCAGAGAGAGCCCTGCGCCACTGGTGGATGTTCCCCAGAAGCACTGACTGGTGGGATGGGTTCGTCACATACATCTGGTTGGATGAGCAATGGAGGATGTTCTTCTGAATGCCCCATGCCCTCTTCCACAAGATAGTAGAAGTACTGCATCTGGAAATGTAGGGAGAAGACACTGTGATGAGGAAGGCCATCCCGGTAGAGAAGACGGTCACCATAGCCATCTGGGTCCTCGGCCACAGGGCCAGTTACAAGCGGGTGTCAGAGCAATTCGAGGTTGGCCAAACCACTGTGGGAGAAGTGTTGGTGGATTTCTCCCTCACCATGGACAAGCTGTTCCTGTCACAGACAGTGTACCTGGGGGATGTCGCTCAGGTAAGGGCACTCACACACACTTGTTACTTTTCCCTCCTGCGCAGAAACTACACATGACAGCAGGATGACATGGCAAACAATGTGGCTGTCCCTCTACAGAGTTGGCTGCTAAGTCCAATGAAACTGCGCAGGGATGCCTAAAACTTCAATAGCCAGTACTGTATACTTGGCATCTTGTGCCGATGAAGCTGCGCAGGGATGCCTAGTGGGTTATGACTCTGCATACAGTGAAAGTCCTCCTGTATACTCAGGAGCAAGGGCTGATGAACCTGAGCAGGGACAGGGAAAACGTCATCAGTTGGCAAATGCTGTGATTGTTTAACATTAATCTTCCGCTTCTCCCCCTTCTTGTTACCCACAGATCATGCAAGGGTTTGGTGAGCTTGGCTTCCCCCAAGTAGTGGGTGCCGTAGATGGGTGCCACTGTCTGATCGTGCCACCTTTGGGGAGAAGGAACAAGTTCATCAACCGAAAGGACAGCTACTCTGTTGTCCTTTAGGGGACCATGGATCATCGAGGACGCTTTGTGGATGTAGAATTGGGCTGATCTGGATCGACTCATGATGTGAGGGTGGCAAGGAACTCCATCATCTTTCAGGCCATGGAGGCCGGCATCTACGTGCCAGGGAACCCCACTGTCATACTGAGGGGCCAGCAGATCGGCCTGCTTGCTGACAGCACCTACCCCATTCAGAAGTGGCTCATGAAGCCCTACCAGGGCACCACCAATGCCAGGCAGAAAGGATTCAACAGGATGCTGAATTGCACCAGAAATGTGGTGGAAAGAGCCTTTGGGTGGCTGAAGGCTTGGTGGAGGTGCCTCACTGCTCCACTCCTTGTGGTAGAGGAGAATGTCGTCCCCATAATTGCCTCCTGTGTCATCCTCCACAACATCTGCGAGACCAAGGGAAGGGTGCTGGATGAGGAAAGGCACTACAGGCGGTGCTTTGTACTGCCCACCCTGGGGGCACCCATGAAAGACAATGACCTCGTGAGGCAGAGAGAAGGGGAGGCTGTGAGGAAGGCCCTGGTAGAGTTCTTTGAGACCAGGAGGATCTAAAATTATCCCCTCTTCTCCATCTGTCACCCAAGGTCAGCACTGCACTATGCCATGAGCCTAAGCACCTCAACACCACATTGCCTATCATCCCCACTCTGTGTATGGCTTGCATTCATGTAGTACACCAGTGCACTATACCATTAGCCTAAGCATCTCAACACCACACTGCCTATCATCCCCACTCTGTGTATGGCTTGCATTCATGTAGGACACCACTGTAGTATGCCATGAGCCTAAGCACCTCAATAAATATGTACTGTTATCCTCACTCTGTATATGGCTTATATTCGTGTAGGACACCACTACACTATGCCTATGATCCCTACTCTGCTTATGGATGGTAATCCTGCTGTCATGTGTAGTTATCCTTGAACATGAGCCTAAGGGAGGCACACACAGATGCACACAGACACACACACAAAAGGGCATGGAGGGGTCACCTAGTGCCAGATTTCCTGGCAATAGAAAGATACAGTGCACAAACCACCAACTGTAACCTCTGACAATGTTGCAAAATTCCCAACAGTCAGCTTTTCTAATGGCCCATTCGATTGTATCAATTGGTAGCCCAGAGGGCAACCATTGAGGATCACATTCTAACTTCTCACATGAGGGTCTCCATTGGTCAGGGCCCAGGTAAGCCCATCTGTCCCTGCAACATTTGATCATAAATGCTCCTGTGGACCTCGGTCAATCCCCAGGACGACAATGACAGCCAAGAAGAGAGTGCCCTCCACATTGCTTACTGGAGCAATGAGGAGGTGGGAATTCTCCTTCACGCCCTGAGCCCAGAGCTGGCTGCTAGGAGGGAAATGGCCAGCTCCAACCGGCTGAACCGGGGGTACTTTTCCCAGGCCTCCTGGGCCCTCAGAGACCAGTGCTGTTTAACACTATTCTCTTTAACACAATGTAACATCCGGTAGCAACAGTTTCACCTTCCTGCTCTGGTGCATGCACACTGAAAATTAGGGTTAGCGCTAGGGTTCTGAAATAGATGCACCTGCGGCATTTCACCCACACCTGAACCCTAAAAATGCTTTAATTTGAGGCTTTTTTTCAATTAGCTCATGCTCCCCACGGGCAGCTCTAAATGTGGCACACCTGTACATGTGCATTCACACTGGCGGCTTTGGTGTTCGGGTGCCTTTATTTCCGCCGAACCTCTGTCACTGCATCCCAACGTCCCATTGAAAGTACGCATGTTTCAGGAAGCAGCGGAAAAAAATGGCTCCTTTTAAAAGCACACTTTCACTCAAAAGGTCAAGTAGGGGGCACTTTTTTGGCATGTGTCATGTAAAGACTGCCCCAAAACAACCCTATTAGCCCATCTGCATCCCCCCTCAAATGCCTTTTAATGCTTTGTGGAATATTCTTTTGCCTAATAGATTTTTTTTTTCTTATTAGGGTGCTAGTTTCCCATGATATTTCAACTGTTTTAGCTTCCATGGGAGAGCAACTGTTGTTATGGAATAACATCCTAGTTCAGAATAACATCCTTTTTCATCTGCAAGAACAGTCTTGGGTCTCAGAAAAGTTATTTGCATCCCATCCCTCAAGAGGTGCTTTTGGAAGTAGACTTTGAACTCTTAAAATCCCGTAACTGTACAAATATGTACACATTTCCCCACATTTTTCTGATAAAGTGGTAGCAGTGTGGGTGGTGGGGATGGTTCTGAACTCCAAATAATTTTATGTCTTAAAAGGAAAACAATGCTATCAACATATCTTTGGACTGAAAATTTCTTGCACAAGTGTGCACTGGCTAAATCTCCCAATTCTCACCTAATTTTATAATGCTTGTGCAGCTCAAAAAAAGTAACTTTTCCCAGGTTCCAAGTGTTAAATGCTGCACTTTACCCACCCCTGCAGTAGAGCTCATCTATAGTGAATTGAATCCTGACTTAGCTGAGAGTTCTGTAGATAGAAATTGAACGGATAGGTCAATCATCATGATTAATTAAGTTCCAGTGGGTCGATATTACTATTGGTATTGCTATTGTTATTATTATTCTGCTTTCCCCTGAAATTTGGGATGCAAAGCAACTCACAATTTACAAGAACAGTACAATGAAAACATAAATAAAGTGAACATTAAAATAGAATCAAACTATTTTTAGTACTAAATTCACCCACAAGATAAAGGGATAAAGTGAAATTTTTAAAAAACAGAAAGCTCTTATAATAGTTCAGTTAAAACCATAAAATACCCCCTAGCCTATTTTTAAAAACTTTCTGTTAAAATCCTGAATTAATAAAAAAAAGGTTTTAGCCTGTGGGTGGAAGGACAATGAGAACTGGGGGGGGGGTGCAGACTGCCAGAAATAGTGCAAATTGAGTCCACTTTTAGGGTTAGGGTTAGTGCTAGGGAATCATGGGAACTGTATTTTATTGTGGCTCCAGAGCTATCTGACAGAGAAGGCTCAATGTCTCAGGAAAAAAACAATTCCCATGATTCCCTAGCACTAACCCTAATCCTAAAAGTGGTCTCAATTTGCATAACTGAGGGCGCATCGACATTGTAGAAATAATGCAGATTGATACAGATTTAACTGCCATGGCTCAATCCTATGGAATACTGGTGTTTGTAGTTTGTTGTAGCACCAAAGCTCTCTGACAGAGAAGACTAAACATCTTACAAAATTACAAATCCCAGAATTCCATAGCATTATGCCATGGCAGTTAAAGTAGTGTCAAACTGCAATAATTCTGAAGTGCAGATGCATCCCATGTTAGAATACAGCTGATGCTGGCTAATTGATTGATCAACCAGTTTTTAAAACCCTTTTGACATTTAGAAGACTGTTTTTGGGGCATTTCTGCAAATGGAAAAAACTGAAAATGAAAATAACTCTTGACTTTCTGCATGTACTATTAAAAATTAGAAATATTGGCTGGATCATCTGCCCATTTGTGGAAAGTAAATGTAACTATATTTGCTTAGCTTTTGAAAAATGGAGAAGATATTAGAGCTGTGTTGCTTAAATTGCATAAAGCAAGCCCCCTGAAAAAATGTCTTGTGTCTTATTCTTTTATCAGGGGCAAGATTTCCCATGGAATTATAACCATTCTCAACAGACTGTGTCACTACAGCACTTCAGCTTGCCTCAGTAATCAACATGACATCACAAAAAGTTCTTCATATCTCTACCATTATCCACCATTTTTATCCCCATTATTAAGACAGAACTCTTAATAATACTGAAACAATACAGGAAGGAATTGTGGAAGCTGTATTATTATTATTATTATTATTATTATTATTATTATTATTATTATTATTATTATTATATACCCTGCCCCTCTGAGATCAATCGGGGCGGCTTACAGTAAAAATGCAGTATAACAGCATTTTGGTCATACAGTGCTCAAGCAAGTACATAAATGCACCCCAGTGTCAATTTGCAGAAGTATCCATTTATTAAAATGAACTTTTGCGTTGTACATTCACACACATTTGGATTCACACACTTGACTATGGAAAAGGGAAGCAGATTTATAAATATGAATGATAAAGTTATACTGGAGAATAATGGACTCTTAAAATTAATTTCATTTGGCATTTATTGACAACCATTTTTATCACAATGAAACTAACTGGAAATCCCCAAACCACTCTACTTGTGACATCTACATTAATACTAAAGTAGTTCAGAACTGATTAACTGCATCATTATTTTAAATGGCTACATACTTTTCTAATGCCAACTACCTGACAAAGGACTCAAATTACAGTTCCATAGATACTATAGAAGAGGTATATTCATCTTCTCCCTAAAGATTCTTTAACTTTTTGTCATTTTCTTTAGTGTTCCAATTTGTAAAGAAAGATCAATCCTTTTTGAGTATTAACTTGTCACTAACATTTGGTCCTGGAAATGGCACTGAAATTAGGAATTTTGGTCGAAAGATCGACAGTTCAACATCCCAAATATTGATAAATTGACATTACTTTCCTAGAAAATGAAAATGGTGAGTGTTACATTTTTCCTATTAAATTATCTGCTACCCCACACTTGCTCCAGCTTCTCTAAATTTCTCATCTATCCTGGGGTTAAGTATGCAGCAAGCAGATTCTACCTTCAGCATGTTCACACATGATAGACAAGCCTCAATTTGTTGCAGCTTCTATTTATAAGGTTTACAACTAGGTTGTTCATATTTCTTAAACAGTAGTCTTTCCAAAGGTATGTCTTATGCCTTCATCTATCAGATATGGATTTATACTGGGATCACCTGTTCTTGCTATCTTCCATCAAGCATAACAATTAACAAATTGCATGTGGTTTTGTTCTTTCCCCTCTTTAACTTACTGGGCATTTTATGAGGGGGCATCAAAAGTTTTAATTATCACCTTTTTAAAAAAATGACAGAAAGTTTGTTTTGATTTGTAGTTGTTAACTTATCTCTATGTAGTCACCATCCAAATTTTCACATTTTTCCCAGCATTTCTTGACCCTCCTAATACCATTATTGTAGAAGTCTGCAGATTGCGCCTTAAACCACTCTTCCACTTCATGAATGACTCCTCTGTGTTTTCAAATTGGCAACCCCCACAACAGATTTTTTCATTTTTTTGGAAAAGAAAAAGTCACTTGGTGATGATGGCACTGACAAAATTTAATCAATATACCATAATAACTTCCAGATGATAATTATTACTTTACGATACTCCCTTGTACTTCTCCATCTTACACTTTAGTCACTTCTGACACAACCTGTAACAAAAATAAAGGATACAATGAACTGATTTTGTCAACATCATGCACTTAGGGACCAATGATGACACTGACAAAATTTCATCAATATACTATAATAGTTTTCAGGTGATAGTTATTACTTTAAGATACCCTCTCGTACTATTGTCTCAATCCAACCTATCACTGATTTGTTGTGAACATGTCCAGATGCCATTTGACTGCCATTGCATAGCTGAGGGAAAAGATACATCTGCTGCCTTCATGGACCTATGGTGTAAATATGTTGGTGGATCTTTTCACATCAAAGCCACACTGTCAAATCCAGAATCTCAGCCCATGACTGAGATGAAAAATCTAAACAAATTGCCCATATACATTATAATGTTCATAATACTTGGCAATAGGGTATCAAGGCATTGTCTTGTCTTTCAATATTGCTTCAAAGTCTTCATTGTCAGTTCCAATCCCTGGGTTTTTTATATCAATTCTTTATCTTTCTATCAGCTGTCTATATGTAAACCAATTAAAGTTCTAGCCCATTGCTCCTAGATCTTCTTGGGATTTTAAAGTCTTATCTTTATTTAATAGCTCTCTATAAGTAATCCACATATCTTTAAGATATAATTCTTTTTTTGATAATGCTTCTACTGATGAAGTCCAAAGTGAAGTTTTACTACACCATATCTTTTTATATTTCCTCCAAATTCTTAATAGGGCCTTACAGATAAAATGATCTTTAAATTTGGCATCACTTTTAACTTTATCATAAATCAAATATACATGTAAACCATATACCAAATCTTCTCTTTCAAGTGTCAATAATCTAAAATTATCAAATTTAATCCCAATCAGAATCCAGTCTAGAACGCATGCCTCGTAGACCCATTTTATATTAGGTACTGCGAGACCTCCTTTATCTACATCATGTAAAATTTCCCCTGCAATCCAGGGTTTCTTATTATTCCAGATAAATTTCAAGATTTCCTTATTCCAATTTACTAAAGGAATATCATTTTGAATTATTGGTAGATTCTGAAAATAAAACATCATTTTCAGCAACACTGCCATTTTTATAACTGCAATTCTCCCCATCCAGTTTTCGCCATTTATCTAATTTTAATTTAACCTTATTCCACATTTCTTCATAATTATTGCTAAATAAGTCCATATTTTTGTTAGTCAAAACTATTCCTAGATATTTTACCTTTCTACTTATGTTAAATCCAGTTTTAACTATTCTTCTCCTTTGTTCCTCTTCGGTGAAGTTCAATGATATCATCGTGGTCTTAGCTTTATTTACCCGATATCCGAAGACCACGCCATATTTATTCAAAGTTTCCATTAATATTTTAGCTGATTCTACTAAATTAAATATAATCAATACAACATCATCAGCATATGCTTTTAATTTATAATTCTCTTTTTTTTAATCTGATAACCTTTAATTTTGGTCTCTTCTCTAATTTTGTTTAAAAGTATCTCTAATGTGAGTATAAACAGAAGAGGAGCAATTGGACAACCCTGCCTAACTCCTTTAGTTATCTTAAATATCGGTGTTCATTCTTCATTAATTATAACAGAAGCTTCCTGATTTAAATATATTTTCTTAATCCAGTTAATAAATGTCTCACCCGCTTCAATTTTTTCAAGAACCCCAAAGATGAAACTCCATCTAATATTATCAAATGCTTTCTCTGCATCTAGAAAAACCAAAGCCAATTTTTTGTGAAGATTCTTATAATGAATTTCTTTCAAATTTAGTAAGGTCCTAAAATTTTCTTTTTTTTTATTTGAGAGAAAGCCATTGTGATCTGAGTGTATCCAATCATCTAATATCATTTTTAGTCTTTGAGCTGAAATTGCAGCAAATAATTTATAATCCAAATTTAACAAAGAAATTGGTCTATAATTAATTAGATCTAATTTATCTTTTCCTTCTTTTGGGATTAATACTATATTTGTGGAGTTCCATGACTGGGGGACTTGATATTCTTCAGCAATGGAATACTTCAGCAATGGAATACTTAACTGCTGCTCAAAAATTTTATAATACTCATTACTAAAACCATCAGGCCCAGGGGTTTCAGCTTGTTTAGAACTTTTTATAGCTTTAGCCAATTCTATATGGGTAATTGGT
>CM034706.1:147087024-147098756 GCA_020142125.1 Phrynosoma platyrhinos
TTCCTTGCCTCGAAGATGACTCAATTAGTCATCTGCCGAGGCCCTTAGACAAACTGCTCAGGAAGAACACACAGACCCATCCTCACAAAAAATAAAATAAAACAAAAAACAACCAACCTTCCAATCAATAATCATCTCTCTTTGTGTCCTAAGATGTCATAGTAGATTCTATATGTAGCATGGGTACCAACAGCAACAAGAAAAAATGACTTTAACAAGCACATAACAAGGTCTAAAACTCACTGAAGAAAAGTGACCATAGGAAACGGTTTTAAAATCTGGACTCTTATAGTTGAGCAATAGGATAATAGATGTCATAATAAAAAAACAACTACCCTCAATAAACTGTCTCCATATTAAATCTAGGCTTTTTATCTCATATATACCTCATTGTCTTTGCTCCAATCCTCTCAATTTATTTTCTGGTTCTAGTAGCACTGACTCTTCTTTTCTTGCAAGACTTTAACCTTTTCTCTTTCTCTTGCCTCTGCATCATTCAATATTTGCGTCTCTCTCTCTCTCTCTCTCTCTCTTAAAGGGATAAAGTTGCAGACTGATGAAGAATTTATGAAACCATTTTAAAGATCCTGGGAATAACTGTCTCTTCAATTTTTTTCAAGTTCTACGATTTAAAGCTTCATATTCTTTACACTTCACATCAAAAACTTTATGTCTTAATGTCTTATTTAAATGGACCTATATTCAATATTTAAAATTATTGGACATTATACCTTATTATGATTGTTCCTTTGATGATATTTTTTTTTAAAAAAAACTTCAGAGATAGTATGCCTTACATTGTGTTGTTTTGAGACTATTATTGCTGTGTGATAATTTTCTAGATGGAATAACAGAATCCATTGTTTAAATTGCATTATTGTTCAACTATGGATTTTATCACATGGGGAAAATTGTGGGTTTAAATAGTCATTATCCCAGGAAAGTTGCAAGATTGCAGTAAATATTTTCACACAACATCGTGATTAAAGAGGACTTATCCTGGGAATAACCAGGAAATAACCAGCAACAAATAATTCATGGAGAAATTCTGTGAATTATTTGTTGCTGGTTATTCCCTGGTTATTCCCAGGATAAGTCCTCTTTAATCACAATGTGTGTGAAAATCTTCACCACAATTGTGCAACTTTCCTGGGATAATGACTGTTTAAACCCCAGATTTTCTCCCGATTTCCCCCTTTGTGATAAACTTCTATATGAAACTGTAAAAAGAATATTGTTATATTTGATACATAATACAAATTTTGCAATGTATAAGAGTAGTAAATATTTGCATTATTTACTAAAAGTTATATGAGTAGTATAAAATTAGTACCAAACTTTCCTTGCTAGTCTTTTGAGAGTGTGACTTGCCCAAGGTCACCTATTGGGTATCCAAGGCTGAGCAGAGATTCAAACCCTGGTCTCTGTAGTTATAGTCCAGTGCTGAAATCACTACACCATGCTGGCTTTTGGTTATTCAAACTAAAATTTGATCTCTAAACATTCAATTGTGTTCCAAAACTCACAAGTTTTTGGGGCGACCCATTCTGAATGATAAAACTATTCATTCACAACACTACGCATTGCTGCTACAATCCAAACTCATTTATACAAAGGATTCTGATGAACATTAATGATACAGCTCTGGCAAAAGAGGACTGTGGACTGCATTCTTAATGAAATCAATCTTTGTTAGTTAGTGACAGCTGATGGCTTCCAAGCCAGAAAGGTGGAGGTGAATCTACTCTTGACTTTAGTTCAAACATTACATGAACTGTTGCACTGGCACAACACCTCTTTTGATTTTAAACAGGCCACAACTTTTATTTTGCTGTACAGGGTCTATTTACAAGGAATAAACTTCCAACAGTTTTGTCACATGTGTGTGTGAAGGTATGACCCACCCATATGGGTGGTCCTTCACCTCATGTGACAAAGATGTAAACAAATAACAACAACAAATTTACAAACTCTTCCCTGCCAGAAATGATGTCATATGACATCATTAATTAATGACATCATGCATTTAACTGCATACGTCACTTCTTTTAATTTAATCTTTTCCAAATTTACCCCAATAAATGTAATTAGCCAAATTAATTTTCCTGTGGGGTGAGAGTCATTACCCGCCCAAATACAAAGACAAGCAAATTCTAATTTATAGACCCTAGCCCATAAGTTGTGACAAAGCTAATAATAACATAAAACAGCACTTCAATTATCATCCTAAAACCCATACCCAACATCAAATTATACATTAATCTCAGGGAGGGTGAAAAACCCAGGGTAATACCCTGGGAAAAAATTCCCTCCCGGCCCCCGAAGGTGACCAGCCTAAGCCTGAGAGTAACCAACATATCTCTTTAAATAAGGGTGGGTGGGTTGGGTCTCTCAGTTCAAGCTCTAAAATGGCTGCCACCACATGGCAGCACAGAGCTATAAAGAACAAACTCTCATTGTAAGTCTCGTGAGTTTACAGACACCACGAGACTTCCAAGGCACAGGCAAGCAGCTTGATTTGACCAAGCGTGCAGGTTCTCTAATACCCCTGCGTGCTTGATCAATCAGGACTCTCTCGTCCTTATATGGTCAGTGCAACAAAAAACCCCTCCCGACTCATTGGGGGGGTGTCTTTCAGAATGTTAAACCTGTCTAGGTCACTCTATAAGGTTTGTCAGGGATAATCCACTGTCATGGAAGCCACTAACTGCCAACGTCTGTCTCTAAACCATTACAATAATACTGGAGTCAAATTTCTATCATGTTGCTTTCACAACTTCTGAATGTGGAGTAATGCTGAGCAAAATTATGCTAATATACTAGAGTAAGTATATGTGGAAGTTATCTATGGTCTTTTACAAGAGATAAACTCCTCTAGAGTATGGCAGTGCAGAATGTGATGCAACACGTGGGGCTTCATGGTGAAGGAGGAATCAATGAAAACAGCTTCTCAGCTATTCCACTGCATAAACCCCACTGGAGTATTGCTGGAGGCAATACACATAAATACACTGTATAAATCCATTGGAGTATTCCTGGAGGCAATACACAGAAGAGTTATACGAAAGAGATGAGAGAATGGATGATATTTGGAATTAGGAGCTATATGAGGATGAACCCTAAATTCTAATTAGTGTAGAGGAATATGCAATAAAGGAAATGGGGAAAAATAAACCACTAGGAACAGAATATATCCCAATTGAACTGCTACAGTGCCTATGGACAGATGCAACTTTAATGCTAACTGATATATGCCAACAAATTTGAAAACAAAGCAGTGGCCAACAGACTGGAAATTCTCAATATATATACCAATCCACAAGAAAGGAGATCCAAAAGACTGCAGTAGCTATAGGACAATAGCAATAATCTCACATGCAAGCAAAATAATACTCAAAATTATGCAGCATAGACTCCAACCATACATGGACAGAGAAATTCCAGATGTGCAAGCAGGATTTAGAAAAGGAAGGGGCCCAAGGACCACATTGCAAGCTAATGGAATTCACTAAAGAATTTAAAAAAATAACATGGGTTTCATAGACTACAGAAAAGCATTTGATTGTATAGATCATGAAAAATTATGGAATGCACTCAAAGACATGGGGTGCCACTACATCTGATAGTCCTGATGAGGAATCTGTACCAAGGACAAGAGGCCATCATCAGAACAGAATTGGGGGAAACAGAGTGGTTCCCAATAGGCAAAGGGGTCAGGCAAGGTTGCATCCTATCACCCTAACTTATATGTTGAAAACATGATAAGAAAAGCAGAATTAGAATCAGAAAATGGAGGAGTTAAAATAGGAAAAAGCAACATTAACAACCTAAGATATGCAAATGACACCATAATATTAGCAGAAGACGTTCAAGAATTGGAACAGTTAATAAGGAGGGTCAAAGATGACCCTTCACTGGCTGCCTATTAGTTTCCAGGCCCAGAATAAGGTGATGGTAATGACCTTTAAAACCCTAAATGGCTTGGGTCCAACCTATCTCCAGGATCACCTCCTCCAATATAATCCTTCCCGCACACTCCGATCCTCTGGGAGGAATCTGTTGCAGCCAATAAAAACTAGGCTGTCAACGACCTTCCAGAGGACTTTTATGGCCACCGTTCCCAGATTATGGAATGGTCTGCCGGACAAGATCCATCCGATTACCAACTTAAACAGCTTTAAAACAGAAGTGAAGACATCTTTTCCGTCAGGCCTTTCTTTGATTAGATCTCCCGGCCTCCAGAGTCCTATTATCCCTACTTGGCCTGTTGTCTTTGCTCAGGCCTTTACCGCCAATTAGGTTTGGGTAATTGAATTGTTTTTTAGGTATTTGTTTTAATTTTATCATTGTTTAATTCTGTTTTAAGGGGTGGGAGGGTTCATGGGTCAGGATTGTATTTTACATTGTACTGAGTTTTAATGATATAAGCCGCCTCGATTGTCTGACAGAGGGGTGAGATATAAATAAAATTTATTATTATTATTATTATTATTATTATTATTATTATTATTATTATTATTATTATTAATGTGAAAAGGCAGGTCTGATGCTGAACATAAAGAAAACAAAAATAATAACCACAGAAGAAATACACAAATTCAATCTAGACAATGAGGAAATTGAAATAGTTAAAGAATTCCCATATCTAGGATCAAACATTGAGCAGAATGGAGACTGCAGTCAAGAAATAAGAAGATGACTAGGAATGGGAAGGGCAGCTATGAAAGAACTAGAAAGGATACTGAAGACCAAAGACATACAACTGAGCACTAAAGTCAGAATCATTCAGGCCACTGTATTCCTAATTACCATGTACGAATATGAGAGCTGGACAGTGAAGGAAGCAGATAGAAAGAAAATCAACTCATTTCAAAGGTAGTGCTGGAGAAGAGTACTTAGGATACCATGAACAACCAAGAAGACAAACAAATGTGTTCTTGAACAGATTAGACCAGGACTCACCTTGGAAGCAAACATGATCAAGTTGAGACTATCGTAATTTGGCCACATAATACGAAGGCACAGATCACTAGAAAAAAACACTAATGCTGGGAAAGATAAAGGGTAGAAGAAAGAGAGGAAGACCATAAACCAGTTGGATAGAATCAATCAGGAGGGTTATGGAGAAGGGCTTGCAGGATCTAGTCAAGGCAGTAGAAGAGAGGGATTCTTGGAGATGTCTCATTCACAGGGTCACCATGAGCTGGAACCGACTCAAGGGCAGCTAACAACAAAGATCCCCCTCCCGATGCATCAGGAGGAGCCACTGGTTGTGCCAGTCATTTTAGGAGGTTGACACCATGATTGGCTGGGAACAGCAGAAAGTCTTTCCCTTCCTGTGGCTCCCCTCCAATCAGGGGGATCTCGCAAGATCTCCCAACAGCCCCTGTAATCTCATGAGGCTTCAAGTCTTGTGAGATTTTGGGCAGGATTTTGGGCCTTTTTAATGCCCCCATCCACATGGCTGTGGTCATTGAGAACCAGGTAGATGAGAGACCAAACCCACCCACCCTTGGCTTAGTACTTTGCATTACTGTACCCTCAGGCTTTTGCTGGTCACCTTCGGGGGTCAGGAGGGAATTTTCCCAGTGCTATTGGAATGTGGGTTTTTCACCCTCCCTGAGGAAGGTGCAGTTTTAGTTAGCATTGTGAAGTGTTAGTCGTTCTGGAGTTGAGCAATATATAACATTTATGTGTATCATTAGTCCTAGTTATAACTGTTGGTTTTGTGTTTTTGCTAATTTCTTGCTTTGTCACAATTTGGGACAGGGTCATTTAGACACATAATTATTAGTAGTCAGGTATTTTGCTAAGAAGGTTGAGTTATCAATATCTAGTAATTTACAATGGATGATTGATTTATGATGACAGCTTGGAATGTATGACCTTATTAATCTTTATGATGGTTGTCAGACTTTGATGGATGGTTTGATGACAAGATTTATAGCTTGATTTATGACCATTATGTTGACATATGATTGATTTATGGCCTGATAACTTGTCATGATTTATGGTATGATTTACACCATGAATTGTGACTTGGGCACATACACATATGTCAAACGGATATAAAGCAATTTGAAAGATTTATGGCTGCCAAACTGTGATTTATGACCCTGTACAGATGAATAAAGTTGTGGTCATTTATTACCCACTAAAGGCATAAGGGCTCCTTTGTGCCGGTGCAACAACTAAATCTAACTGGATTTAGTGTCTTCAATGAATGGAAGAAGCTTTTTCATTATCATGATGATCCTTCAATGTTCAACCCAGTTATTCCTCCCCTCCTTTTTTGTATTCAAAGGAGTTATATATAAGTCTGCATAATTTGCTATGTTTGGTAGCTACATACTGTGTACACACATACAACACGCACACATAATTTCGAGTCCTAGGTTGCTATTCTCATATATGATTCCCGCAATGTCTAGCAGCTCTGGACTTTGTGAATACAAAACTTCCTCTAACAGAGCTGAAAAGAACACATTTGAACACTGAGTGTTTACATTACATCTAAGCAAACTTTGACCTTTTATGACAAAACAGAAGACTTAACTTTTCTGAGCTTTGCAGAAAATAACTAGTACAGTACAAGTTGATGCCTCAGTACACAAATAGGATAGAGTTTAATCTGGCCTGTTTCAGCAGTAGGAAATAATTAGATATCAACAGAGAAGTAGTGAAGTGTAGCTATGTTGCTGAACAGAAATTTCATTAATTCCCCTTTCTTCTTATGCTTAATACGATTTTAGATTCAAGTAATTATACTTGGACAAGGTTCTTTGCTTAAAAGTGGATCTGATTATTGGAAACTTAGACTCCTAGGTACTCTAAAGTAATAACTGATTACAGACCACCACCCTGTGTATTGTGTTTCCTTCTGCAAAGAAGCCACAGTGGCCCAGCTTTAATTAAACAAATTCCATCATATTAATGAAGAATGTATATAGTATCCATCAAAAAGAGCCCCCAGATATCCAAGATTTTAAAAGCTATGAGCCATTACTTTCCCTGCTTGTGGTAAATGTAACATCACAAACCCCTCCATAATATGAAACCTAAGGGTAAATGCAGGCATTATATTATAGAGGACTTCTAATACTTTTGGCTAAAAAGGAGGTACCAGTGGGAATTACACATCTGTTTCACTAGGGCAAAGTTGTTGAGGAAGAGAAAGAATGTTCTAATTCTTGTTACTACCCCAGAAGCATAGGCAGAAAATACCTCAGTCTATGGCTATGTGCACACGGACCCTTGAAATTCATAATCTCATTTGTAGGCAGAAAAACCTGGGTGGCGGTGCATTTCACTGAATTTCCGTAAGGAGGAAATAAATTAACCATTTTCTCACAACTGGATCTCACTTTTTGCAGTGATTGCAGCAGGCTTCATATTTTTCTTGTAAAGACTTCTTCTTTTCTTTTTTTTTCTATTCTTTCTTTCTTTTTTTGGGGGGGGGTCTTTTACTCTTCAAATGAAAGTGGCAATAACACCTGTTATATTGGCAGCCTGGCCACTATTTGGAATCCTTCACAATGCCTTCTTCTTAGTGTCATTACTGGGTGTGTGTGGGTGGGAAAGAAATAAAATGTATTATTATTAATTTATTATTTTTATTCTGATTCAGCATAATAATAACAGGGAGGCAGTTATAAAAGAAAGGACAAATAAATGGGTATTAGCACAAATCAAACCTGAACTTTCCATAGAAAACTAGATAAAAAGATGACTGTCATATATTGGACATATCATGAGAAGACTTGACCCACTAAAAATGGTAATAAGGTAGAAGGCAGCAGGAAAAGAGAATGATTGTATTACAAATGGATACACTTGAGTAAGGAAGCCACAGCCCAGTATTTGCAATACCTGAGCAGGGCTGTTGATGGTAGGGTGACCTGAAGGTCTCTGTTTACTCCCCCCCCCCATTTTTCAAGGCTTCCAGTGGTTGAGCCTTGACTTTCAGGCTTCTAACATTTTTGGCTTGGCTAAGTTTTAGTGCACTTAGTGCTATAAAGCCTAGTCTAGGGACTTCCATCAAGGCTACACATCTTTTCTTAAAAGACAAGACACTAGCACAATACAAAGAGAAACAAAATTATCAACAAATAACCACCATCATAACATTGTGATCTGGGTGAAGAAAAAAATGACCATATAAACACAAAAACTATTCAACATTTAAAAAGTTACTGTCTCATTTCTCAAAAGTAAATAAACTGTTTCTTTTGAAAAGTATGAATATACAAGTCATTGAACTGTGGTACAAAACTTGTTTCCTGTACTTGAATTTCACCTCAACACCCACAACATAGCTCAAAATAGCACTTTGAGTCACAGCACAAACACTCTAACCATGTAATATTCCTCCTTATATTTATATTTCCATTTATATATTTTTACCACAATTAATAGTAATATAACAGGAATTTCTGATGCTGTTAATAATTGTTATTATTATTTTATCAGGCTTATTGCCCAATTACCCCATTTTTGTTTTAAGAAGGTAAGAATTTTGGCCCAGTCTTTGACAAAGTTCTCAAATGTTTCCTCTCTTAAATTTCTAGTCATCTTGTCTAAGTCTAAACCCTCATATAGTTTTGAGAACCACTCCTCTAAATTAAGTGCTTTTTTATTTTTCCAGTTTTTAGCAAACATTATTCTTGCTGTTGAAATCATGTAGAATAATACATAACCATATTTTTTTCTAAATGATTTTCTATCATATTTAACAAAAATATCTCTGGTCTAAGTCCTATTTCTGTTTCTAAAATTTTATTTATCACATTGCAATTTTTTTCAGTTTTTTTAAGCTTCTTTACATTTCCACCAAATATGGAAAAGGGTTCCCCCTTTTTTTATAACACGTCCAGCCTTTATTAATGGTATTTCCATATATTTTGCTGACCTTATCTGGAGTCAATACTACCTGTAGCAGATTTAATAAAAATTTTCTCTTATATCTTGACACAGTATATATATTTAATCTTTTTACCAAGTCGTATCCCATTGTTTCAGTTCTAGTGGTTTTCCTATATTTTGTGCCCAAATTACCGTATTTTCTTTAACTGTCTCATCTTCCATATATATTTTTAACAAATATTTATATATTTTAGATATTGTTGCTGCATTCTTGAGGTAAATATTTCTTCTAATTCCATTTTTTTTAATTCTATTCCCAGAATATTTATTTCTTTTTAAAATCTTTCTTTTAATTTAAAGTAAATAAACCAACTGTTTACTTTGCCTTCTTCTTTTAATTCTTCTAATGATTTCAGTTCTAGGGTGTTGTGACATTGTTTGGGTATATCCTCATATTTCAATCAGTTTTCATTACCTTACAAACTGTTTTTTAAAAAGGCCTCATGCAGAGATACCCAAGATGGGATATTCAGGCTAATTAGACTTTTATATTTGCTCCAGACTTTAAATAGTGATTTTCTAATAAAATGGTTATTTAAATCTCTATTTGCTTTGATTTTAACATAAAACAAATAGGCATGCCATCTGAACCTCAAGTTAGTACTTTCTAGTTTCAACAGATCTTTATTTTCTAGTTTAAACCATTCTATAAGCCAAATTAGACAATATGCTTTGTAATATAATCTTAGGTTCGGTAAAGCTAGTCCTCCTCTACTTTTTTCATCCTGCAAATATTTTAAACTAATCCTGGGGTTTTTACCCTCCCAGATGAACTTATTTATATCCTTTTGCCAATTATTAAAAATAGAAACATTATGTATTACAGGGATTGTTTGAAACAAAAATAGTATTCTTTGCAAAGTTATCATCTTTATTGTGGCAACTTTTCCCAACAAGGAAAGTTTTATTCCCTTCCATCTTTTGAATTCATTTTTTATTCTTTCCCAACATTTCTATAACTATTATTGAATAGATCTATGTTTTTAGAGGTCAATGTTATTCCCAAATATTTAACTTTTTATTCATTTCAAATCCTGACTTTTTTTAAATTTATTCTACTTCTTGTTTATTTATGTTCTTTGTCATAATCATAGATTTTGATTGATTGATTTTTAAGCCTGAGATTCTTTCAAATTTTTCTAGTTCTTTTAGTAGATTTGGGATGTCATTTCTGGGATCACTTAAAGATATCAAAAGATTGTTTGCAAAAGCTCTGATCTTATATTCCGCCCCTTTAACTTTAATTCTTTTATATCTTTATTTTCTCTTATATTTTTGAGTAAAAGCTGAAAAGTTTAAATAAATAACAAAGAGGACAGGGGACAACCTTGGCGATTTCCCTTTTGTACCTCAAATGCTTCCTCCCCCCCCCCATTTATTATAATTTTTGCTTTTTGTAAGTAATTGGCTTTTATCCAAGTCAAAAATCTTTGCCCTACTTCCATTATTTTCAATATCTCAAATATCAAGTCTCAGTGGACATTATCAAAAGCTTTCTCTATATCTACAAAGATTAGAGCTATTTTTTATCATTATTCACTTCATGGTATTCAATCAAATCAATAACATGTCTTATGTTTTCTCTTAATTGTCTTTTAGGCAAGAAGCCGCATTGATCTTTATGGATCCATTTACTTAATATTTTCTTTAACCTTTCTGATTGTATTGAGGTAAACAGCTTGTAATCAATATTCAAAAGTGAATTAGGTCTATAATTTTCTGGATATAATGGGTCTCAATCTTCTTTTGGAATTAAAACTATATTGGCTTCTTCCCAAGTATGTGGTAAGTTACCTTCACATATTCTGTTCATTGTTTGCTGTAAGGGTTCTATAAATATTTCTTCTAACTCTTTGTAATATAACAACGTAAAGCCATTCGGGCCAGGTGGTTTTTTTGTTGTTGTTGTTTTGTTTAGTTTTAGTTTTTTAATTGCCTTTTGAACATGGGTTTGTCAAAAACAAGTCATGCCAGACTAATCTGATCTCTTTTTATTTTTTTATTTTTTGATAAAATTACCAGCTTGGTAGATAAAGGGAATGTGGTAGACATAGTATATCTTGATTTCAGTAAGGCTTTTGACAAAGTCCCCCATGATATGCTTGCAAACAGGATAGTAAAATCCAGGCTAGACAATACAACTGTTAGGTGGATTAGTAATTGGTTGACTGACTGAACCTAAAGGGTGCTCAGCAATGGCTCCTCTTCATCCTGAAGAGAAGTGACCAGTGGGGTGCCAAAGGGTTCTCTCCTGGGTCCAATGCTATTCAACATCTTTATCAATGACTTGGATGAAATAATAGAGAACATGCTTCTCAAATTTGCAGATGACACCAAATTAGGAGGAATAGCTAATACCCCAAAAGACAGGATGAAAATTCAAAATGGCCTTAGTAGATTTGAAAGCTGGGCCAAAGCTAACAGAATGAATTTCACCATGGAGAAATGTAAGATGCTGCAAAAATAATAATAAATGAAATGCATAGCTATAAGATGGGGAACACCTAGCTTAACGAGGCTATGTGTGAAAGGGATCTAGGAGTCCTAGTAGACCACAAGTTAAGCATGAGTCAACAGTGTGATGTGGCAGCTAAAAAGGTCAATGACCGCATCAATAGAAGTATAGTATCTAGATTAAGGTAATAGTGCTACTATATTCTGCTTTGTCAGGCCCCACCTGGAATATTGTCTCCAGTTCTGGCCACCACAATTCAAAAAGGATGTTGAAAAACTGGAGTATGTCCAAATGAGGGTGACTAAACTGGTGAAGGATCTGGAAACCATGCCCTATGAGGAACGGCTTAGGGAAC
>CM034706.1:147185183-147201083 GCA_020142125.1 Phrynosoma platyrhinos
AATTATTTTGAAAGTTGGTTAGTTGTAGCTAATGAGTAGATAAGATTATATTCCATGGCTGAAATCTCACTTTACAGTTATGTTCACCAGGTAGTCTTATGTAAGTTCAAACCGAGCAGCATGTGGTTAGTGGTAACTCACCTTTAGCATGTATATAAATAATGTATGTAAAGCTCTTTGAATATACACTTTTAAGCCAAAAGACTACAATCCTAGGCTCAATTAAGGAAGCCACAGCTTTGAATCTACAAGTCCTAACCAGGGCTGTTGATGATAGGGTTATTTAGCAGACACTCATTGATAGAGTTACTATGTCAAAGCTCACTTGATGGACTGTGATGTTTTGTCAGAGCTCCTTTATTTAGAAATATATAGAGTTAAGTGGAGCCCCTTAACTCTATATCTCATGTTATGAAGAAATTTTTTGTTCTGTATCAGTTTCCAAGACAGAGGAAAAGGAGGGATGTGAAGAATTTCCAGCAACCATCAACTCACAGTTCTTTTTTAAATTAAATTTTATAAAATATTACATAAATATATACATATAATAAAGTATAACGAAATAATAAACATAACAAACATCCAATTGAACAACTATGCATATATTCACAAACAAACAAACAAACATTTACAACATTTTAACACATATAAAACATATAAAGCATACTAAAATTACTCATCTTTAATGTTATGTCTTAAAGAAATAATTAACCGGCTTCCTAATACATATTTGCCATATCAGGCTAGTATTATCTGATCCCTCTGCTTATTTTATTTTGCTTTCTGTTATTTCTTCTCCTAATGATATATCACTATTAACCTTAAACTTAATGTTTTAGATATGCTTTTTAATCATTCTTTCATTACTTATTTGCATTTTTCTGAATATTTCTGTTTATTTAAGGAATTGGAGTTATAAATACTCCTATTTTTATTATTCCTCCTTCTTCTTCCAATAGTTTTTTAGACATTTTAATTCCTCCTTTATATATTCTTTTGGTTTCTCATTCATTAGAGCTGTTAGTATGTCTAACTCCATTGCTTCTCAAAGCTTACTAAACCATTCTTCTTTTGATGGAGTTTTAGCTTGCTTCCAATATCTAGCATATAATATTCTTGCTGTTGTAGCCATGTATAGTATTATTCTTTTTTATATTTTCTTTTACACCCTTTATCAATGTTGTTGGTCATGTTTAGTAAAAAAAAAAGTGTAGGATCAAAAGGAATTTCTATCTGTAAAATTTCTGATGTTAGTTGTATTCCTTCCAATATTTTTTAGTCTCTATGCATTCTCACCACATATGATAAAATGATACCTCTTTATTATGACATTTCCAACAATAGCTTTTTCCTGTTTTGTAAATTCTACTAATTTTTACAGAAGACATATACCAACGATACATCATTTTGGTATAATTTCCTTTATAATCTTGGCACAATGTAAAATAGTTGGTATCCCTCTAGGCTTGCTCCCATTTTCCCAATTCAATAGGTTTCCCAATATCTTGTGCCCATTTGATCATTGAATGTTTTATTTTCTCATTTTCAGGATCTCTTTCTTTCAGAATTTTATAATACCTAGATACATGCCCTTTCTTTTTGTCTAATAAAATTATATCCAATTCTGTTTTCTCTTTTATAAACCCTAATTCTCTCTTATCTAGTTTATATCTTTCTTTTAATTGGTTATATAAAAACCATTTTTTCTTAATTTGTCTCTCCATTTGTTCCATAGTTTTCATTATTTCCTGTCCAGCTTAATAATTTTTTATATGTTATCCATGGTAAATTTTCATTTTTGGTACTTCTAAAAAAAGTGTCTTATGTTGATACCCAATTGGGTATGCCTCTATAAAATATTTTCCTGATTTTTGTCCATGTTTTAAGGAGGGTGTTTCTTATGAAATGGTGGGCAAAATCTTTGTTGTCCTTAAGCTTGTTATACCAAAGAAACACATGGTATCCAAACTCATCTTAGTGCTTTCCAATTCTAGTAGTCTCTCATTACTTAACTTCACCCAGTCTTCAATCCAGTTAAGACATGAAGAATAGTAATAAACTTTAATATTGGGTAGACCATAGCCCCCTTTAAACTTATCATCAGTTAATAACTTCCAACTGATTCTCGCTCAATAATTGCCCTTATTATTTATAATTGTCCTAGAGGTGTTAAATAACAAAATTAGAGATGACATCAACTCACAGTTCTGTCTCTTCGTATGCATTTTTTGGGGGTTTCAAAATACATTCTCATTTTATGCTTTCAGTTAGAGGAGTATCATCTTCTCCGAGCACTAACGGGTAACAAATTAACAAACCCAGAGAGATCACCAACTCTCAGGAGATAATATTCTACATAGTTCCCACTGATGACACATCATTCAGTCAACCAAGAATGTTAACTGTAAATCTTCTTAATGATCAACAAGCACATTTTTAAAGAAGACTTTTAATGGTACACTTTTAGGATGCATCTAAGAAAATAAACTATATGAACATAGAATGTATTTTTGTAAAAAAAATCTTCATAGGAGTAGATATCTCCATTAAGGAACTCACAGGCAGCTGTCTCCCTGTCTGAATATACTGGGTGACAAGAAGACTAATTAGCATTATCTTCCATGAGGAAATGAACTGTTGTTCACCTTCATGCACTGAAGGCAGCAGTCAACTGGCTTTTGATTTGTCCACTTGAAGAGAATGACAATCCAATAAAGTTATAAGGAGATAATAAGGGCAGAGTTGTTACACTCTGCTTTGTTTTTGCTGTTGCCATTTTTTAAAAAAACAAAATATTAAACTACCCATCTGAAAGTATCTCTGATTCCTTACTACCTTTCTGGACCTCCTTCCCACACTAAATCATATTACTTACTGGTTGACTGGCAATGCTACCACACTTGCTTCTAAACATGAAACCAGTGTATTACATTTCAGTATTTATCCTCTTCCTCCCACCAGGGATGTGTGTGTGCCTTCAAGTTGCCTGTTATCTTACAGTGACCTGGTTAATTTCATAGGGCTTTCTTAAACAATGAATAATCAGATGTGGTTCAGTTCATTCCTCTGAAATATAGCCCTCAACATTTGATATTTGTTGGTGGTCTTCTATCCAAGTACTAACCAGGGCTGACCCTGCTTAGCTTCAAAGGTCAGACAGGATTTGGTTTCTTTAGGATATTTAGGCTCTTCCACTATAGATACACCCCAGTTAATATTCTAATGTCTTTATTAATAACCTAACATAAATAAATAAGCTATATGTGTTGAAGATCTGCATCACCCTCAAATGTTGAAGAACACTGCCAGAACAAATGCTGGTTAAAAGGTAGTGAAGAAAGCAGGACTTAGGAAAGTTATACTTTATTTTAATCTATGTTGTGGGCCTCACTGATTCCCAAAATAAAGTTAGTGTACAAAACACTTTGGGTAGGCACCTATGATCAATGAGCTTTGGGTTGTACAGCTTTGTAGTACATTCACAGATTCCACAAAAATCCAGTCTTCTGTTTCTTTCTATAATGTATAGTAAATTACAAAAGAAAGACAGAGATAGAAAAGATGAAAAAACTTTTCTATCACATTGCTAAGTCCTTTCTTCTTTCCCTGGGGGGGGGGGGCACTATTGTTTTTATCTCTCCACTCCCCAATGACTGTGTCTGAAAATGCCCCACATTTGTGCAACATAAATTGTATCATAAAAGTTCATGGAGTGGTTGGTATTAGAATTTTTAGCATCCCTATACACAGCTACATAAGGCTTACTCACATCAGCCACTTTTTCAAAACAAAGGGGTGGATTAAATGCATTATTTAGGCTTATTCATACAAAGGGTCTCATTTAATTCTGTTTTCCCCTCACACATAGGATAATTTAATCCTGTTTTTCCTACATCCAGAAAAGGCCCATGATAGGATTTGCATTTGTGTCCTATTATCTGGGATACCAAGTATCCCAGAATGATATATATCAAGCAGGGACCTACTCCAGGCTATGGCTACTCTTAATTCCATGAAATAGCTGCAGAGGTGTTGTTCCAAAACTTTTCTTCTGATAAAAGAGAACATCTGCAACTTTGCTATTAGCAATATATTTCTGGTGATAGTATTACAGCTTTAGAACAAGCTCCAAGCTAAGCTAAGTGGACTGTGCACTGACAGAATTTAGACAAAGAAAATCTTCTATATTTTCCTGTGTATTTTGAACTTGGTGCAGATAGATATCTTTTTACCATTTCCTTTTTATTCTTTTTTATTGTTCTCTAATGTGTTATTCATTTATTTTAGTCAAAGGAGATTCATGCAGTTGAACAGGCAAGCAAACAAAAATATTTCATTGCCTAATTGGAATCCTATTATAAATTTCTGTGATACTGCTTTATTACTACACTCTTGTGAACTGTCTCATGGCATGTAAAGATGGCATATAAAACATGTGATAGGGAAAAAATCAATCACATTTAGTTTTGTTGAACATGGCCCACCTTCATTAAAAAGAAATAGTTTTGCCATCCCTTCTGTAGCATCTCATGAATAATGTGATAATCTTAATACACAGAGCCTTACTAACAAAATCCTGTTACAGTTTATCACATGGTGACTCATTTGCCTTTTCTTTCTATTGTTCCAGTATTAGAACTGCAGTTAGACAAGGATGACTAAATATTCAGTCTGATAATTTGCTTTCATAGCTGTTTAGAAGATGAGTTTGTTAATGTCATTCAAAGTCTGCTAACTCTGAAGTATAATCCATGCATGGGGAAATTATGGGGGGAAGCAGATGGGCAGCACGGGGCCGCCCCAGGAAGCTGCAGATAGGGGTCAAGGCATCCGCATTCCTTGGCCCCGCAGCGCAGGTTCGCTGCCGCTGGAAGGCGCACTAAAATAGCGCTCCTCCCACAAATTGCCGAAGGTGCGCCGCAAAAGGCTGCTCCGAGGACATTTTGGGGAAGGGGTTGGGGCCCCTAGCGTGTGGCTTCCCCTCCCCTTCCTTGCTCTGAAGGCGGCACTTTGCGCCGTCTGCTTAGCCCCTATGTGAACTTAAGTGCTATCTATGTTCTATTCCCATTAATTATAAAAATGAAATAATTATATTAAGACTGAAAGAATATGAAAGACAGCATTGCTTCATTAAATAATTATTGTTTTTAATTCTGTTGATCTTGCACTATGTACAACCATACTCAGACTGAAGTCACATATATACAAACACAACTGGATCTTGGAAAATACACCTAAAAAGGAAGTGGCCATCTTTCCTATTTTGGACTCCATTGATTCCACATACTTTCTGGTGAAAAAGTAATTTCCATAATGCCTTTTTATAGCACTAACTTGTTTATACCACTAACTTTTTATACCACTAAGTTATTTAGTAGGTCAGAGATCATGATATATATTATAATGAGCATTGCTGCTAAAACTCACCTAAAGTGACATTATGAGGAAAATGCGGATTGTTGTGCTAAGGACAACTACCCAAATTTCTCAAAGGTGTGGTTATCTGCACATGACAACATTTTATATCCAGAGAAAATATCAAGACAGGTAGACATTCAAGATAATCTGGAGGTGTTATCTCGGATTTCTTTCCAGCACTTCTTATTGATTTTCACCTTAGGGACTGCTTTTGAAGAAGTTTTCCATGGAGAGCCCAAGTTACAACTGGAATCTGACATTTCATTTTTGATGCCAAAAACTCCTGCTCCCAGGAACATTCCTGTCAGCATTTTTGTATGCCTAGATGCTCATAAAGTTTGACTGTAAAAGTAGCAACAGTGCAGCCAAAGAGAATGAAGCAATGTAGTATGGCAGTGGAAAATCTCAAATGTTTTAATGCATTACATATGATCCTTTTTCTTTGATTATCATAAGATGTATCATAGAAGACACTTCCTTTGATATAAATTATGATATTATTTGGAAGAATCCAATTTAATGGAGGCTTTCCCACTGCAATAAACAACAAACAAATTCATGACCCGCTTCAATGCCACTGATTTCAATTGGAGTAAAGCATGACTTAGACTGAATCTAACACACTAAGCTTTATTGCAAAGACTTTCAGTTGTTGCACCTGCACAAAAATGACACCATACTCAATATTATGGTTGTAAAACTTGGCCACAACTTTATTTGTACAGGGTCATAAAGAAATTCATTAACAAATTAATTTAACCACAATTTACTTGTTCTTGACACATGTGTCCCTGTACATAACCAATCTAGCTGACCATGTAAACCAATCCCTTCACAACATGTGTCAAGAACATCAAGTTCCAATTAAGCACTCATCCAAATAAATCATCTTCCCCCGACTGGAAATGATGTCATAATTTAACTCATGACGTAACTTGTCTATGACGTCATCAGCTTGTTTGGTGACAACACAGCAAATTTTTGTTAACCCATTGACGTATACTCTTTGTCCCAACCAACTTGAACCAATTTCGTAATTCCAATTAACTAAATTATCCCCGGGTGGGGGATGTCCCTTCCCACCAGAAGGTTATAACACTCTTGACAGAACATATACTAACCAGGACCCTGACCAGCCAGTTGTGACAAAATAACTTAACTTGGCCCCAATGCAAAATGACCATGAGCGAATAACAATTGCATATAGCAATAACAATACAAAATCCACAAAACTTGTGCAATAACACACATAAGGGGGGAAAAGTTGAAGTTATTCTTTGTTGCATGTGTGAATTAAATAACCGAAGAACTGCATCCATATTCTCAGTTTAACTGGGATAAGAAAAAAACACAAAGGAAAATAATCTTGAATAGTAGATTTAAGCTATGTTTTCAATGAAGACAAATTTGTAGATACCTCTTCAACCAAAACTAAGCCTCCACACTCATAGTTGTTAACAAACTCAAGTCTATTGTTGTTCAGAATTATAGGGAGGGGGGAAGCTATGTTTAAAGTAAAGTGCCAACTTAAAAAAAGGCTCTTGTCTGGAAACTTCATTTGCTTTGAATAGTATGACATTCTTGACTCTGACTTGGAGTCAAGAGTGAAAAATGATGAAAGACAAAAAGAAAGTTAGAAGGTTGGAGAATATATATATTTAAATAAATTGTGAACACTGTTTAAAGATAAGTGTCCATGAACTGAAAGGATGAGAGAAGCAAATCAATGGGATGGGAAGATGAAGTAAAATAAAATGAATTATGCTGGTATCTTAAAACTATTATGGTAGATTCATTTAGCATTTAGGACTACTTTTACATTGATTCAACTCATACATTGTAATTACTAACACCACATGGCTTTTAATTCTGTAAGTCAAAGTGATGTTCTGAAATTTTGCTTTATATTGGAAAAGCTTTTTCTTAAATGCAGTTGTGTTGTGAGCAAAGCAGAATATTAGATTCCTGGAGCCTACACAAGTTTATTTACTCAGACACTAATCTCATTCAATTCTGCAGGGACTTGCCTCAAGTTATCACACACAAGTACTGCTTAGTCTGGAGTGTTTGAACATGGGAAGGGGAAAATGGTTAAACCATTGTTGCAATCCATATCTAGTTGTTTGGAAGCATGTAGAATCTAAAAACCAAGGCATTTTATCTCCAATGCACTAAGAATCAGTAGTGTGAGACTCCTCTATGGTTGAGTAAATTCTGAATGGGAAGAAGCATCCCACATGAACCCACAAGAAGTTGCATTCTCTGTCATGCTACTTCATCTTCAGCTTGGTCCATACAATTGAACTTTGGAGGGCTACAGACGGGTGGCTATGGGCCTCCCAGGGAAGTGGTGGATTGGAGTCATGGCTACCCCATGCCATGGCCCCAATACTCCCTTTTGCTGCCCTGAAAAGAGTGGCAAAATGCCGCTTCTTTCAGGGGCAACAAAGGGGCACCCTAAGAGCCAGTGCGCAGCTCTTCCTCACCCCTTCTGGTGCAGTGCATCAGGACACTGGACCGGGAGGACGTCCTGACACCGTGTGCCATGTGTAATGGTGCACGGTGTCAGGACAACATTGGCATGGGGTTGGGGCCACTGGTGTGCAGCTGCCCCACCCCATCTCTGCTTCCAGGCCAGCCCTTTGGGCCAGTCTGCAGAGGCTCATACTATCTCCCTATTTATGCCTGTTAGACCTCTAATATCTTTGCCAGAAGCTGTTCTTGCTGTCCCACTATCTTCTCAGGCTCATTTGATGGAATGAAAGGCCAAAGCACATGGCCTGGAAGGAGTGGCCAGAGACCACTCTGGCTGTTAATGGGTCAGGACTGTGGCAACCACATGGCCCACTCCCCAAGTTGGCCACTACTGCAGTCCCAAGCAGGATTATATCTGCTCCTTTTTGGACCAGCCTTTTTTAGTGTGCCCTCCAAGTGGCTTCTGGCCACTTTGGGGGCATGTGTCATGTAAGCTGCCTTATTTCACATTTTGTGCCAAAGAAAGATGGCTAATGGCTGTGACCAAAATCTCTACCTAGAGAGGTGATGATGGCTTTCCTACCTTTCCTACCTCTGGCAAGTAAAAATGTTCCTATTCCATCAAGATTTTAGTAATTGACTGTGACAGGCCTTTAATGCTGGACTGTGCTGTTCTATTAATGTTTATACAATCTTTTAATGAATTTTAAACTGTTTTAAAATATTTATGGTTTGTTTTTGTTTTTTTTTAAAAAGTTATACACACACAATTTTAACTCATGTTTTTAGTTTTTAATTTGTATGGTTTTAAATGAGTTGTAAGCCTCCTTGAGTCCTATTATTAAGGAAAAGGTGGGATACAGATTAACAAAGTAACAGCAACAACACCACTGAGTGTGTTGCTGTGCTGCTGGTATCAGTATTAGTATCAGTATCAGTATCTGTATCAGTATCAATATCAGTAGGTCCTCTAACACATACTTTCCTGTAAGGCAAAATATATGGGGAATACATGCCTTATTTTAAGTAGAATTATGCTTCTAGAAAGTAGCCTGAATTTCAATGGAAATTACTTTGTTGCTGCTAATGGATTTGAAATTTCATTGCCTACCTTTTATTGTTCTTTCTCCCTGGTCCCCCATGGCCAAGAAGAGGAGCACCTTCTAGCTTCATAGATATACCTCTCTAGACTACAGTCAGCATTCCATATCCATAGATTCGTTATCCACAGATTCAACTTTCCCTGGCTTGAAAATATCCCTAAAATATCAACATCCCCAAAAGCAAACCTTGATTTTGCTATTTTATATATGGGACACCATTTTACTCTACTGCTGTATATATTGTATCCTCCCTGTTGAAGGACATGGTCCAAGAAGTGAGGGAAGAGTAGCAGAGGTGAACAATGGGGTCTGAAATGGTGCCACTGAGACCAATTGGGCTTCTTGGGGCACACTCTGCTTTTTCACAAGGATGATCTTTTGGCTAGGGATGAGATGCACCACACAGCTGTTGCCAAGCATGTTTTTGCTAAGAAGCTTACAAATCTGATCAGGAGAGCTTTCAACTGAGACCTGGTGGGGAGGGAAACAGTATTTGGAGGGCAAACATTGAGTAATTTCTGGGGAGAAAAGACCAACTGTTAGAGAAGGAGCAGAGGAAGTAGCACTAGAGAACAACTGGGGGGAAGAGAGAAAGTATCTAGAGTGGTCTTATAACACATTTGAAACAAAAGGGAAAAACAGACCATCCTGAAGGATCTGTCCTGCTCTTTCAGTGCTGGATCAGGGCTGCGCCAACCGCACACCACAGCCCAAATCTGGTATTTTTCTGGCCCAAAAAGGAGTGGCAAAATCCTGCTCCTTTTTGAGCCAGAAAAGGAACACTCCTTTTGCTTCTGCAGTGGCTCTTCTGCACTCCTGCAGCATGGCACACATAAACGCTGTGCTGCAGGAGCATCACAACACTGCCCACCATCTGGTCAGGTGGGCAACATGACAGTGGCTTGGGGGTAGAGTCAAGGTGTGTGGCGTGTAGTTGCCACATCCCCCACTCCACCCTGCTGTTGGCCCTTTTGGTTGGTCTGTTCAGTCCCTAACTGAAATAAAGTTGGCAGCATGAGCTTTCATAGACTTTAGTCTACTTCCTCAGTTGCATTTAGTGGAGTGGAAACCAGTGACAGACATATATATATATATGCCATTAGCATTTGAGAATGTCAATTCAAATTGTATGGAAGTGAAGTAGCAAGTCCAGTTTTGGTTGTTAGTGAACAAAGACATTGAGAACTGGCTAATATATATGGAAATGAAGAGGCAAGACCAGTTTGGCTTTGGAAACTAGCCTGTAAGTGAAGAAAATAGATATGTGTAGGTTGCCCCCCTGAGGATGGAGTCAGATAGTGTTGAAATGTGTGCTGTGAGCCAGGAAGCCCTTATCCCAGTTCAATCCATTGCTGAGAGACTATAGTTTATGGATGAATTCCAATTCTGCTGTTTCTCTTTCCAGTATACCTTTGTAGTTCTTCTGTTCAAGGACCACTGTTCTGAGGTCTAAGATGGAATGTCAAGGGAGATGGAAATGTTCTGCCACTGGGTTTTGTGTATTCCTTTTTGTAATGTCTGATTTAAGTCCATTTATCCTCTGGTGCAGGGACTGACCTGTTTGCCCAATGTAGAGTGCTGATGGGCATTGATGACATAGTATGGCATAAATCACATTGGAGGATGAGCATGTGAAGGTTCCCCTAATATTATGGGTGATGCCATTACGTCTTGGGATGACATTTCCTGTATAAATGTGTGGACAGAGTTGGCATCTTGGTTTGTGACAAAGCTTAGTATTTGTGTCATGTGTCCTTCTGTTTGAGATTTGGAGGCTATCTGTAGGTGTAAAGGTCTGGCACCAACAGCCCTTGAAAGAAAAGAAAAACACACATGGCTTAAACATCTCTACTCTAATGCACAGAGTATGGGGAAAAAAACTAAATGAACTGGAATACTTAATACAGCATAATAAATATTATATAGTAGGTATCACTGAAACCTGGTGGGATGAGTCTCATAACTGGAATGTAGTAATTGGGAGATATAACCTATTTCAGATAAATAGACCTAGCAGGAAAGAAGGGGGAGTAGCTTATATGTTAAGGATGTTTATGCTTGTGAAGAGGTCAATGACTTTAATACAAGAAAAAAGGTTGAGAGCATCTGGGAGAGAATTAAGAGGGAGAGAAACAAAAGGGATGTCAAAGTGGGGTCTATTACAGACCCTCAATCCAGACTGACAATATGGATGATGTGTTTCTGGACGGATGACTGCACATTCAAAAAGGAGAGAGTTAGCAGTACAGTTATCCCTCTGAATTTCTGGGGGATCCATTCTGGACACACATACACCGCAAATTTGAAATTTTATGAATATTCAGCACCATTGGTGGAAATGGGAGTTTTAGTATTTCTTTCCCTCCCTGCCTCACTTTCGTCTTATCTCCTTCTTCCTCCCCCCTGCCCCAGGAAAGCTGGTGTGGTGGATAAATCCAGGCCTCTGGGGCCAAGGCAAGGCCACATTAGTCACCTCCAAACCTCCAGAGCTGAGGCAAGGCTGGCGTGGCTGCCTCAAGGCCTCCAGATGCCACAAAGCTGCACGGCCAAGGAAAGGCCAGTGCAGAGAAGGAAGTAAAGGAGGGAGGGAGGAAGAGAGGGAGTCACAGGTTTGCAATTCGCAAGTAATTGAAACCCCGAATGGCAAGTCCATGAATCTGGAGTGGACGCCTGTAATGAGAGATTTCAATTATCCTGATATATGTTGGCAATCAACATCTGCAAAGAACATCAGGCCAAACAAATTTATTGTCCTACAGACAATTCCATTGTCCAGAAGGTGGAAGAGGCAACAAGGGGGTCAGCTATTTTGGATCTGATCCTAACCAACAGGGATGACCCTGTTAATGGGGTGGAAGTAGGGGGATCCTTGGGTGGGAGTGACAATACTGTCTTGAAATGTGTCATACAGTGGGATGGGAAAGCCAAGTATAGCCACTAGCCAGACACACATTCTAGATTAAGAAAGCCAATTTCTATACATTATTGGTTCTAATTCTATGGACAAGGATACTGAAAGAGAAGGGAGTTCAGGGTGGATGAGAGTTTCTTAAAAGTGAGATCCTAAAGGCACAAACTAAAACTGTTCCAATAAGAAGGAAAAATGGGAAGTGTCTACATGAAAACTGAATGGTTAACTAAACAATTTTCAACTGATTTAAGGGTTTAAAAATGGTTTTAAAATTGGAAAAATAAGGAAAACACCGAAGAGGAATTCAAGCACATGACCATTAGATGTAGGGAAAAAAGTAAAAAAAAAAGTACAAAATGAACGTAGGCTTGCCAGAAAGATTAAAATAATAAAATGGGCTTTTTTATTTATGTCTACAGCAAAATAAAGAACAAGAAGATGATAGTGTCACTGCGTGGAGAAGATGGCTGAGTACTAACCGGTGAAAGAAAAAAGGCAGAACTGCTCAACACCTTTTTGCCTCAGTTTTTTCTAAAAAGGAAAATAGTGCACAACCGGGGGAGTGAGGATCAGGTGATGTAGTGAGGAAAATGCAGCACAGAATATGTAGAGAAGTAGTACAGGAACACCTCACCACTCTATGTGAATTCAAAAACTGGCACCAAGTTTGCAGAGCCCACTTTACAGAAAAAGTCTCCGGTTCCCAAGTACGCCAGTCCAGTTCCACTCCTTGAAACTTTTTAAATAGGCACAAGGGCCTCAAGGTTCCCACTTTGTCTTTCTACAATAGCACTGCTCTCAATGTCACATCATTGGTGCCCACTTGAAAGCAAAAGGCAAATCAGAGTCTGGGTATTTGAAAATCGGTTCAGTGCTGAACAAGTGCTGTTTCCTGACATTCAGGAGTCTATTGTATTTTAGCAGAGGGCTTGGGCTTGAAGCCTTTCTCATGGGGTTTTTATTTTGAGTGGCTTTTCATTTTTAACAAGTCTGTTTTGGGGAGTGCTAATTGGGTGAAATCAGGGTTGAATTGCCAGTAAAAATTTGCAAACCCCAAAAACCTTTGTACATATTTTGGAGTCTTAGGTGGGGCCCAGTCTAACACTGTTTGGACTTTGACAGGGTCCATCTCTATTCCCTTTGTGGATATTCTATACCCCAAAAAGTCCAGTTTGTCTGCATAGAAACTGCATTTAGACAATTTGACATATAACTGATTGTCCAGGATACATTTCAATACTTCCTGTACCAACTGAACATGTGTGTCTAGGGCTTGGGTGTAAATTAAAATGGCATCCACATAGACCAACACCCCATCAAACTACAAGTCATGCATTATTTTGTTGACTAGTCTCATAAACACTCCTGGCAATCCCCTAGCCCAAAAGGTATCACTAAATAGTCAAATGCCCCTAGGGAGCAGTTGAAGGCAGTTTTGTATTCATCCCCTTCCTTAATTCTTACCCAGAAGTTAATGTCTCTTGGTGAACACTTTCCTAGTAGCTAATCATCCTAACATATCCTTCATAATAGGAAGGGGGTACTTGTTAGTCCTACAGATCCCATTGATATTATGTTAATCTGTGACTAGTCTCAATGAGCCATCTTTTTTCTGCCTGAAAAACACCAGGGCCACAAACTTGGAGGTTGATGGGTGAATGAAATCTCTGGCCAATTTTTCTCTCTATAAAATCCTTGAAGGGGGTTGGGCCCTGGATTCTAATTCAATTGCACAGTCAGTTGCTTAATGGCGGGGGGGGGGGGGGGGGGAGAGAGACTGCTTGCTCTCGTCTTCAGCAAACATCTCAGCCAAGTCTCTATAAATGGAGGGATAGACCAATTGGTCTTCCTGAACAGTTTTTCGCACCCACTCATGAAAAGGGACAGACTGGATGGGAAAAGCCACTAGCTCACCCCCTGGGTGCAATTTGGAAGTTCTGATGTATTCTCTACATCATGGGTCATTAAAAATAAGTTCTCCTGGCCTCCACCTGAGCCTGGGTCTGAAACTGCAACCAGTCTATACCCAGAATCAGCTGGTAATTTGAAGGAGGGCCCAGCACTAACCTAATTTTTTCCCAGTGGTCTGTCACTCTGAGTCACATCATCTCCATTTGCTCAGTAGTAGCAGCTCTTCCCATAGGTGAACCATCCATTTGATGGAAGGTAATGGGGGGTGTCAGGTTTTTTAACCCCTAAGTGTAGTTCCTGGACTATAGCTGGATTTATAAAACACTGGGTGCAGTCACAATCTATTGCTGCCACCAAGTTCACATTTCTTCCTCCTTTTGGGTTTAGTAGCTTGCAGGGTGTATAGAAGAATTCCTCCACTCACCATAGGGTGCAGCTGTTCAAAGCTGCCACCTGCCTTCTACCGCTGTCTAAGGCAGGCTTCAGAAGTGTTCTGCCAGCTCTACATCATCCTCCAAATCTGTGTCCTCTGATGTTTCCACTGGCACAGCTGTCTTGCAACTTGCTGGCTTGAGAGCCCAACTCTCGTAGCTCCCTTGTTTTGTCACCTCTTGTATTTCGATGGGGTTATGTTAGATGGCTCTTTGAGTCCTTCTGCCTTTGCTGTCTTCTCAGTCACGGCAATCAGCTATCCAGTGGCCCTTCTTGCCACACATCAGGCAGAGACCCAGCTTCATGCATTGTTCCCTCCCTGAATCTCAGATGGGTGCCCTTTGGTCCTTCTACTGATAGTATTGGGTTTCTGGTTTGCCTCTTTCCTGGCTCCACTCCTGTGTTGTCTGATCAATTAGATCTTTTCTTTGACCAATTTGCCTTCCCTGGCCAAATGAATCCATTCTCTCATGGAGCTCAGAGTGTCTCTTGAGATGGCCCACTCCAAAAGGTCTGGTTGCAACCCTTCTTTGAAGTATTGCACTCTCACCCCTTCAGGCCACTCAGAAACTTGTGCTGCCAGACTGAAAAATTCCACATATTGTGACACAGATTGGTTGCCTTGTTCTAATACCATCAGCTAAGTGTAGACTTTCTCCACCCAAAATAGGTCCTCAAACCAGGTTCACAGGACCACCATAAAGACCTACAAGTCTCACAGCTCTGTGGCTCTGCTATCATACAATTGTACCAACCAGTCGGCCGCTTCCCCTTCTTGGTGGGCTTCCACACACCTCACTTTGGCCTTTTTGTTTGGAAAGGTTTGATCCCACTCATTCATGTGACCAGCTACTTGGATCAAGAAGTATGGTAACTGATTTGCCCTTCTATCAAATTTCACCCCCAGGTACTGCATTGCCAAGTTTTGGTTCCTTGACACTAGGATCGCTGGATTCCCTGGTCTGGGTGGAGTTGCTGCTGTTATTGTCCTGGCAGTTCCCATCTCACTGTTGAGTGGGTGTTTCAGCAGACAATCTGGCTAGCACGTTTACCACCTCCATTAAGGCAGCATTGATTTCAGCTTTTTTGCATCCCGTAATCTTTTTTGCATCCCATAGTCTTCTCCCTCCTGGGGGCTCTGTTCCAGGGGTCCTGCTATAGTTGCATCCCAAGCAGACACTCTTCCAGCTCAGCTTTGTTCCAAGACCCTGGTAGGGGGCCACATTTTTAAACCATCCATCTTCTTCCTTACGGGCCAGTGTCTCCTCCCAGACTTTTCTTTGTAGTACAGCAGAGCTGTTTAGGGTGGTAAGGGAGATGATGCAGGTTATACCTGCACAGAACCTATTGCTTAACCCAACAACAGCCTGCTGTGATGCATTTAACAACTTCTTTGCAGATAAAATCTCTTGGATAAGAGCCAACTTAGACACAAGTATTTTGACAGAAACAACTGACAAGGTGTCCAGCAATTCCGTTGATGTAAATTTACTGGATCAATTTCAATCTGTGAGTACCGAGGACATGGACAAGCTACTTGGTAGAGTGAGGAAGAGAACTTGCCCTCTTGATCTTTGCCCTTCATGGCTGGCTGTCCGGGGCGGGTGGGATGCCTTGATGGTGTTTCTTAAGGACATCATCAATGCATCC
>CM034706.1:147275488-147288486 GCA_020142125.1 Phrynosoma platyrhinos
ATTATCTGACAAGTTTCTTTCTAGATGGAAAGAGACTTTAAATGAGAAGCTAGCTAAACTGGGATTTTTCAAAAACTATTATTTTGGCAATGGGTCATGAGAAAGCAAAACAAGTAATACATCAACAAATTATAGATAAAAGCAGCCTCCATGTCTCCTGATTTCAGAGATAATGGAAATGCCTTTATGTTAGCCAATCATCTGAGCCTTCTAACTTTTCCAAAATACAAAATAGCATTTACACTGGCAAAATATAATGTTTTGCCTTCAGCTGTACTGGAGGGGAGATACAATAATATTCCTTATACAGCACGCATTTGCCCATGTGGAACTGGTATGATAGAGACTATAGGTCATGTACTATTATATTGTCCTTTCTATTATGGTTATCAACAAATCTTTATTTATCCAAGACTCAAACAATTCCCAGGAAGAACGGATGAATTTTATATATCCTATTTGTTAGCGGACCACTGCCCCGTAATAACAACAAGGGTAGCTAGTTTTTGTGCAGCAGCAATGGTCTGTTGCCGCAAAATGATATCTTAAACTTTATTAAGTATTAATTTTATTAATTTTAGCCTAAAATTTATGTTATATAACAAATTTATATTGTCAAATTTTAGTTTTTTATAATATAATTTTAATTGAATTCTGATTAATATTATTCATTTATATAATTATTTAATTTGATAATTTATCTTAATGTTTAATGTTAATGTTTATTTGTGTTTTATTATAGTGTCAAATGTTGTTGTTTGTTTGTTATCTGATCAGTTGATCATAAATAAATTTTGATGGTCTAGTAAATTCTTTATTTGCCTGGAAGACAATTTCATTGTCCAAAAGGTGGAAGAGGCAACAAGGGGATTTTAGATCTGATCCTAACTGACAAGGATGACCTGGTTGATGAGGAGCAAGTGGTGGGATCCTTAGGTGGGAGTGATCATGTTTTGTTGGAGTTTGCAGAAGTCAGACAGAGTCAGACAAAGCAGAAGTCAGACAGAGTCAGATACACATTCTAGACTTTAGGAAAGCTGATTTCAGTAATATTGGAGGGTGACCCTGTGGTCAGGAATAGTAAACAAGAAGGGAGTTCAGGATGGATGGGAGTTTCCTAAAAATGAGATACTGAAGGCACAATTTCAAACTGTTCCAATGAAGAGGAAAAATGGGAGGTATCTCAAGAAACCAGAATGGATGACTAAAGAAATCCCAACTGAATTAAGTTTTAAACAGTGCATTTAAACCATTAACCTGGTTAATCTAAATGAATTTAGGGGCCTCTGCAGATCAGCAAAAAGGGCTGGCCTGGAGTCAGAGCTGGGGCAGAACAGCTGCACGCCAGCCACCCCAAGCACACGTCAACGCCGTCTTTATGCCACATGCCTTTACACACAGTGCACGGTGTCAGGATGCCCTTTCAGTGCAGCATTCAAACACGCTGAGCAGAAAAGGGCACTGAAGAGCTGCGCATCAGCTCTTAGGACAGCCTTTTGTCACCCCTAAAAGGAGCGGCATTTTGCCGCTCTTTTTGGGGCAGCAAAGATAGGATCAGGGCCATGGCATGGGGTTGCCACAGCCCCAATCTGTCACTTCCTGGGGCAGCCGAGAGCTGCCTGTCTTCAGTTTCTCTTAGTCTCCAGAACCAGATGAACTACATCCAACGGTATTAAAAGAATGGGCAAATGTAATCTCGGAGCCACTGGCAATAATTTTTGAGAACTCCTAGAGAACGGAGTAGTCCCAGCAGACTGAGGGAGGGCAAATGTTGTCCCCATCTTCAAAAAGGGAAAAAGAGGGTTCCAACAATTATCATTCAGTTATTCTGACATCAATATCAGGAAAGATTCTAGAGCAGATCATTAGACAGAGTCTGTGAATATTTGGAAAGCAATGCCACTATCACAAAAAGTCAATGCCAGATGAATCTGATCTCCTTTTTTGATAAAATTACCAGCTTGGTAGATGAAGGGACTGCTGTAGATACAGCATATCTCAATTTCTGTAAGGCCTTTGACATGATATTCTTGCACACAAACCTGTAAAATGTGGGCTAAAGAATGTAACTGTTAGGAGGATTTGTAATTGGTTGACTGTTCTAACACAAAGGGTATTCAATAATGGCTCTTCTTCATCCTGGAGAGAACTGACTAGTGAGGTGCCACAGGGTTCTGTCCTGGGCCCAGTGCTATTCAACATCATTATGAATGATTTGGATGAAGGAATAGAAGGCATGCTTATCAAATTTGCAGATGACACCAAATTAGGACGAATAGCTAATACCCCAGAGGACAGGATGAAAATTCAAAGTGACCTTAACAGATTAGAAAGATGGGCAAAAGGTAACAAAATGAAATCCAACATGGAGAAATGTAAGGTACTGCACTTAAGGTGGGAAAATTAATTGTATAGATATAGGATGGGGGACACCTGGCTTAATGAGACTATGTGTGAAAGGGATCTAGGAGCCCTAGTAGACTACAAGTTGAACATGAGTCATCAATGTGATGTGGCAGCTAAAAAGTCCAATGCAATTTTAGGCCACATCAATAGAAGTATAGTCTCTACATTAAGGGAAGTAATAGTGCCACTCTATTCTGCATGACTCTATTTTGCTTTGGTCAGGCCTGACCTGGAACACTGTGTCAGAACTCCCAAGATACCTCAGGCACTATGAACACTGGCTGTGGTGCCCTGGGGACTCCAAGATTGAAATCCTGTTCATCAGTTATATTGCATGACATCACACTGGCACAGCTGTGCTGGAGTTACTGGATGGCACCATTGCACAACTGATCCAAACAGTGACAGGTATGGGTCTACAGATCAGTTACACAAAAGTAGATCCATCTCCGCACTCACTATTGAAGACTACACTTATAAAACTGCCTAGACAATGCAACTGATTGTACATTGGTTTATAGTAGCATAACTTGGCATGCACAATCCTCAATAGGTTGTCACTTTCATGAAATCTCTAAGAAAGCAGGTCCACTTGCAAAACAGTATTTATGCCATTTTTCCAAGCTCTGGTCTGAGATCCTGTTCCACACAGTCAGAGTATTACATTCAACTAGTACAATTATGTAAAGCAAGCAAACAACAAGGGTGACATTCTAATTGTGAATGGAACTATGCCCATGAATGAACTCTGCATTTAAATGGTCCCATTGTACTGTGAGAAATATGGAACAATTTGTGCAATGGGGTGCTTGATACTCCCTTATGCAAACATGTGAAGAACACAACTATGGTCATAAAAAGGATTTGGTCCCTGGTATTCTATATTACAAGAATGAATCTTAAGATTTGTTTTGTTGAAATAATTCAACAATCATACCATTTACATCACTATTTTAAGAGTTACTTCAGATATCCAGTGCTGCTTAAAGGTAGATAACCATCCATGTCACTCCTTGCCTGGAGAGTCAGTGTGACACAGTGGTTTGAGCGTTAGACTATAACCAGGGTGCAAATCCCTGCTCAGCCATGGAAACCCACAAGGTGATGTTGGGTGAGTCACACTCAGTCTCAGAGGAAGGCAAAGGTAAACTCTTTTGAACAAACTTTGCCAAGAAAACCTATTGAAAGGGTCAACTCAGGGTTGTCCTAAGTAAGAAATGACTTGAAAGGCACATAACAACAAACACAGCTTGACTGACAACCCAGAATTACTAAAGCAGAGATATGTAGAAGCAATTGAGAAATTATACTTTATCAACATTCTTCCTGTTTCCTGTGAAAAACCTTGGATGTTTTGACCAACCAGAGACCTCTAACATCACTACAGTATTCTGATTAAAGGAAATACCAAAGCAAGAAAAATAGTTCATTTCTTGTTTGTTGTCAGTTTTCCTTATGTTTCATCACAAGTCCATGCCATCCCATTTTCTGCAACAACAACAGAGATGATGATGATGGTGGTGGTGGTGATTAGGAGTATTTATACCCTACTCTTCAGCTACAAAGTCTCCCAGACCACCTTACAAATGGTTAATTAGACAGTTCCCTGCCCTCAGGCTTACAATCTAAAAATACATGACACAAAAAGAGAAGGGAATGGTGGTGGGAAGGGGATCAAGTTCAGCTGTTCTTCTCTCTCTCTGAGGCCTGGACCATGGCAGATGGACTGGAGGAAAGGCTCTCCTTCTTAATTTAGGCTAGGCCTGATGGAGCTGGCCTGCACCCCATGCCGTTCTTTAAAAGTTTTCTGTTTTGAATGCCTGTCTGAAAAGGAATGTTTTCACCTGTTAGTGGAAGGCCATCAAGGAAGGAGCCATTTAAGCTTCATGAAAACATATTACAATGCACATCTTATCCATTGTTTCTGTTATGCTTTTTTGTCTGCAGTTTTGAATCACAAATTGTATAACAAAATATGGGAAAGTACACAGTCTAAAGGACAAATGCAATTTGAACCACACCTCCTTAGTTGGGGGAATGGGAATTATTCTGATTGTCTCTTTCATTTTTAAAAAACGGACTAAACAAAATTCTACAGCATCCCTAGTGGCAATCCTAGCTACCCCCTCCCCCCTGCAAACAGCACCATGAAATATATTTGCTATTGGCTGGATGGGCCTGATATAACCTGAACTTCTAACAGTTCCCAACTTTCAAAATATAAAGACACTTCTCATGACCCTCAGCATCTCAGGGTCTAAGTGATAATTATAGAAGACAAAGCAGTTCATTCAGCAGGTTAAACAGCAGGGTATATCCAGACTTCATAAAAACTATAATTTCACCAGATCTTCCACCTTCATATCAGAGTGGCTGACTGAAAAATAAAATTATATATATATATATTTAAAATGAATAAGGCCATAAAAGTCATATAACATTGACAATAACATCCCAATAAATATTGCTCTAAGGTGGGAATTGCATTCTCCTGTGGTTCAATAAATATTCATGAGGTAAAATCTTTCTCAATGCCCACTGGGAGTGTTTAAGTGTGAATGGGCTAATCAAAACTCAGTGGGATCTCAGTCACAACAAGACTGCTTCTTGTTTAGTAAAGAAATATTACATGAAAGAGCCATTTGGGCTAAAAAAATCTTGATCCCAGAGAGGCAGTCATTCTGATTAAATGCTCCTATCATTTCAAACAAAAGAAAAATATTGGTGAGGAATATGAGTATTTTTAAAGCATCATTCCTACACAGGTCCATTTTTAAAAAAATAAAATAAGCCCTTGAGCAGCTTTAGATTTTTTTTCTCCTAGAGAATTTAAGGGGGACTGTAAATGGGCAGCTCTGGGCTGCCCCAGGAAGTGGGGGATCAGGGCTGCAGCAACCCCATGCCACAGCCCCGATCCTCCCTTTTGCAGCCCCAAAAAGAGCGGCAAAAGGCCACCCTAAGAGCTGGCAAACAGCTGTTCAGCACCCTTTTTGGCACAGTATGTTTGAACGTTGTGCCAGAAGGGCATCCTGATAGCGTCAGCATGGGGTTGGAGTGGCCAGCATGTGCCTGCCCTGCCCCAACTCTGCCTCCAGGCTGGTATAAAAGACTGAAATGGACAGACAAAATGAGTACTAGGATTACAACAGTACTAAACTCAGAATCATGCCTCCTGCTTAGAGACTGTATTATTAATGCACAAGATTCCCAGACGGTACTGGGAAACTACTCAATGCTTCTTATGCAGTTAACATCTATCCCAAGTGGCACTGAGGAAAGAATTGGAACTTCTAAGTATAAGAAGCCCAAAACAGAACTGGAAAAAGAATCTACAGAAACAAAAAGAAGTCCTAGTGAATCTATATTGCAACTACAGGAGGGATAATAAGCAAAATTTACCTAAGATGTACTATGCTACCAACCCCCCCCCCCACTATAAACACCTGTTAGCAAGAAGAAATTTTTAGTCTAGGCAAAAACAATGCTCAGCATTAATTGATGCTTCTATACATAAGAACACCAAACAGTTCTGGACTATGGTTACAGGGGGACTTGGAAATTTCCAGGGAGCACCACAATGCAACATCCCTCCATATGTATGGGAAAATTATTTCTCTATGCTATATAGGGAGAATGAAGGGAATGGTAGGGCAGAATTAGGAGCTCAATTTTCCACCCTGAGCTTATTAGATAGGAATGGCTGCCAGTGACCCAACATGAAATTGAGCTTCTGATTCATATGATTAGGTCCGGAAAAGCAACAGGCCCAGATTTAATTACGCCAGAACTTCTTAAAACCAATATCTCATGGTGGGCACCCTTGCTAGCAACCCTCTTTACCCATATAAATCAGACAGCTCAGTTACCTACCAGTTGGACAAAAGCTATCAGTGTACCCATATATAAAAAAGGGGATAAGAATGATCCTGCAAACTATCACCCCCATTAGTCTCTTGTCAATGGTGAGCAAATTGTATGGTCATTACCTCAACTTTGCTCCTTCCTAGCAAGAGAAATAGGGTGGAGGACAAAGTTCCTCCACTTTCCCTTTCTAGTTCAAAAATAGAAAAGAGGTTTCTTCTCTAGGCTCTTGATCATGGCCATAGCTGGATGGTGAGTGGGATGTCCTTTGGTGGGGGAGATCTAACTAGTACCAGAGGGCAAAGAACTCTGCCAGTTGTCTCTTAACCCATCAAATTAAGCTAGCAGAGCCCACCACCAACAGAATTTGGACACCCAGAATGATGGCTATGGGGTTTGTAACTAGGCTTAGGATAGCCTGTCCTATAGAAGACCAGTTCCATGACCCCCACAAACAATGCTTGGCTGTATCCTTGATCTCTTGGGTGACCTATTAATTATCTGCTTGGACTTGAGGTCTACTGTCAGTTTGATCTGTGGCTCAGTTTGTTTTGCAGCTTTGCTCAAATTACTTAAAAGACATAGCCACCAGGAAATTGGAAGATCATCTTCCAAATGGAACCCCAGAAATGAGTTTATTGTCTATTTGATACAATTTGACACTTATGTAATCCTTTATCATTTCATGCAAATCCGTTTCCTTCCCATAATAATCTATCAAATGAATCCTACAAAAGCACAGGTTCCCTCTAGATCTGTCTATGGTTAATCTACAGGCATTATCTAGAGGCATTATCATTACGTTGTTACACGGGGTCCTAACACAAAAACAGTTGTGTGTTAGTTGCACTAAAATGGTCTCTTTAACCGGGATTATTATGTGCTCTTGGATGCTCTGCATAGAGGTTCCTTCTAGACCAGGGGTAGGCAACCTTTCCCCTTTAAGGGCTGAGGGACTTCAGCTCCCAGAAGCCTCAGCCATGTTGGCCAATAGTCCCATGTTGGCCAATAGCTCCTGGGATTCTGGGAGCTGAAGTCCCTTGGCCCTTAAAGGGAAAAGGTTGCCTACCCCTGTTCTAGACCTCCATAACAGTGCATACATTGGTTTATTTTGAAACACCCAGCTAAATCAAAAGGGTATATAGTATTGGTCCAATGTTTTTCTGGGATCATAGCAGTGTTGCTCTCCACAAGGGGGAGCCCAAGGTGAGATGTGGGGTGCATGATTTGGGGGTCCCATATTTTCTTATGGTTATTCCTATTTTTAGAATCATGTTGACCATTGGGCCCCAGCTACCTTCATTAAATCTGTCGGATATTGGAGGGAGTCAGGGTATCTGGCTTTGAGTAATCCCATGACTTCTGGGTGTATCAGCCTCATTAAGGAAGCTTGGATTAATTGGGAAGCAAATGATAGCAAACTACTTTGCACCTGGGAACATTGTATCATGATGGAAAGGTTATAAATGCTGTTCTGTATTGAACATCCAAAATATATGATTATTTCCTTTTCCACTCCAACCCACTGAGGTAGGATGTGGCCAGTTAAATCCTCCCTTCATGTGATGTTAGTAAAACTGCTGCTATGGAAACTCCTAAGTCTTGCATTTTGGATCCTAGCAGTCCCAATTTGTTGGCTAGAACCTCAGAACCTATGGCATTTAAGACACCTACACCTAAACCTCCTAATATGGTTTCAGTGAGCTCTCTTTTATTTCTGAAAAACGTATGAGTCACTGAGTGCCATCATTTTTCTTGCTGTTCCCACTGGGAACAGGTTGCCTTTAAATAAGGTTTGCATGCTGGAATGGCTTTGGCTCCATTAACTGCAGTCAGATTGAGTATCATTGTGATGATGATGGGCTGTGCCTCTGAGTACATGAATGCAGATACATCTCTTCTGATTGCTATATTGCCCAAATACATAAGAGGCTCATGGAGGGCTTCTGGGGGAATATATGGGCAATTCATGTTATGGCAATGTGTGTGGCACCCAGTGGGTATTCATGTGACATTATTACAAATGACCAGCCTTGTTTTCCAATCCCAAGAGGAGCAACATTGGGGGTCTAAGGTTAGGGTAGTATAGAAAGAAGCTATACAGGGATCTTACCTATTGGTGAATAAAATCGGTTCCAGTTCCAAAATCCTGGTGTTAGAGGGAGACTTCCAGCATCTGCCTCTACCCATATGTGTCCTTGTGGGCCAAACATTATCACTTGGGAAGTAATAGTGTGGCTTTCTGTAATGTATATCCTAGTCCTTTGTCAAACCATGTACATGCCTTATCCTTGGTTTCTATAACTTCTTTCATTCCTGTGTATGAGGGTGCCCAGTGCCTCTATGTTGAATTCCCAGTTGGAGACAAACTGGGCTGTGTATATATCTGTGGTGGACCCTACCAACTTCCGTAGTTGTGCCCAGGGGATCCAGGTATATAAAGCCATCTCTCGTCCCTGTAGGGAGATAGAGAGGCATTGCTTATTCTGTCCTCCTGCATGACATAAGAAAGTTTACAGCAAGTCTACCATCAGCAAATGGAGTCCTTCTGAGCTTACTGGTCTTACTGGTGCTGATCCACCCTTCCATTCTTTTATTTGGGAGGAGTGGAAGTACTTCAGCCTATTGCCATGTCTACTGGAAATACACACTTGGTAAACTGCGGGTGACAGCCTTTCTGTTATTTTCATGGGTCCAAGCCATTTTGAAGCCAGGTTATGTTTTTGTTTCAAAAAGTTCTGGTACATGACTAGCTAGCCAACATCCTATTGGTGAGGGTTCCTTACCCATCCTAATTTCCTATCCATGGCTTGCATGTTTTGTCCTAGCTTTTCGGCCACTAATCTATTAAATTGGCTGATACTCTGGATGAGAGTTTTAACCCATTCGTGATTTAAGATCACTGGTTCCAAATCGGAAGGTAGAGTGGTGTTGAGCCAAAAGGCTTTGGGTATAATCATTTTGTGTCCAGTCATTACTTGGTGTGGCATGAAGCCATGGGAAGCTGTAGTTCCCCTAAGGGACATCAGATTTATAGGGAGCTTGGCATACCAATCCTTTCTGGATGCCTTGACTACCTTCCTCATAGCTTCTTTAAGGGTTCTATTGGCTCATTCAATATGGCCTGAGCTCTGTGGGTGACATGCAATATGAAATCGCTGCTTTATGCCTATTGCAATACACATCTCTTTCATGACCTTCCTGGAGAAATGACTTCTAGAATCATGATCTATTGTGAAGGATTGGGACATATCCCAGTGGTTAAAAATGTGGATAAACACCCCCTTGTAGTGGTGGCCACTGTGTTATCTCTGGTTGGAAAGGCCTCGATCCATTTGCTGAATGGGTATATGATGGTGAGGGAGTACTTATTATTTCTGTGGGTTGTTGACTAGGGGCCTTCTATGCTATGGTGTCAGACCTGAGCCTTAGGGCCACTGGGATCTGCGTTAACCATGAGGCAGGATAAGCTGTTTTCCACCCATTGGTTGATTTCCTCTCTCATCTTGGCCTACCATCCTCTCAAAGGTGGCGGTTTTTTCCTCTATGTCCTGTATTATGTACAAATTGGATGAGGTCCTGGACTTCCTTGGACACTATCCAGCTGTGTATCTCATTTCCATCTACTACCCACCAAACTCCTTCCCTCTGGACTATGATGTATTTTCTGGTTGGGTCTTTCTCTGCCTCAATTAGTTTTTTGATTTCACTATCTCCCTTCTGAAGGTGGGCCAGGTCTAGGCAACATTGGTTCCTTCAGCCTCATATTAATAGGTGCCATTGGGAGTGGTGGCTTCCTGGCCCAAGGCATCTGCTTTATTATTTCATTTTGCTTCTTCTCCCATTCCCTTTTGGTGTCCCTTTACTAATGAGACTCAAGTAGGGGCCGTCCTCTCTTGGATCAATTGAGCCACTATCTGCCACTTGTCTGTATAGGATACAGGCTTATCCTCCTTTGTTTTCCACTCTCTCAGCATCCATATGGGAAGCCAATCTATGGCTGAATTCATGATGCACTGCGAGTCTGTAAAAACAGCTAAAGGGGTGTTTGTGTCTTCGAAGTTCAGCACTGAGAGAAGTGCCTCTACTTTGGTGGCCTGACTGGAATGGGGGCAAACTGATCCCGAAATGTGTGCCCATTGTTCACACGCACCCTGATGATGCAGTGGTTAAATGCTTGTACTGCAGCCACTCACTCATAAACCACAAGGTTGCAAGTTCAATACTGGCCAGGGCTCAGGCTTGACTCAGGCCTGCATCCTTCCAAGGTCACTAAAATGAGTACCCAGCTGTTGGGGTGCATTGAGCTTACAGTTGTAAACCACTTAGACACTACATAGCATGGTATGAAATGGTATATAAATGAAGCTGCTTTACTTTGCTTTGCACCACACCGAATCCCATTAAATGGGTTCCCTCTGGGCAGGACAATGAGCCATCGCAGAACCAACACATGAAGCCTGCCTGTAATGTTTCCTGAAGGGACTTTCCTGCCTACACTGGCCAATTGTTTTTAGTGACAGGGGCAAAGGACACCCATGAGCCACTCCTGTGACTACCAGTCCATAGGGGGCTGAAAGCTCATGACTTGTTGGTGGTAATCTATCCCTTGCTTGAGCAATTCCAAGGTCTATTTGGCTATCTGTGAGCTATGTACCTGACCATCCTGTACTTTGCCTGATAAGAAAAAAATTAGTGGAGTGTGAGGGGTTTGCACGATGACCCTGGCTCCTCTGATGATGAACTCCCAGCGGGTCAGTGCTCAAACCAATGCTAAACAGTTCTCACATGGACTGAACTTCATCTCTGTGAGTGAGAGGTTACTGAAGGCATAGGCCACTACTCTTTGTACATTTTGGAGCTGGGAAAGAATGGCTCTGACATGATTTTCTGACACAGCTAGCTGTATGTAAAATGGCTGACTAACACCCAGGTGAAATAAGGTGGGAGCTCTTGCCAAATCGGTTTTCAAAGTAACGAATACATTTTGCTGTTCAGGTCCCATTTCCACACAGATCCTTTCTTTAATAGAGAGCTTTGCTTTTATAGCAAACACTTCTATAAATTCTCTAGAAAAGTTGAAGGTGCCCAGTAATGCTCTTAAGGAGGCTACATCTATGGCAGCAGAGAGTTGGCAATCATCTCTACTTGCTGTAAATCAGGAGTTCTGCAATCAGTCTATAAATTTTAATTCCAGATATTTGACCTGGGTTTGAACCAATTGTGCCTTTTCTCTGTTGGTCTTGACTCCAGTGTCCCTGATTAGATCTAATACTTCTCGGGTGATGTCTGTGGTTTACTCCTGTGAGTCTGAGTGAACCAATATGTCATCCACATAGGACAAAATGTGGGGGTATGATGAGGGTTGAAATTTTGTCCATATTTTGACCACATGTGAGTGACATATGCTCAGACTGGAGTAAAAACCTTGCAGGACTCTTTTGAACATGTGCTAAATCCTGCAAAATTTGAATGAGAATTTGTAGTAGCAGCTCTCATGCAGCAGAATAAAATGAAAATCATTGGCTAGGTTTATAATACTGCTGCTATAGCCACCAAGATTTCATTATACATCGCTACCACAGGAGCTACCAGGGGTGTGATTGCCTTAAGTGATGTCTACTGTCATCCTCCACATGATCCCATCCAATTTTAGTATGATCCATAATGGTGAATTGCAGATGGACTGCATTGGCAAAATAACATACCATTTTAACAATCCCTCAATCGTCTTTGCAATTCCTTCCTCAGCCTCTCAGGGATATCTGTATTGTTTCTGTGGTGGGGGATCTTTTCCTTCAATGAGTACACAAGCTTCCTTTACGGTCACACACTCTATTTTGTCCTTTATCCATACCTTGGGAAAATCTCCCACCCAGGGATCTGTGGTTATGGGAAAGAGGGGCACTGGGGCCTTTAAGGCAGCACATCTATGGATAGCTGAATTTGTAGGGAGCCTTCTTCCAGTTGCCAAAGGAGACCGTTAGACAAATCCATGGTCAGCCAGTGTTTTCTTAGGTATCCTGCTCCTAGGATTCCATCATCTTAACCCTGATTTTCACATGCCTGTATGATGTCTAGAATAGGGCCAAGCTATAATGGTATTTCCCTTTCCCATACCCCACCAGCTCCATATGGTGTGTTGTTTTGCTCCCTGACATGGCCAATTTGGGGTGCAGGGCATTGACTGCTGTGCCAGAGTACACTAGAAGCTGTGCTGTTTTTTGGGCTTTGATCCAACTTTTGCCTGTATGGTGGGGCGTCCCCACAAATCTAGTGTCAATGTGGTCACTATCTGCTGGCATGGTGGCTCTGCCTTAGTGGCTATGCCAGGAGTGGTTTTGGTGGGCTTCTGTTGTGGGACTGCTGTATTTACTGGGTTTGGAGGAACTTTGATGTTTTACACAGACTAGTTCTCTGTTAGGCAGTGGGTATTTTAGCCCATGGGATCCTAGGGTCTGCCCATGCTCTGTGAGTGAGGGGATCCTGGGCATCCCTAGCCAGAATTGTCTGGGTTGGGGGAGTTCGAGAAGGCTTCTCCCTGACTGGGTGTTCCTCTGTGCCATCCACTTATGGCTAGGTCTAGAAGGTCCATCAACTCCATGTTGGGCTTCCCATCCAACTGCTCCTTGCTGAATCATAACTCCTGAAGCTGTGTCCAGATGTTGTTCCAAATTTCATGGAGTGATTGCCTAAGGGACTCTGGTTTTTTTCTGTGTGTGGGGGGGGGG
>CM034706.1:147304757-147317911 GCA_020142125.1 Phrynosoma platyrhinos
GTATCTGTCTGTATGTGTGGGTTTTCTGTATACTGTGTGTCCCAGAATATAGACAAATATTCAACTGATAATTCCACTCAATAGACTACTATATGTCAATTAATAAGTGAAATGGTTATGGAGGCTAAATCAAGTAGAGGGACATGGTACCTACTTAATGGGTTTTGACAGAAATTAAAAATATAAAAAACATTTTAAACATAAGACCCAGCTGAGTGGTGAGGAACTATAGAATCAATGTTTGTATGATTGTTAATGTTTGGCGTAATTTTATGTTAGGTTAGGTTTAGGATGGATGTGTGTAGTATGTTTGTCTATATAATTTGGTTTTTTGGAAACATATTGTGATGTGTTAACACTGTATGTTAATAAATATATAATTTAATGAAAACTAGATTTAAAGGAATCACCATTTTGCCTCAAGCAACCTATTTCCTAACAGATTATCTGTCCATTTCCCCTCAGAGAAATAAATGTGCCCCAAGCTCTGGGGGCAAGTGCTGCTGCTCCTCGGGGGAGGGGAGATTTTGGGAGAATTCAGCCTATCCTTCTACTCCTGTCCTCCAAATTTATGGATATCATCTTGATTTTCTAGTTATTGAAACTGCACTAACTCCCACACATACCACCACCTCCACCTCTTCTCCTTTTCTTCTGTTAAATTTGGCTTCCAGACTTGAGACTCGACTTGATAATTGAAGATAGAGACTTGAGACTTGACTTGAAACTCAGAGTAAAAGATTTAAACACATCACTGCCTACCTTCCAGACGAACCAAATTAAAATGGTCCTGTCAGGCAGGATATTAAATGTAGAGATGGTAATACATATGTTAAACCTTCACCGTATGTGACAACATTGCCAGAAGAATATAACACTTCATTTTATGAAGAATATTATCCTTCAACTTTGTAATAAATGTGCAGTGATTCCTCTTAGTGGAAAGCTTTTGCATGTCTTTCTCAAACAACAATGTTTTATCCCCTTGAAGGGGGTGCTTAAACCACCACATGACATTTCAGATATTCTTGCAGTGCAACTCTCAGAAACCCTAGTCTGCATATTTAATGTGGATGGTCATGAGAGATACAGCCAGCAACAATAGAAAAACCCCAGCCCTGTTTTATATATTTGAACAATATATTTGAACATAAGTTGCTGGAAAACTTGACTAGAAGGAGCACTTGCATGTATGTCTTGAGTTGTATCTATTCTGCACCTTTATTCCATTTTATACCACTTTTATTCCATTTTAACTTCTATGGCTCCATTCTATGGAATCATAAGATTTGGGTATTGGGTCCATTTATCCTCTTGTATAGAGGCTGTCTTTTTAGCCCAGGAGGCATTGCTGGCATAGGATGGCATATATCACATTAGCGGCAGAGCAAGTAAATGTACTTCTGGTGGAAAGAATGATGTTATTGGCCCCTGTAGTATTGCTCCCAGAGTATACCCACATCTGGGTTTGTGGCAAGATTTTCTCTCTGTGTTAACATCCATGGTATGTATCCAATTGTGAGTAGTGATTTAAGATTTATAGGATCTCTGTAGGCCACTAATAAAGGCCTCCATCCTAGAACTTGTGAGAGGCTGTCTTATTGTTCAGAATTGATTGTGGGGTGTTCTGTGTTTTTGGTTTGTTTTGTAATAAATGGTTCCTGGGTATTAATCTTGTCTTGCCAATTTTTCTTCACTTTCTTGGTGGGTTTTGAAGTCTGAGAAATGCCTGTTGAAAATCTAAGAGTTTTGAATCTCTTTGTTGTGAATCAGAGTTGGTGAGATTGTATCAGGATGTTTGGCAGTAAACAATAAATCTGGTAGTGTGTTCTGAGTGGAAACTGGAGGTATGCAGGTAAATGTTGTAACCAGTGGGTTTTGACAGAATGTGGTGCTTAGACATTCATTGTACAGTTGCCCAGTGGTGTCAAGAAAGTAAATTTGTTGGGTAGTTTATGCCAGGTTCAGGCTGATGGTAGGATGGAAACTGTTGATATCCTGGTGGAACTTCTCAAGTGATTGCTTACCATATGGCCAAATTACAAAGATGTCATCAAGAAACCATAACTAGAGTAGACTTTCTAGGTGCATGTGTTTTGTTCCAATCCATATAAACCAAGGTTATAATTTTTACCAAAGCCTTTTCTCAGCTAAATGGGTTATTGATGGACAGAACATAAAACAAGTTAGATTGTTTTGGTATTTGGGTTTAGTTATTTTAATATTTCTATTGTGTATTTTTCAATGTTCTGGATTTTCTTATGACTCATCAGATTTTTGGTACACAATCAGCTGCCTTGTGTCCAGCCCTGGGAGAAAGGTGGCATATAAAATAAAATAAATAAATAAATACACAATCAGCATCTAATAGCACTAAAGCTATTATCCATTTATTTTATATTAGAGGAAGAAAGTATTTCTGCTATGCTTATTCCAGACCAAAGTGTTGCACAAGATACTATTTGGGGTTCCAGTTTGGCCCTGGAACAAATGTTTTCATCTTTGTTTTGTTTCCCCCTCTCTGTCTGTCTGTCTGTTTGTCTGTCTGTCTTTTGGTTCTGTTTACCAAGGTGCTTGTTGTTAGCATTTCATCAGTGGAGTGTACTGCTTAGTGTGGAGGCATTAAGATAATAGCTAAAACTTTTTTTCCTCATGCAAAACATAAACAAGGTCTATCTCCTTCAAGTTGTCAAACATAAATTACATAGATTATGTTTCTGTGATGACTTTCTTTCTACGCAGGACTTATCCAAGGCAAAAATTACTCTTGTTTTCCATAGATAAAGACATAGATAGTCAATACTCTTCATCTGAAATTTAATACTAAATGGGGTGTAATACTACCTTGAAAACATCCATCTTAAACAAATTCCTAAAAGATCTTCAGATTGGCATTTGAATGCTTTATTAGCAGATGCTAAACATGTGTAACATAAATTGTTGCAAGTTCCTTTCCTCTGTTGCTAAGATTCACTAAAATTAATCAGATATGTATGCAATCCTTGGTGGCTTTTTTTTCCTTTTAACTGTGCTATGTTTATTATGTTTAAAGATTTTAGATAACTGTTTGACTTTTACTCATTCTGTCTGTTTTATATGGCTTATTTTCTTTATTATGTTTTATATGATTGATATCCTTTATGTTAATGGTCTCTGAGTACATAAAAATAGAAACATACCAATATATATATATATATATATATATATATAAAAATCATGTGGCCCATTTTGGCTAGTTGGCTAAAATAGCAACATGAGCAAAGAGTAAGAGTAAGAGTAAGAGTAAGAGGAAGAGTAAGCAAAGAAGAAAGAAGGAATGATACCATGAGGAAACAGCAGCCAAAAGACCCAAGAGAAATTATCAGAAGCAATAAATAAATTCCTGAAGGAATAGTATTTTCCTAATTAACTATTTAAGTCAGATGTGCTCCTTACAAAGCATATATTGAACATGGAGAACATTTGGCACTACCTTGAATAAATGACCAAGGAATACAAAATATTTCCTCTTTTCCTTTTTTTATTTTAAATTATCCAAATTTATTCACAACAGTCAATGCAGAGAATCAAACACCTGAGGTACAATAAGAGTGGAAAATACATTAGAAACTTATGTGCAAGATAGATCAAAAGCATGAGTACACCAAAGAAAACATCCTCTCAGAAAAGGGTTTTATGGGTAGATGGATGCAATGGACTGACATTTCTATTGATATAGGGTGCATCTACACAGTAGAAATAAAGCACTTTGACACCACTGTAAGTATCATTGCAAGCAAGTCTTTTAATTGTTTTCATGTTGTGTGATAATTTTTCATAACAAGGGAATCTGAAGCTTTCTCCCACCAGTCTTCCACGGGGAACAAACATTGTTTCCAACTTTTTGTGATGGTCATTGAAGCAGCAACCAGAATAATAATAACTTCTTTGTATTTTAGGGTTTTGTTGTTGCTGTTGTTGTTGATGTTACAGTAGTGAATTTCTTAGTCAATTATTATAGATATCTAGTTTAAAACTTCAGCCTATAATAAAAAATGAAGAAAATTCAGTTTAAAATACTGCACAGCTGTATAGAATTTGCCAAACCTTTGCCTCACCTTTGCCAAACATTTAATAATGGTCCAAGATAAGTTTTCTGAAATATACTTCAAGGATCTTCTGCTGTTCTGCCAGCACTTGAATAGTGTCTGCAGGTACACTCAACCATTTTATGTATCTCTTCACAACCTCAAACCATGGCAGTAACATAGATTTTTTCCCCTCAGCTGTGTGAGTCTCAAGCTTCTTGCACAGCATTAATTCTGTAAATGACTCTTTTAACTGAGATACTTTGCATTGACTTTGAATCTACTTGATGATGTTAATTCACTTAATGGAAGTACCATTAATGCTGTTATAAAAGTAGATGAGAGTCATTCCAGAAGCATTATTCTTCACGTAAAAAACTGAAAGAAAACAAGAAAATGCAAATTACTGTGTCAGATGCTAAGCCACTACAAAATAATGGCTCAAATTCTACATATTTATATTATATTGAATATAATTTAGGGAAGGTATTGAGAAAGAGATATTGTAATATTCACAATTGCAAGAGATATATAGTCATTATGTATCCCATGCTGTGCATGCAACCAGTCATTTTAAATAGCCCACTCAAATTAGGAACATAAATGTCACTCTTTTATAGTGAAAGAAATGGTACTGCCTTCATTTGTAGTACTGTTGTTCCACAATCTTTCCTCCAAATCCCCAAATATTTTCTTCTTCCATGAAAGAGATCCTGTTTTTTTTCTGTCTCTTTCTCTGGGTTCTTTAGGATATCTTAATGCCTTTTGGTATTTTGTTTCAAAGAATTACATTACTGTTGCAAACTGGATGAAGGTGCTGTGCATTTTTCTTTTTATTATACTTCTTTCAAACACCCTGCCACCTTTCCAGTTGCCTTCAGGTCCTGATCCAAAAAGACCCATGGGAGGACTTGACACATATCTTCCCATGAACTTTAATCAAAGAGTGAAAGATGATTGTACAGTGACAGACAAAAAACTCATGCATATACCCCAACTATCTCATAACTAATATAAGTATGATAACTCTGCACTACAATCATTCATCTATATTTTCTTTCGGGGTTTTTCCCCCTAGGAAGGCAATTTCTTTTGTATTAAATGGATTAAAAAGGGTGGGAAAATGAAGGCAGTTATGACACAGTACTAATTTGAAGAATCTAAAAAGCCCAGAAGAAGAAACAAGAAAGACAGACATTCATAGATATATTAGGGGATATTATAAAGTCTCTCCTCAACCCAGAACCTACAGCCATGAAATGTACATGGTATTGTACATATTCACCCTAAAGTTCTACACACTTGGCACATCATTTCTCAAGTTTCTTTAACCCTTTAAAATTGATGTCTGGTCAATGGAATCATGCTTTGCTGCTTCTATTACCTCGGAATCTTCTGAAATTTTCCTTTCAAACTCTTTTTAAGGTTTGGAAACAGAAAATAGTGTGATGGAGCAATATCTGCTGAATAGATAGTCTATATGCAAATTCTTCAAAACATCCATCCTCTCTGAGCAGGTACATTGTCCTGCAAAAAGAAAACACCCTTCCACAGCTTCCCTCTAAATTTTTCCTTCAATGCCTCCTTTAACTTGCATATTAAGTTAGGGTAATATTCTGCATTAACTGTTTGCCCTTTCTGAAGATAGTCATTTATCGAAATACTTTCCTTATCCAAACAAACAAATAAACCTTGTGGCCCTGAACTTTTCTGTTGTCCTATGGGTCTTCAATTTCTCTGTCTCTGGAGAACCCAAATGCAGTCACTGCAAAGACTGTTGTTTGGTTCTGGATCATAGTGATGTAATCATGTTTCATCAACAGTGATGAGTCATCTGAAAAAAATATCTCTAGGTTGCTCAAAATCAACTTGGAGGTATCCACTCAATTTAGGGGCAAAGGAGATCAGAAATTTGAGCTGGCTTCTTGGCGGTGTGGACGCATGGTGACTACATGCTACATGATCCAACCATGCATCCAATCTGGCATCATGCCACCTGGCTGACCACAGGGCAGGCAGTGTTGGGGCATTCCTGTGATGCAGCAAACAAACACTGCACACTGCAGGAGCACAGAAGACCTGCAGTGGCAGCAAAAAATAGACTTTTTTTCCAGCACAGAAAGGAGAGTCATTTTGCCCCGACCCCAAGTCAGTGCTCAAAGGGGAAGTGTTAAGTATCCCTTTATGGCCATCTGTTTAGCCCCTTAGTTTCTGGTCAGCATTCAGACATTTTGGTACCCACTTGGATGACAGCTTCTGCATAGTCCACTGCTCATGAAATATAAACCCAGTGCATTCCTGGGATATCTCTAGTGTCTGAGCAATTATTTTAGCTGAGATTTGCTGATCTTATAAAATCAGGTCATGAATATGCTAGTAATTTCAGGAGCTCACACAGTTAAAGACTTCCCAGAACATGTTGCATCTTCAGTCTCAAAATCTCCATGCTGAAAGTTGGCACACCATTGGTAAGGGTACTCACCAATTGCTTCTCTTCACCCTGGAGAGAAATAAGTAGTAAGGTGCCACAGGGTTCTGTCCTGGGTCCAGTGCAATTCAACATCTTTATCAATGACTTGGATGATAGAATAGAGGACATATTTATCAAATTTAAAGATGGCACCAAATTAGAAAGGGTAGTCAAAACCCAAGAGGATAGGATCATAATTCAACATGACCTTAATAGATGTGCAGAACCCTTTACTTAATCCAACAACGGCCTGCTGTGATGTGTTTAACAACTTTTTCGCAGATAAAATCTCTCAGATAAGAGCTGCCTTAGATGCCAGTATTGTAACAGAAACAATGGACTAGGTGTCCAGAGACTCCGTTGATAAGATTATCCTGGATCAGCTTTAATCTGTGAGTACTGATGACATGGACAAGCTCCTTGGCAGAGTGAGGAAAACAACCTGTCCTCTCGATCCTTGCCCATCATGGTTGGCCGTCTGGGGGGGGGGGGGTTTCCTTACAGACATCATCAATGCATTCTTCATGGAAGGTTATATTCCATCTTGTCTGAAGGAAACGGCTGTTAGGCCACTTCTAAAAAAACCTTCCCTGGACCCCCTGGATATGAACAACTACAGGCCAGTCTCTTTATTGCCATTCTTGAGCAAGGTTATCTAGAGGGCAGTTGCTCCTCACCTCCAAGCTGTCTTGGACAAAACCGATTATCTAGACCCATTTCAAACTGGCTTCAGGACAGGCTTTGGGGTTGAGACTGGCATGGCTGCCTTGACTGACGATCTGCATCTGAGCATTGACAGGGGTAGTGTGACCCTTTTGGTGCTCTTAGACCTCTCAGTGGCTTTTGACACAATAGATCATGCCATCATCTTGGATTGCCTGAGGAGGCTGGGAATCAGAGGCACTGAGTTTCAGTGGTTCCATTCCTTCCTCTTGGGCAGGTCCCAGAGGGTGCTGCTTGGGGACAGCTGTTCCAGCAAAAGGGAGCTCACCTGTGGTGTTCCACAAGGTGCTATCTAGTACCCGATGTCATTCAGCATCTACATGAATAGACCCCCTAATAGAACAAAAAATATAATGGAAAAATTGAGCAAGAAATTAATCATTTTTATTAGATTTTGATATGGTAATTTATTAGGTCATAAGCATACCTTTTTCTGTTTGAGAACTCTGACACAAGCCAGCAAGAGTAACAAGTGAGCCAGAATGTGAGAAGTGTATCTATCGATCTAGATCCTTACATATTCCTATAATTAAATCTATATCTATATATACATCTATATGTAAATCTATTTTTATCCACATCTATATATACATCTTTATAGATAAATGTGAATATATATGGGGGGGGGCTCATATTCTGTATCATCTACTTACTTACATATGCAAAATTAAATAAAGTCTCCTGGCTCAGCCCCAGCTTCCAGATTCACTTTACCAGGTAGCAGCTATTCTTAGAGATGGATACCCACTTAGTTGCTGTTTGCACCTCAGGAGCATGACATTTCCACCCTCCTCCCTGCAACAAAGAATTGTGACAGATTCTGATTTTTGCAGTCTCACTGACAGGTGAACAGACCTCCATCTCTCAGCTGCTTCCTAGTAATATAAGTTTAAAACATTTACAATTGTGGCAATAGATCCAAGATCATGGCTATGTGGCATTAGTGAGTAAGAAGCAGTTACAGATCCTCAGCTTTCAGTTATGAACTGTAACTGCAATACAAAATGTTAGCCATGTTCTGTAATTATGATTGTACAGAATGTTCAGAAAATGACAAGCTGTTGATAAAGAAGGAGTGGTGGTTTTTGTTTGTTTGTTTGTTTGTTTTGTTTTAGGTTTCACACCTACCACTACTGATGATATTTGACAGTTTAAAAAAATTAAGAACATATGAATATAATGGCCATAACTGAGCCCAACCTTGGGTAGCTGAGCTTTTCTTTCTTTTATTGTATTGTTGGTGTGTCTTTATAAAATATAGTTCCTGAAATGATGCACAAGATCAAATATATAATGAAATTTTAATAAAAAATAAAGCAGCTAGCAATAATATCAAGTGAATCTTTGGAACCAGTTACTCATAAAATATCATTGAAAGTAATCCCTACAGAAATCAATTAGCTGAGGCTGTAAATATATTATCTGGCTTGAAATAACAGCCCTTGAAGAGTAAGGGCCTAAGCAGACTGGCGGTATGGGACCGCCCTGGGAAGGTGCGCCGCGGGACTGAGGCATCCCCATGCCTCAATCCTGTAGCACACCTTCGCTAAAATAGCACTTTCGCTGGCTTTTCCACCACAGCGTGTTCGGACGCTGTGGCGGGAGGTTGCCTTCAGGCGCCAGCCATGCGGAGGGCCGGCGGCTCCGAGGGCAACCTCGGGAAGAGGAAGGGGCGCCGAGCATGCGGCTGCCCCTCCTCTTCCCTACCTCCAAAACAGCTCTATTAGCCATCTGCCGAGGCCCTTAGTCTTCAGTCCAATGCAGCATTTATTTATTTATTTATTTATTTATTTATTTATTGTATTTATACCTTGCTTTTCAGCCCCAAAGATTCTCACAGTAGCTTACAAATTGTTAATTTCCCTGTGCTCAAGTTTACAATCTAAATAAGTTATGACACACAAGGAAAGGGGAATGGCAGTGGAGAAATGGATTAAGTCCAGTGGATACTACCAGTTCCTCTCTCTCTCTGAGGCAATGACATTTGGGATGGAAGGTAAGGACTTTCATTTCCTTCTGTGCCTAGGCATGGTGGACCTGTGCTAGCTTCTTCTTCTTTCCCTTTGAGGCCAGGGTAGTGGCATTTGGAGCAGAGGGGGAGCCTTTAATCTGCTTCTGCACATTGGCACGGGGGTGCTGTGCCTGCCTCTTGTCTTCCTCTGAGGTCAGAGTAATGGGAGTTGGGATGGAGAGAGTGTCTTTCCTCTGCTTCTGGGCCCAGTTATAGTGCAGCCATATGTGCCTCTCCTTCTCTCCCTCTGAGGCCATGACAGTGGCAGTTGTGATGGAGGGAGGGCCATTCATCAGCTTCTGTGCCTAGGTATGATGGAGCACTACCTGCCTGTTCTTCTTTCCCTCCAAGGCCAGAGCAGTGGTAGTTGGGATGGTCTTTCATCTGCTTCTAGGCCTAATCATGTTGGAGCTGTGCCTAATTCTTCTTCAACCCATTATTTATAATTCAACTAAAGTCAACTTTCATAAGTTTACCTCACCTGTTCACAGCCAATATCATTAAAATCACATTAGAATAGGTAGGCCATTCTAGTCTAGACCAAGGGCCTAAGCAGACAGCTTAAAATGCCATCTTGTGGGAAGGGAAGGGGAGGGGAGGGGCAGCCACACGCTTGGTGCCCCAACCCCCTCGAGGTCATCCTTGGAGCAGCCGGCCCTCCACACGGCCGGCGCTCTGAGGAGGACCTCCCGCCGCAGCCTTTCCATGTGCTGTGGTGGAAAAGTCAACTAAAGTGTGCCGCAGCCTTTTGCAGCACACTTTCGTTGACTTGTGAAAGGAGCGCTAATTTAGGGGCGGCGAAGCTGCGCTGCAGGATTGAGGCATGGGGATGCCTTGGTCCCACGGCGCAGCTTCTCAGGGCAGCCCATGGCCACTCGTCTGCTTATCCCCGAAGTTTGGCAACTGAGGCTGGAGATAAACTGGAAATTTATTTCAAGCAACCTGATCTCATTCTACTAACAAGAGGGAGTAGTAAACTGTAGAGTGCCCTTCCTAAGACATTTTTCCTTGCTTCCTTAGTGGCCATGTTAGATACTGAATAAAAAAATAAAAACACCTCCTCTTATTTTCTAATTATGGGAAGCTTTGTGACTGATGGTCTTTGGAAGTTTGTTCATCACTTCAGCCATTACTGGTTTTCCCAGCTTAGAAAAGCTGGTCAAGTTTGGATTTTACCAAGGCAACAGGCTGGGCTCTGCTAACTAACTCCAACTCAGACCCAGTCTTGTGGAATCATGTCTTTCAGTAAAAACCCTATTAGATATCTTGCAGCCTGTAACCTTATGATATGACAATTGTGCAATAAACATATTTGGAAATTGTAGTATTTGAGTGCTTTCTTCAAAGATCAAAATTGCAATAGAATGCTATAAACCTATTTAAATGCATTGAAGGAGTCAAAAAGGAAGATGGGTGGTGTGTGTGATTTTCACAGGTTACAATAACAGTAAGCAAACAGTAATGCCCACAGATTTCCATGTTAAAAATATCCTGATTTAAATGTAAAAACTGCAGGATCATCACTGAGTCTTGACTACCTGTTTGTTCAGATATCTCATAAATATTCGCAGTGTTTCAAGTAGTGATCCTCACCACCATAGATTGATTTCACATTTATGCAATGCACCTATCTCATTTCAAAAGAAGTTCATCTCACCAGTAGTGTGAATATTCAATGTTCTCATTGATTTTTTTTCATGTTATCAAGATTCTTCTCCACCCACTCATCCACCCCAAGTTTGCCTACTTACAGTAATCATGAATCAAATGTGGTGGTGCCAGTGATATTTTATGGTAATTTTAAAGTTTATCCTCATCCAGCAACTTCTGCCCTTCTACAGACATACATGCATGTTTAAGTAGTTAATTAACACATTTGAAAAGAAATTATTAGGTGAGGAAATGTGGCATATTACATACATAATTGGTTTTGTCTGACACTGAAAAATACCAAGAAGGACCACAAAAAGTTTATCAATTTTTTTTACTTTACTCTTATGTTATTTATATGATGCTCCCTTTAAGAATAATTCTAATATTTCATTGATGACCGTCCATGAAATAGCAAGACCTGACACAGGAAATTGGGATAAGTAATTTATTTGACCTAATATCTATTTAGATTAGTTGAACCTGTTGGGAGTAGGGGGGTGCAACTTAATGCAGGTCCAGTTGAGTCAGGTGTCAGCCCTTAACTACTTCCACAGCCCTGGGGGAAGTTCAATTTACTGGAAGGCATGCCCAGGGCATCCCCGTCCCTAAAGTTCAGGACTTCATAAGAGAGAGCAAATCCCCAGATCACTTCCAAGGGCAGACTCCTTCCCCAACCTCCAGGTTCCAAGACTTAAAGAGGCCATCCAGAGCCCTACACTTCACCAAAATGTGCCAATTTGCACTCTTATATTCTCCCGTCTCTACCTCTTTGCCAATTGGGAACCATTCCCTTTCTCCATATTCTTGTTAGGATCAGATCTAATTAGGGGAATTTATAATTAGGTCAAATATGCGAGAGTGAGGTCCCAACAAAGCCTCTCGTAACCGTGTACGGTTATGTATACCAGAAGACTAATAGATTTCTCAAGGGAAGATGCGGAGACAGGCTTATCCAATTAAAGCTGGGGTAGGCAACCTTTCCCCTTTAAGGGCCGAGGGACTTCAGCTCCTAGAAGCCTCAACCATGTTGGGCAATAGCTCCTGGGATTCTGGGAGCTGAGGTCCCTAGGCCCTTAAAGGGAAAAGGTTGCCTACCCCTGAATTAAAGTCTAAATATTTATTAATTAACAAACAGGGAAAACTACACGCATCCAAATATGGCACACACACACACTAGAAGGAAAAATGGGTGAAAGCGGGGATAGTTTGAGAGGAGCTAGGCTGAGGGGAAATATTTACTTCCGAAGGCTTCTCTGGGCTTGGCTGCAAAGACTGATGATGATGTTGATGAAGCATGGCCACCAAAATGAGGGGAAGGAGATGGCCATGGGAGCTAAATCAGAGTACAGACCGACATGGAGTCTGTATGCATTCTCAAGATAGCACATGAAGCCTAGAAATTCAAGGGTTCTTATAGGGAATTCCTGCCTTCTAGCTATAAGCCTAATGGCTGTTGGACAAAGGCATTGATGTCAACCTAGGTGTGAGCATAGTCTAAACAATGCATTTGGTTTTGAAACTATCAAGGAAGGTAGGCTAGAGAAAAGGGTGCAGCCAAATCTGATCACTGGCCCATTAAGTGTGAGACCCAAGATGTGTCTTTTACAGTATAATGGTCTTTCTCTTTTGGCAACTCCCAAACCTGTCTGTTAGGGAATTTTTCAGTGGTCTTGAGCAGGTCTCTCAGTGCCTACATGACCTGCCATCTAGGTCATAGAGGGAACTCCACATGTGTCCAAAATTTTATGAAAATGCACATATACTAAAATTCTGTTCTAATGGATTTCTCATCAGGACTATCAAAAATTGGTGACACTACCATGACTTTAAGAGTGTTCCATAGTTTCTCATGTTCTATGCAAAGGTATTGCTATAGTCAAAATAATGGATACACTGCAAGCATACCCGTAGTTTCCAGCATATAAGACGACTGGGCGTATAAGACGGCCCCCAACTTTTCCAGTTATAATATAGAGTTTGGGATATACTAGCAGTATAAGACGACCCCCCTTTCCAACACACACCAAATAAAAATTTTAAAAAATTAGATTTGATTTCAATATGGTAATGTTAATTCAAATGCTTATGACATGCAGGTACATAGCAGGAAAACTGTCACTTACAAACACAACAAACTACAGATCCCATGTTCCCTAGCATTTATTTCTACAGTGTGTTTTGAACCTTGCTTTTTTAAAAATAGTCCAAATTTAAATGCTGCTTTAAAAAT
>CM034706.1:147323596-147354934 GCA_020142125.1 Phrynosoma platyrhinos
GGTCTTGAATTATGTTATTTTTATTGTCATAGATCAGCCCAGTCCTTGATTTGAATTTTCCTTTGATTTTCTGGATCTTGTGAAACTGATCTCATGTTCTTCTCTTTTTGTCAATGTCAATACAAAGGTCCATCTGTAATATTTTCAATAATATTTTATTGAAAATATCAAAATAATATTTCAACTGAGAAATATTAATTCCAGAAGAGAAAATGCTATTTTTTGCAGAGAAAATACTGTAATTAGGAATTATTCTGTGTAATATTTGCCCATGGCTTATTTTTGCATAGAAAACAATATTTTGTGCACAAATTAATATTTTTGAGTTGAAATATTATTTTCCATACAGAAAACCTTGTTTTTGTGCAGAAAAATGATGTTTTAGCCACAAAACAATAAGTGTGAATTTTACATAATAATTCATTTAGGTCCTGAATTGTGAATTGCCTTCAAAAACATTAAAATTGCTACCTTCAAGAATGAACTTCATGGAGAATTGTTGTTGCAATGTGCCTGCAATTTGTTTCAATGTATTCCCTAAAAATACTGCAATGTCACAATTGGTTGGGCTTTACAGTTTGTAGGATGTAAATCCAATACTGTATCACAGGGGTAGGCAACCTTTCCCCTTTAAGGGCTGAGGGACTTCAGCTCCCAGAATCCCAGGTGCTATTGGCCAACATGGGACTATTGGCCAACATGGCTGAGGCTTCTGGGAGCTGAATTCCCTCAGCCCTTAAAGGGGAAAGGTTGCCTATCCCTGCTGTATCATATACATTGACTACCACTTTGTTCTTGGCCTCAGCCTGATGTTCAGATTTTCAACTTTAGCACAGGAAATAGTGTGGGTCCTGATGATCTTAAGGACTTCATTCTTCCATATCAACCCTGTCTTCATTTGAGGTGCTAGCTAAATCCTAATATTTATACCATTTTATGGGAAGGATAGCTTTTTTAAAAAACTATTCATTTCCTGATAGAATGCCTAGGCCTATAAAATAGTTTCTAGGGAGTTCCACCAAGGATGCATCTACACTGTACAAATAATGCAGTTGACACCACTCTGCCAAAGAGTACTAGTGCCTCACAAAATTACCCTTCTTCCTCTTCAGTCATAGCATTCCATTTTCTCCTGTTCTGTTTACTGTAATATGACCAATGTTGTGGTGCTCTTTATATCTTTCATCAGTATGTTATGAAGCTGGTGGGAATTCAAAGCCTCATCTGAACAGGTGGCACTAACATAATCTGATTTGAAAGGGGGATTTTTTCTCTTGTTTATGTGTCAGACAAAGATGGGATGGCTTTCCCTGCCCAATAATTATAAGCAGCATTTATCTTACAAAAAAGTAATATTTTTATTTCAGCTTATCACACATGCTGTATCCCATCTTTCTCCCAATGGGATACTTGCACATTTAAGTGTCAAAGAAGTTCTTACCACATTAACCTATGGCTGCCCATCTGCAGCCTGTCCACAGCCTGTATGCAACCTGGACTTCTCTGGAGGATTTTCAATGATGGGATTGTCGAATGAGGTGAATTTGAATGTATTAATTTGAAGATTTTTTTTAAATTGATGAAATTGAATCTGATATTGAATCAAATTGAATCATTTGAATTACTGATATTGTGTGTGAATTAGAATTAGAATTAATTTAAGTTTTTGAATTATTGAATTATTGAATCTTATATTAGCCATTCATAATCAAATAATTTAATGTTATCATAAGAGTTAGAGTAAAAGGGAATTGATTATTAAGAGAAAAACATGACATCTGGTAAAAAGACCTATACTCAGAATCATATACAAATAATTACTCAAAGAAAAGGGTCAGTAGCTACACTGAAACAAGCAGAACCCACTATGGCTTTTTTGTTAGAAGACATCATAAGTCTTAAGACTGAGATAAGACAGGAAATAAAACAGGAATCTAAGGACATGAGATGCGAGATTAAGGAAGTAATGAGGAAAGAATTGGGAGCTCTAAGAAAGAAGATGGATAAGATGACCAAAGAGATCAAAACTTTACAATTTGATCTGGAAAACCTGAAAAGGTGACACAAGATCTAAAAAAGACATCAGAACAGATATTGACACACAAAGGAAAGATGAGAGCATGATTTTATGTCAAAACATCCATTACAGGGGAAAATGTTTAAAATTTAAAGGAATACCAGAAGAAGCCAAATAAAATATTCACAAAAAACTTATACCAATTTTGGCAGATTATATGACTGACACACTCGTAAATTGACCAAGCAACAGAAAAGATATTTAGAATTAACTCTGCCATTGCAAGAGAAAGGAAATTATTCTGAGACATGGTAATTTGCTTTACAAGAACAATGATCAAGGACTTAATTATATAAAAAGCTATGAAGATGACTTATTGATATATGGGTGATTTTTTTTTCAAAGACATTCCTCTGTCGATACTAAAAAAAAATCAGGAATATAAATTCTTAGCACAATTGTTACATAAGCATGGAATAAAATATGCTTGGGAGAAAATTGCAGGTGTGACATTCACATATCAACAGATGAAATTCAAAATAAATTCATTACAGAAGGCTAAAGATTTCTGTAAGAGATTCCAAGCAGATATGGAAATAAGAACTGAGAAGGAAAAGGAGAAGGAAACTTCAAAAGATCTGCAAATAAAAGCTAGAAATGTGAAGGAAACCTGAAGCCAAAAAGAAAACAGGAACAGAGAAGGGTTAACCAATGAAGGTGAAGTGAGTGAACCTTTTTCAGATGAAGGTAAAACACCAGAATGGGACTTAAGAAGTGATGAAGAAGAAGTAGAAGAGTTAGAGGAGGCAGAGCAAGAAGACATATAAACTAATAAAATAAAATATAAATACAAATAAAAGGAGAAAGTATAATAGTAATAAATATAAGAAAGTTTTTTTTTTGTCTAGGATGTTGACTCAGTTCTGTTTTAAGAATGTTAAAGGTCTAAATTCAAAGTACAAATGCAGTAAAATATTTCACTATCTTGGGAAGAAAAATCAGTATTTTATTTCCCTTCAAGAAACCAAGATTAAACAACAGATCTCAGACTTTTGAGAAATCCTAAATTAGGTCTAATATTTGTCTCAGCTAATTAAAAGAAAAAGAAAGGAGTGGTAACCTATATATAAAAAATAAATATAATGCCAAAGAAGTCTTTGTAGACCAAGAAGAACATTTTTGGCAAAAGAATTAATATGGCAACAGATGAATATTTTGTTAGTTGGAGTTTACACCCCACAAGAAAATAAAGATATTTTTTCAAATAAATTGAGTAAGTAATTGGAGATGTTTGAATATGAACATTTTTTTCATAATGAGTGATTGGAATGGTGTGATTGATCCAAAATGTGACAGAATTGCATGGACAAAGATTAAAAAAAACTCAAGGCAGACTACCAAAGTTCTTCTTTGAACTAAAAGACTTTTTTTCTCTGACAGACATGTGGACTGGCTTATATGGTAAAGCTAATGGTTTTACCTTCTACTCAGATTGTCACAAAACAGAATCACATATTGATATGTTTCTAATCTCCAAACATCTATTCCAGAAGATTGAAAAATGGACATTTGGCCAAAGATCAGTTCTGATCACAATTCTATTCAACTCATTTTGGAAGGACAAAAAACCCAATATAACTGGTGTTTGAATGACCAGTTATTGAAAAATGAACAGTTTTTAGAAAAGGGAAAAGATATTCTCAAACAATACTTTTGACATAACCCCAGATGTTGAATTAAATACAGTCTGGGATTCCAGTAAAGCTGTGATAAAGGGAGTTTTCATCCAGAGAAGTGCTCAAGTTAAAAGAAAGTCAAAAGACAAAATTAAAAATTTGACAGAAGCAATAAAGAAAAAGAGATATCCAAGAGTACCCAAGAAGGAAATAATTTTAAAAAATCAGTTAAAATTCTTCAGAAAAAGCTGGATGTTAAATTAACAGAAGTAGAAAGAAAGCTAAATTTTGTTAAATAGAAATACTTTGAATCTGCCAATTTGACCAGAAGGTGGCTCGCAAACAGGTTGAAGAAAGAAAAGGAAAAGAAACTTATCCAAGAAATAGTTGAAAAAGTGGCAACTATAACAAATCAGGATGGAATTTAAAAGGCCTTTTAAAATATTATACAAAAATTTATAAAGAAACAATAAGTTGAAATGACAAACAAAGATGATTTCAAGGAATTCTTGTCTAACCATAATGTGAAAACAATCTCAGAAACAGACAAAGAGACATTAAATGCACCATTTACAACAACGGAAATTGCAGAAGCAATAAGTAGCCTTAAAACAAATAAAGCTCCAGGGCCTGATGGTTTTACAGCTGAGTATTATAAAAGTTTTGAAAAGGAATTAATAACTCCCTTACATAATACATTAAGTAGAATATGAGAGGAAGGCCCTCCAAAATCATGGGAAGAAGTTAATAATAATAATAATAATAAAATTTTATTTCTACCCTTAATATAACACTTATTCCAAAAGAAGACAAGGACAAAACTAAAATTGAGAATTATCAACCTATTTCACTATTAAACATCGATTATAAGATTTTTGTGTCCATACTAACCACAAGATTAAAAAATATTTTGATGACCAAACAGGCTTCCTTCCAGCAAGATACATGAAAGAAAACATAAGAATAGTGCTAAATATCATTAAAGTTATGAAAGACACAACAAAAAGAAAGCTGCCATGATATTTGTTGATACTGAAAAAGCCTTTGACAAGGTGAAATGGAGCTTCATGTTGGAAGTAATCAAGAGAATGAATCTTGGGGGGAAATTTTATGAATGGATTCGAAGCATCTATAGATATCAGAAAAATAAACTAATTATTAATGGAGAAAGAACCCAAAAATTTGACATTCAGAAAGGGATAAGACAAGGATGTCTATTATCTCCACTCCTATTTTTTATGTTGATGGAAACTTTAAATAATAAAATTAGGGATGACATGGACATTAAACGAATACAAATAAAAGAACAGCATTATGAGTTGAAGGCCTTTGCCAATGACATTGTTTTCTTTTTAGAAGAATCAAAGACTTCTATTGGAAAATTGCAATGAATTTTACTGGATTTTGAAAAGGCTTCGGGAATAAAAGTAAACAAGGAAAAGACTATGATTAAAACATGATAGAAAGAAGAAGAAATATTACAGACAACATCAGGATATAAAATTGACAAGAAAATCAGATATGTGGGCATTTGGATAACTAAAAGAAACATGAACTTATATGAAAATATCTACGAGAAGAAATGGAAATAAATAAAAAAGGAACTAAATAAATGAACAAAGATAAATTTATCACTATTTAGAAGAATAGAGGCAATTAAAATGATGGTGCTCCCTAAGATAATTTTTTTTTGTTCCAAAACATACCAATAAGTGTGAATGAAATACCATTTCAAACTAAGCAGAAAGATCTGACAAAATTTATATGGTCAGGAAGGAAATCAAGAATAAAATGGAAGACTTCAATTGATTGGGAAAAAAACAGTGGATGCAACCTACCAGATTTGAGGATTTATTACCAGGCAATGCTCTAACATGGGTTGTAGAATGGATAAACTTGGATAAAGAAAGGACCATGAAGGTTTTAATGTGAGATACAGGTGGCATGCCTATATATGGTATAGGAAAGCTAACATAGACAAAGAATTTGAAAATCATTGTATCAGAATATTACTACTTAGAATTTTGATACAGCAAAAAGATTTTTTTAAATAGAAAATTGCCACTATATCCACACAAGAAACATGTTTTAGAAGATGGTGTGATGTATCAGAATGGCATTCTGATACATTCTGAATAAATGAAGACATTCTGAATAAATCAAGTAGAGGACAGTGCAAAATGAAACCCGTAGCAGACTTGAAAGAGTTAGATCCAAAAATCCATTGGTTCCCATATAAACAATTGGCAGACAGATTTTAACTAGATTACAAGAAATGATGATCTGAAGAAAATGAAAATGAGTTGGACAAAGTGATAAGATGTAATGGCTCAAAACTGATATCAATGTATTGTTGTAGAGAATTAGAACAAAATATCATTAAAGAAACATTGATTAAGTAAGCAATGGACTTTGGAAGAGATATTGATCTAGAAAGTTGGGAATGAACAAAGAGAAGAATGCAAAGATTTATCAGATGCCAGGATCTAAAAGAAAATTACTTCAAAATGGAACATCATTGGCACTTAACACCAATTAAATTGGCAAAAATCTATAAAACAAGCAGTAATAAGTGCTAGAAATGTAACTGCCATTGGAGAGTGGTTCCACATGTGGTGGAATTGCACCGTAATTAGGTCCTATTGGACAAATATTCATACAGAAATATGCAAGATTCTCAAAATTAATTATTTCCTGCTACCTGAAATATATCTACTAAATATGGTAGACAAGGCATCTAAAGAGATAGAAAATAAATGTGGTAGATTATTTTTATATGTGATAATGACTGTGAGACTAGTATTAGCAAAAAAGAAAAAAAGAAAAAAAGGGGAAAAAAAGGAAAGCAACAGAGATACCCTCAATTAAAGAATGGTTTTGGAAAGTATCAGATATGATGAGTATGATTATTAACTGCTAGATTAAAAAAAAACATATAAAAAGTAGAACAAGACTGAGCCCCAGTATTGCTATATTGTAAAAAGGAAAGTTTACATCTTTAAAGATATTGAATTTTTTAAAGTTTGGACATTTTGATCAAAAATATTAATTATTGTAGGTTTAACACACAGAGGAACTGGAAAAATGTACTTGACATGAAGACAATAAGATTTAAATGATAACAAATTTTATACAAACTGGATGAACATGGGAAGTCAATTTTAAATATGTATGTTTGAACATTATGTTTTATGACTAATTTGATATTGTTTAGTATATTGAATGTATTAGGTATTTTTTTAAAAATACATTAAAAAAACAAAGATGAGACTTTTGCAAGTTACATATGGGCTGCATACAGGCTGCAGACGGGTGGCCATGGATGAATGCAGTAAGACCCATCTTTGACACTGAAACATGTGTGTATCCCATCTGGAGAAAGATGGTACAGTTTGTGTGATAATCTCCAAAGTTGTTATCTGCCTTCAAGTAGCCATGTCTCATGGCATCCCATGGATGAGACATCTTCAAGACTTCCAGTCCATCAGTGCTTTGCTTAGGTCCTGAAGATTCAGACCTCCCTGACTTGGTCTATACATCTGTCATGTGGTCTTCCTTTCTTTCTGCTACCCTATGTCTTTCCTAGTATCATTGTCTTTTCTAATGAATCATGTCTTCTCATAATGCGGCTAAAGTACGACAGTCTCAATTTGATCATTTTGACTTCAAGGGAAAGTTCAGTCTTGATTTGTTCAAGGACCATTTGTTTGAATTTTTGGTTGTCCATACTATCCTCAGCATTCTTCTCCAGCACCACATCTCAAATTGGTTGATTTTCTTATCTCCTTTTTTCACTGTCCAGCTCTTGTATCCATACAATGGCTTGGACAATCCTAACCTTGGTGTTCAGAGTTATGTTTTTGCACTTTATGATCTTGTCTAGTTCTTTGATAGCTGTCCTTCCCATTCTTAGTGTTCTGGTTGCTTCACAGCAATCTCCATTCTGATCAATATTTGATCCAAGGTATGGGAACTCTGACTATTACATTTTTCTCATCACCAGGACAAATTTTTATCTTAAAAGATTAGATAACCAGTGATGAGTTCCTTTTTCTTAGCTTTACAAGATGGTTATATTGTGACATCTTCATTTTGTTTTTGTTTTTCAGATTAAAAAACTCTCTTATGACAACATTCATGGAGTGACTGCTATAAGTATTTCCAACGTGTAGCCTCCAGCTATAGCAGTACGCAACAGGAGCAAATGTAGTGCTTTTTCTATAGAATTCTTTTAGAATTCTGGTCCATTGGAGACATCTCATTTTATAAAAACATGTTAGGAACTATGAAGGTTTTCAGCTTCAAGGGGTATCTTTTTTCCACATTACACTCATGAATTTTCAAATAAACCTGGGCTGAAAATTTGAATCTAGTTATAATCTGATTCCATGACTGAGAAGGCAATTGTTAGCAATACACCTTTCGATTTTTTATTAGGCTAGCCTATCCTTTTCCAAACTTGTGCTGTTCAGATGCCTTGAACTCTAAATTCTATCAGTCCTACCCAGTATGGTGAATGCTCAGGAATTCTGAGAGTTGTAGCCCAAATATCTGGAGGGCATCCAGTTTAGGCAGGCTAAACTAAGCTGTTGATTGTACAGAGTGTCCCATTATATCCCCACTTCAGACTTACCTCAAATTATATTTTGGTAGCAATTTCAAGATGTCATTTATTAGGCTAGGATAAGATGTGATGTAAAGCAGAAAGAAATAGAGGTTGCTGCCACACTGCAGAATTAATGCAGTTTGACACTGCTTTAACTGTCCATAGGCTTTATCCTATGGAATCCTGGGATTCATAGTTGGTGGTGGCTCTCTGAAAGAGATGCCTAAATATCTCACAAAACTACAAAACTCAGAATTCCCTAATATTGAGCCATGGAAGTTAAAGTGGTGTCAAATTGCATTAATTCTGAAGTGTAGATAAATGTTTTAAAGGTGGATTACTTCACAAAAGTCCACCCACATATTTTAGCCAATAAATATTTGTACTGCCTTCTGCAGAAGCTATTAAAATGGCGGATATAAGCAAGACTTTTATCCTTAAGAGAGACTAAGGTTTTCTGTGTACATATGCACAAACAATGTATGTTCCACATGAGGCTGAATTTAAATGTGCTTTATAAGGACATAGAAAAGTCTTGCATGCATCTCCCTCCCATCTTTTAATATCCCCTGAGGAAGACCCCACAAATATTTCCTGTTCAAAATGTTTGGACTTTTTGTTAGAAACCAAACCCCTTTTTATGTACCGTCAGACTCCCATTTGCATCAGATAACTTGTGATATTGTGAGACAGAGACCACAAAATGGTACAAAAGTTTTGATAAGCATTTCTTTTTGCTACTTCATCAAGATTACAGTCAGGGAATTAAGTAGTACCTAGTCAGTTATAATCCATACCTAGAAAATTTAATCTAGGTTTCTGGGTGACAATTTGTTCAGGCTGTGACTACAACCTCTCACTCACAAATAAATAAATAGCATGTTTCTGTATATCCTCCCCTTTTACTTTCTTTAACATTTCTATAGATGAGGTGTGGTATGGGTCCATCAAATTCACATGAAATTTTGATTTACTTGCAGTGCTGTGACAACACTCATTATTCTGTCAAAAATTCTGTTGTCAACCTTTGTAAGCTGTCTTAAAAATTCATTATTGGAATGCAGGAATGCATTCATATTTATATGGCAGCTGATATATTTTTCATAGCTGTGTGTATTATCTTTAACAGAGAAGATTCCTGAATTATATCAGTGGGTCTACTATAGCAGGCACATGTTATTATTATTTTGCTTTCTTGGCAGAGTGTATTTTTGGTTTTTATGCCTAGAAAGTTAAAGTGGTTGGCAGATTTTCACATCCTTTTTTATTTACATATGGATGGTGCCATTCAAGGATATAACCTTTTCTTTAACTGTTTTACTGGGTGAATCATTTATTGTTATCTAGCACACACACCTATCAATCCTCACCTTGAAACAGTGCAGAATATCAGTTCACAACTTATTGTGTTGAGAACTAGTTAAAAAAAAAAAAAACTATTCTTCCCCATAAAAAACTCAGAGGATTAATCTAGTTTAGATTCACAGTTGGGGGAATTAGCAGCTTACTCCATTTTAAATCACCTTTCCCTACCTCCAGGGCTAAATGTAAATCAGTAATCTAACAAGGACAGTATCTGCCAATGTAATTTATTATTGCAATGAGAATAGTTCTTTTCCCAATCTAAACACTTAAACAGTAGAAAATAATAATTTGGAGACTCATTTGTTTGCCAAATTGAGGTAAAGTGAGACGTAAAAATATGGAAAGAATGAGATCCTCTTCTTTAACCCAAGTCAGTCAGTAGAACAAGCAGAAAAACATGTTCCCCCTTTATTTTTAAATTCCTGATTCATCTACAACTGTGGTATACAGGCTTTTAAACTCATACCAGCTGAATTTCTCTGAAAAGAGATAGCAAACATGCACTCCATGGTAATATTATATGTGGGCTACAGTGTTTCTAATTCATGCTCTGCCATGTTCCACCTCCTGAGAGAGAAAAAAAATGGTGCAGGGAACATTTTACACCACGTGGCAGATGAAGAGGCTAAGCTCTTCCATCCATCCCAGCTCAAAATCCACTGTAAACCATTCAGTTTGTGTACATATATGCTATGATCATAGTGCTAAGGCAGGCTTAATGTTGAAAATAAAGAAAACAAAAATAATGACCACCAAGAAATAGAAATAATAATAGAATCCCCATACCTGGGATCAACCATTGATAGAAATAAGGACTGCAGTCAGGAAATCAGAAGAAGATTATGAATGGGGAGGGTGGCTATGAACGAACTAGAAAAGAGTCTAAAATGCAAAGATATACAACTCAGCACAAAAGTTAGAATCATACAAGCCATTGTATTCCCTATTACCTTGTATGGATGTGAGAGCTGGACAGTTAAGAAAGATGACAGGAAGAAAATCAGTGCATTTCAGATGTGCTGGAGAAGAGTGCTGAGGGTCCCATGGACAGCCAAAAGGGCAAACAAACAGGTCCTAGAACATATCAAGCCAGAAACCTCCCTGGAAGTCAAGATGACCAAACTGTCGTACTTTGGACACATCATGAGAAGAGAGGAGTCTTTGGAAAAAAACAATAATGCTGGGAAAGGTGAAGGGAAGTAAGATGAGAGGAAGGCCCCACGCTAGATGGATAGACTCTATTAAGGATATCATAGATATGGGTTTGCAGGAATTAAGCAGAGCATTGGAGGACAGGGGGTGTTAGAAATGTCTCATCCACAGGGCCGCCATGAGCTGAGATCGACTCAAGGGCAGTTAACAACAAAAAATACTATGATCAACTTTTCTATTTAAGTCAAATCCTAAAACAAAGTATGAAGGAACCAGTTTGGAGCAGCTAGTTTTCTAGTTGTTGTACTGCATCATGACACATGACACTGATTTGGATAAAAACTGGTTCCACTTAGGTCCCATTGGTTTTAATCAGGCTGAAGTTGATCTAATGTTTCCTAATCAATGTCAGCCAAGGTGCCTAGATTCTAATCATTTAACTGAGATGAAGGAGGGAAGCCACCCTAGAATAATAGAATTATAGAGTTGAAAGAGACCACAAGGGCCATCCAGTCCAACCCCCTGCCATGCAGGAACTCAAAATCAAAGCATCCCCGACAGATGGCAATCCAGCCTCTGTTTAAAGACCTCCAAAGAAGGAGACTCCACCACACTCTGAGGGAGAGTGTTTCACTCTTGAACAACTCTCACTGTCAGGAGGTTCCTCTTAATGTTTAGGTGGAATCTCTTTTCTTATAGCTTGCAACCATTGTTCCGGGTCCTGTTCTCTGGAGTAGCAGAAAACAAACTAGTGCCCTCCTCAATATGATATCCCTTCAAATTTTTAAAGAGGGCTATCATATCCCCTCTCAACCATCTCTTCTCCAGGTTAAACATGCCCAGTTCCCTAAGTCATTCCTCATAGGGCATGGTTCCAGACCTTTCACATTTTAGTTGCCCTTCTCTGAACACGCTCCAGTTCCTCAACATCATTTTCGAATTGTGGTGCCTGGAATTGGACACAGTATTCCAGGTGGGGCCTGACCAACTCAGAATACTGTGGCACTATTACTTCCCTTGATCTAGATACTATACTTCTATTAATGCAGCCTAAAATTGCATTGGCCTTTTTAGCTGCGACATCACCTCCAATCCAAAAGATTCCCTAAGATAGTATTACCTCTGTGTAGCCTTCAATTACAGCTGAATCAGGATGACTTATTCTTCTTCCTCTTCCCCTCCTCCTTCTTTATATAATTATTATCTATATCCATATCAGCATCTGCTATTTACTAATTTACACAACCAAACAATACAGTATAGCAATGAAGCAATGTAGGACAGGGATGAAAGAATGCAATTCAATTTGGGAATGACCTGAATTACCTGAGATACATACTTAGATGAAACATATAAATATCTTCTCCTGGCCAAGTGTGCCATGTGGAGATAACCTTGAACAGGATCACCAGGAGCTATTGCAAGTGCTGCTTTAAATTTATTAAACCTTACATCTATTTAAACTACAGTATCATCAACTTGAAATAATCTATTAAAATAACAACATGACCTACCATGCATTACTTTTTGGATAACCAACATTTTTATTTTTCAAAAGTACCTAAAATCTAGCAACATCGCTTCTTTTTTATTATGATACGTAACAATAATTTGTTCCTCTTAAAATATTGTTCAGAATTTTAGCCATTTTGGACATTCAAGTGGCTTCCCCGGTTTTTTGTTTTTTTATTTGTTTGTTTACATTCAAAGCAGTTAAAAGGTACCCTGTCACTTTGGTGGGTCACCAAAATTCACAAGTCTTTTGTACAAAATCCAGATACTGTTGCACTACACAATTAAAAATAAAAATTTTCTGTTCAAGTTTCTTTACCACCAAAACTAATTTTAACACACTCCAGTTTAAAGAACAGCGCACTAGTAGTGGAAAGCACTTTGAAGGTCTGTATACTATGCCAGAACACTAGGAGACAACTTTTCATTTATTTTTTTCCCCACATGAGCTCTTTAAATGAGAATGCGGTTACCTTATACCAGGAAAGTGTTCTTGAAATGCATTCTCTCCAAAGAGTGAGTGCATGAAAGATTAGACCATCCAATCCCATAAAAATAACAGGATTTGAGCAGCATACACAATAAAGATTAACCACATGGATAGCTCCTGTGACTTTGAACAACAGTAAGCTGATTGCTATCTGACAAGGGAAAATATAATGTACTATACAGGAAAAAACTTAACTTTTTTTTTTTTTACTATTATCTTTTTGTTGGCACCAATTGCCTAGCCCTCCTGGAATCATACAACAAATTGTAATACAAAGGGAAGAACTAATGCAAATTAATATTGAAATGGAATGCAACTCAGTTCTTGTTTTGTGCCTTCACCTCATTTCCAACTTATGACAACCCTAAGGAAAACCTATCACAGGTTTTCTTGGTAAAATTTGTTCAGAGAAGGTTTTGCCTTTGCCTCCCTCTGAGGCTTAGAATGTTTCATTTGCTCAAGGTCACTTAGTGAGTTACCATGGCTGAGTGAGGATTCAAAGTCTAGTCTCCAGAGTCACTGAATATGTGGTAAATACTAAAACCTCTCCTGTTATCAGTTACACCCTTGTCTCCTAAACTCAGATCAGGTAGAAAAGAAGTCCCTAAGGCTCAGGTTTTAGCAAGTGCTTAAAGGAATGGCATAACATAGTTGCAGTATCACCACCAAAAACACCTGCCCATTCACCCTTGCTTCCTGAGGCATAGCAATAGCAATAGCATTTACATGTCTATATCACTTAATAGTGAACTCAGGATTCTCTAAGCAGCTTACAGTGTGTTAGCCCACTGCCCCCAATAAGCTGGGTACTCATTTTACCAATGAAAGTATGGAAGATTGTGTCAACCTTTGAGCCCTGGGATCAAACTCACAACATTGTGGATGTAGTACTGGCATCTAACCACTGCTTAACCAGGGCTGCTTTGATGGCATTGTTGATATGTCTGCTCCTTAGGAATTTTAGCAAATTTCATATTTAGCTAGTGGGAGGGAGGTGGCTCCACTTCAGAATGTTTTACTTCATTATGGATCAAAGTCATTTTTCTCAAAAGTATTCCCTCTATTTCACAATGTAAACCAAATGTCTCAGCAAAAAGGCTGAACTCAATTGCTAATTCCATCTTGAGTAAAACAAGTGCAATGACTGTGGAATTACTTGTCAACACTAATTGTTTCAATAGGTTTATGGTAATTGGGACAACCAATAGGATATAAGCCTAGTAATCTGAAATGACAGCTGCACCAAAAACTACATACCCTGGCATTTTAGCATATACATTTATGTTATGGGCATGCTCTGCAACATTCTGAGCTTAAGAGATCATAGGACATTTATATTCTTGTGAATATAATGTCATTTACTGAATAAGCAAGTATAAAAAAGGACTCAGGCTAGGTCTGCACAGGCCAGAGGAGCAGCCCAGAGTATTTTGATTCTAGAGGGGCCTCAGGTCCCCCTGTTATATTGGGCACTCTGTTGCAATAAGGGGTGGCTGTTTGCACATGCATCCCATTGTTCTGCCCACTGCTGCTGCCACAAGTTGCTTACTCTGAGGGGAGAATGAGACATCTAACATTGATCACATGGCTGGGCACCTTATTCTGAGCTCAGAGAGAGTGATTTGCAGTGGGTGTGGTGGTGGTGGGCAGCACAGTGGAACACATTGTACACAGCTATGTGGAATCACAGTGAAGGGCTCTAGATCTTCTGGGATAATCTGAGCAAATCATGTGTTATTTCACGATGTTTTAAGGGCATATATGACGGGTTCAGTGCTGGATTGACTGGACATCATCTGAACTGTTTGCACTAGAACTAGGGATCGGGATCTATGTCTTCAGGCCTACTTACCATGGGAATGGGGTGGGGGGGAGGGAGAACAGGGCCCTTGTCTGCAAATGTTTCTAGTGCCTGGGTAGAACACATAAGACTTTCATTTCCCCACCCCTTTGCTATTGCCCCAGTTAAATGTTCATTGAAATTATATCATTAAGGCTCACAGGCCTACTGGTATTAAAGATCATCTACCAGACTCTGGAGAGCATTCAACCCCCTCTTCATGATGTCATCACAAGCATGAGAGATATTTCAACTTTTTAAACTCCACTAAAACAAGAAAGGGAAGAGTGATCTTAACACTTTGGAGCATCCATGCAAAAGGAATTAGAAGCAACAAGGTTCTACCCCCAATCCTGCAGCATGCGCAGGAAATCTCCACAAGAGTAAATCTACTGCCACTGGTGTTTCTTGTCAGTAGTAAGGCCCCCAAATGGGATATCCTGGTATGAGGGAGAGCTTCAAATCTACTAGACACAAAATCCCCAGGGGAGGAATAATACATGATCTCTATCCATGGCTTCTCATCTTGGTTGACATAAGGTCTTTGGAAATTGCAAAAAATCAATTATTTCACTGTTTACCTTGAAGATTTGCTTCATTATTTTCTGTTGTTGAAAGTAGGGGATAGTTCATAGCAGCCTTGCTTGATTCCAGACTGAGCCAAGAGACACCCATACATCTGCTGAGATCAATATGTTTTTTTAAAACATGTGTATGTGTATTTCTTTATTTATTTTATTTCTATCCCAGTGTTCTCCAAGGAGAATGACTTAAAACAGTTCAGAGTAATAGTAAAAGAAAATAATACAAATAAAACAATGAGGATGAAATAAATTCCAAAGGACGGGTCTATTCCTGGCCATTAGGTCATAATAAATTAATAGCACTATCGTAGACAGAGAGAATGTATTGTGGAATATCAAATGCTGCAAGAAAAAAATTAAGAACATCCTGTTTCAGACCTCTCAGAGGCATCTATCTGACCACTTTTGGAAACAGAAAACTGAGCTAGATTGGATCTGCTCTCTGTGTATAAATACACAGTAGAATAGTGTATTTATATCAATGGTATATATTATTTAACTGCCTTCAAGTTGGCCTTGACTTATGGTGACTCTATGAATTACTAATCTCCAAGACACCTTATATGACAGCCCTGTTCATTTCCTGCAGATTCAGGGCTGTGGCTTCCTTGATTGAGTCTATCTATCTGTAATATAGGGGGACTGCAGATGGGCAGCTCTGCGCCACCCGGGAAGTGGTGGATCAGGGCCATGGCAACCCCATGCCACAGCCCCGATGCTCCCTTTTGCCACTTCAAAAAGAGTGGCAAAATGCCGCTCCTTTTAGAGGTGGCAAAAGGCTGCCCTAAGAGCTGGCGCACCACTCTTCAGTGCCCTTTTTGGCACAGCATGTCAGAACACTGAGCTGGAAAGGCATCCTGACACCATGCACGGTGTGTAACAGTGCATAGCATCAGGACAGCGTCAGTGTGGGGTTGGGGCAGCTAGTGTGAGGCAGCTTCACTCCAACTCTACCTCCAGGCCGGCCCTTTGGGCCAGTCTGCAATGGTCCATAGTCTTCCTTTTTTCCTGCTGTCTTACCTTACCTAGCATTAATGTCTTTTCTACTGAGTCATGCCTTCTCATGATGTGGCCAAAATATGATAGCCTCAATTTAATTATTTTGGCTACTAGGAAGAGTTGAAGCTTGATTTGCTCTAGGATCCACTGATTTATCTTTTTAGCAGTGCACAGTATCCACAGAACATTTCTCCAGCACCATATCTCAAATGGGTTTACAATTAAAAATGCAGAAGACTGGAAGCTGATTCAGATATGAAGCTACACAGCTTAATTTCATCACCATATTATCCAAAGTGTGGTGTTTAGCAGTAGACCTTTAAAAAAATCACTTCACGGAGGGGGGGGATCATTTTATTAACTTTTGTGTTGAAATTTTATTGTAATTTGAACATTTTGATTGTAGTTTACATGCATATTATCTTGAGAGCCTTAATTTCCCACTTCATCCACTCCTACAAAATTCAAGGCTTCCCTCCCATGAAATGGGACAGAGGGTGTGCATTTTCACCATGTGTTTTGGCCTTCTTTGGTCAGTTAGCCAATAAGAACTTTGTTTAACAACAGGAAGTGGGGAGAAATCACTTCCTTTTTTTATATATATAAAAAGACATCTCCAGAATCTAATCCCTCTAGACCCCTTGCCTCCCAGTTCAAAATATTTTGCTATTTTTTTCATCTTTGTTTGTCCCAAAATGTCCTCAAGAGGACATTGGGGGAAGACATGGTAGAAATACCCCCAATATCCTCTAGAGGACATTTTGGGACAAACAAAGATGAAAAAATAGCAAAATATTTTGAACTGGGAGGCAAGGGGTCTAGAGGACATTTGGGGAAGTTTGGAGCAAACTAAGAAAAGGGGGATTTTTTTACCATAGACTGACCAGGGGGCTAATAAAAATGGCCCCAAGGGCTGGATGTGATATTGAACTAGATCAGGGGTAGGCAACCTAAGGCCTGGGGGCTGGATGCAGCTCCCTGAGACCTTTGGACTGGCCCCGGGCTGGTCCTGCTGCCACAGCCGCTGCCCACCATGATGATATTTATTATTGTTGTTATTACTTGTTCTTGGGGTTTTCTGCACAGGGGTTTTGCCATGGCTTTTCTGGGGCTGAGAGAGTGTGCATGCATATTTTTTATTTTTTTTTTAATACCTTTTATTTATTTATTTATGGTGCTTCAGCCCTCCAATTGTCTGAGGGACAGCAACCCAGCCCCCGGCTCAACAAGGTTGCCTACCCCTGAACTAGATGATCACAGTACAGGGCATGTTTCTATGCCTCTTTGGCCTACTAATATCTATTCATATGGTAACTAGGCCATTCCAGTGTTGTTGGACTGTATCTCTCAACATCCCTCATTATTACTGAGTACAGCTGATGGGAGTGGTAACCTGACAATATATATGTTTTCCATGCTTGCTCTAGCTATAAACTCTTGTTAGAAATTCATCGCACAAAGGGGAGAGGAGAAAAACCTCTCAGCCATCCCAGAGGATTATTATTTCTCACATTTCCTTAAGAGATTTGTCAGTGCAAAGAATATGCAGACAAAATGAATTTACTTCAGTGTTACTTAATGGTTAGAATGGATAGCTTAACTGTAAGACTATTTCAGTGCATATGTATAGCCAGGGATATAGACAAAATGATTAGATTTTTATGAACTCATAAACTCCAGGAGCCCAAACTGCTCGATAAGATGCTTTCAGTTCCACATTAGGTTAATAATGGACCCTGGTGAGAGATATTTTCCCCCACGCTTGCAGGTATTGATATGACTAGCTTTAGTGCTACTCCTCATTTCTACTCCCTCAATGCAGTCCTGAATTAGTACAATTGCTGGTCCATGTGGGCCCATGATTAATGTTTGAAGAGAAAGCAAACTAAAGTGCAATGAATTAACTAAAAAAGTTGCTATCCATAGATCATTATCTGCACAAAAGCCCTTGAGATTAGCTTTGTTTAAAGATTATTTGCATTTAAATTGCAAGATATATTACCTTTCAGATATTTTATGAATGAGGTTAAAAACTTAAAGCCACCACTTACATATTCTCTTAAACACTAAGGGTTTTAAAAATACTTTGAATTAAGTCTAGGAGGACATATCCATCAGATCACCTTCAGTATAAGCCACCAGAAAAGATGAAGGGCAGCAGAGAGGCAAATATTGTATTTGGCAGGTGAGATTAGAGATGGGAAGTGAATATACTGACAGGACTTCAAAGCTTTGTTTTGCGTAATGATGTTGATTGCTTTTGGCATTGCTTGCAAGAAGATCACATTTCCTTTGAAGTTGTAATGGTTCAATTGATGACGAAATTCCTGCATTTGGAGTTCTGCCTCACCCTATAGTCTTTACTCTCAAACTAAGGTTTTAGGGTGATTGTGGCTGACTGCTATCACAACTTATAACTTAGCAGCAGCTGCAAAGAACTTGCTTTTAGCCTTCTAAGTGAAAACACTACTGTTTTCAACAGTGCACAACACAATTGGCCAATAGTTGTGACTGCCTTGATTATCAGAGAGAAACAAGAGCATCACAATAAAGGGAAATTGCAATAAAATTTCTACAAGCTACACGTGCCTGTGATGCCACTTGACCTAATCTAAACTAATGAAAGCATATTGGGAGGATATACTTTCCTAGAAATATATTTGATGGAAAGCTTCAAAATGTTTACACAGAGTTGTTCAGAGTGTTTACAGTATGGGGAATTAATAATCCCACTTACCAATTTAAACATAGTTTGAATCCTGTTGATAAGCAGATGTATCCACAGATATACCTGTGCAATGTTTTGACATTGAAGAAAGGGGTATCCAGTACATCCTCCTACAGTGCCCCTCATCCTAATTGTACAAGAGCAATTGTACAAGTGGACACTGTTTCATTTCCATGGACACTGATAAGTTGCTACAGGAATGTGGTCTACCCTCATCCACCCAGGGAAGAAACAGTCATTTCTGGAATATGCATGGAACATGTTCATGTGCTATACAGTAACCAATTGATATCCAAGGAAAGAGAGCTGTGTCTAAAACCCCAACCCCCAGCTGTTGTTGCATAACTAGAGAGAAACAGAAAGTAGAAAGCATCCTCTACCCACTAAACAATGATTTAGCTATGTTGCTGATAACCTGTGCCAGTACTGTGCTTGCTGGGTCTTGAAACATATATCCTACTCTACAGATGGCAATCTTCAACTCCAAGACAAGTTTAAAGGTAAAGAACCAGAAGAAGGGATAACAGGCCCCCTGAATATTTCAATCTGTGGTGAACATCTAAGTATATACTTGGCAGACAGAAGCTCATCATTGTTGGGATGGAGTCCCAAGGGAAAATGTACAATGTGGGATGATACAGTAGTGACCAGACAACAAAGGGTCATTGGCAGCCATGATGACGAAGCACTTTTCCACCTGGTGCTGAGTCAGGGAAAGTGATATCGGAAGATAGTCACCAAGTGCAGTAAAGCACTGAAAAAGGCTTCAAAATTGCTAAATCACACTGGTTGAGTGACAGGTGTCAAGAGGAAGAGACAGGGCCAAAAAGGCCACATGGAGCCCTGGCTATATAAGGGAGGTGCCTCAAGTCACAGTGTGGGTGGATATTCTGGTGAGTGGTGGACGTTGTGGTTGTTGTATGATAGCCATGTACATAGTAGTAAAATGTGGGCTAGACAACACAACTGTTAGGTGGATTAGTAACTGGCTGACTGACCGAACCCAAAGGGTGCTCAGCAATAGCTCCACTTCATCCTGGAGAGAAGTGACCAGTGAGGTGCCACAGGGTTCTGTCCTGGGCCCAATGCTCTTCAACATCTTTATCAACGATTTGGATGAAGGAATAGGGGGCATGCTTCTCAAATTTGCAGATGACACCAAATTAGGAGGAATAGCTAATACCTTAGAGGACAGGATGAAAATTCAAAATGATCTTAATAGATTAGAAAGCTAACAAAATAAACTTCAACACAGAGAAATGTAAGGTACTGCACTTAGGGGAAAAAATGAAATGCATAGATATAAAATGAGGGATACTTGGCTTAACAAGACTACGTGTGAAAGGGATCCAGGAGTCCTACTAGACCACAAGTTGAACAAGAGACAACAGTGTGATGCCGCAGCTAAAAAGGCTAATGCAATTTTAGGCTGCATCAATAGAAGCATAGTATCTAGATCAAGGGCAGTAATAGTGCCACAGTGTTCTTTGTTGGTCAGGCCCCACCTGGAATACTGTGTCCAGTTCTGGGCACCACAATTCAAAAAGGATGTTGAAAAACTGGAGCGTGTCCAGAGGAGGGCAACTAAAATGGTGAAGGGTCTGGAAACCATACCCTATGAGGAACAACTTAGGGAACTGGGTATATCATAGCCCTGTTTAAATATTTGAAGTGATGTCATATTGAGGAGGGCGCTAGCTTGTTTTCTGCTGCCCTAGAGAACAGGACCCAGAACAATGGATACAAGTTGCAGGAAAAGAGATTCCACCTCAATATTAGGAGGAACTTCCTGACCATAAGAGCTGTTCAACAGTGGAACACAATCCCTCAGAGTGTGATGGACTCTTCTTCTTTGGAGGACTTTAAACAGAGGCTGAATGGCCATCTGTCAGGGATGTTTGATTTTGAGTTCCTGAATGGAAGGGGGTTGGATTGGATGGCTCTTGTGGTCTCTTCCAACTCTATGATTCTATGATTTTATAGTGGAACCAAGATTAAAAGCCTCATCTGAGAGATGCCTGTCTGCAGTTTCTCTTTACTCTGTCTGGAAGGGGGAGAGGTGCTTCTCCAGCTCACAAGCTGCTGCCTGCATCCCAGTAGGTGGTGACTCTGGTGCCAAACGTTGACATGGAACATCACACACTGCGTAACCAAGCTAACAATCATGCCACATTTGTCCTAATTATTATGTGATGCATTGTATTTCTGATTAAATTACAGTAGCCATATAAATTAGCACATGCAAGTTTAATGCTGCTCTATGTATTCATTCTGGTGCTGCATTTTATCTTCTTTTTGACACAGAAAAACAAGATTCCAAATTGTGAAACACGGTATAAAAGTTCCTCATGTGTTTGCTGGAGGCCTCTTGTCTCCACCCCCAATGTTCACTGTTTGGCTGTGATAGACTACCCTCAGTCATTCAGTTGCTGGTGGAGGGAGGGTGGGGGAGAGGATCAGTAGTGTTCCCATAGCCAGACACAGATCTAGGGTATCTTCAAGTGAGATGTTCTTAGGTCCTCTTTTTTAGTCTGTGTCTGGCTATGGAAACATCGCCAGACACTTCCTGGCTTCCCACCATTCTCCACTAATAATATCACAAGTATCACAGGACAATTGTGAGTCCTACAGTAGCAGGGCTTTGGATGTTATAATGGAAGATCCACAACACCAGTCTTCACAATACCAATCTTCACAACAACCAAAAGAAAGTACACACGCCAAATAAAGTTGGCTTATGTTTGCACATGTCACTGATAGGATGCTGGTCAAAAAAAATAACGTGTCACAGAGTATTCCTCCACAGATTCCACTGACATTATTGAATTTTCCACTGGAGAATGTTCTTGTGAGTTATCCCATATGAGTCAGATTTATATGTCTCCACCCTACTGCCCTTAACAGCAGTGTTTCCTTTCACTTGATGGCACTTCTATTTCTGCAATGATCAAACATGTACAAATGTTACAGTGCTTGATACAATGTTTTATTTGTCTTTCTCCCAATCCAACACACTCAGCAGCATCAGAATGTTATAATAACAGGGCTACTTCAGACAGCACTGAGAAACGTAGACATTTCTGCCCTTTTGAGGGTGACAGAAAGGAATGAAACTACAGACACTTCTTTAAAAGTTGCATTAAAAGTGAAAGCATGGGAATGATGAAGCAAAATGTCTCTCTCTCCCTAAAGTTTCATTTTCATACTACCAGGTTATTATCTGTTCTATTACAAAGAAGATCCTTGCAGCAGTTTTTCCTCTATTGTAAAGAAAGCAACAGATTGCTTCTAAAACTTTTTACAAAATTAGAGATCCTGGCCTTGTATGCTAGAAGTTAGTGCAGTGTACATTGAGAAAGAGAAGCAACTCTTCATATTATGATTTCTTTTGATGTGATAATATTTAGAATGCAATACTGTTGGATTTGCATAGGAAGAAGTTCAGAAAGCTGCTAGAAGCAAACACATGGCTAGCCTTTGGCTGTCCAGATGTGTTGGACTGCTGCCACAAATTGTAGTCCAATAAATCTAAGGGCAACTAAATGGAAGACACACAAGATAGAAGGTTGCCATTTTAGTCCATCTATCCTTCTAGAAGATTTCTAGACTTTTGCTTATATATTTGTTTGTGAGCAGCCATACTTTGGATCCATCAGTGTATTTGCAGGGGTAGGCAACCTTTCCCCTTTAAGGGCTGAGGGACTTCAGCTCCCAGAATCCCAGGAGCTATTGGCCAACATGGGACTATTGGCCAACATGGCTGAGGCTTCTGGAAGCTGAAGTCCCTCGGCCCTTAAAGGGGAAAGGTTGCCTACCCCTGAGTGTATTGCCTATGACAAGCTACATTTTAGACACAGGCCCCAGCCTGCAGTATGGGTACAGTATCATGTCCTATCTGAAGAATGCTTCCTCAGATGAAGAAGAGAAAGATGTGAGCCCAGATAAAAGGCTTCTGTAAGAGCCAAAGGAGACTGGCCTTCCTGATATGGAGTAAGAGGAGGCTGACAGTCCTCCCCAGAAGCAGAGCCCAAACCATCACATATAGATCTTGACTAAGGAACTGAACTTTTAAATATAAAAGGGACTGAAGCTATCATAGTTTAAAGTCATAATAAGAAAGCACAAAATTAGAAAATGCAATAATGCTGGGCAAAGTTGAAGTCATTAAGAAAAAAGGAAGATCCTATTACAGATGGTGTCAGGATCTTAGGGCCTTTGCAGACTGCCAGAAATAGTGCAAATTGAGTCCACTTTAACTGTCCTGGCTCAGTGCTAGGGAATCATGGGAATTGTATTTTTTATGAGACATTGAGCCTTCTCTGTCAGAGAGCTCAGGTGCCACAATAAACTACAGTTCCCATGATTCCCTGGCACTGAGTCAGGGCAGTTAAAGTGGACTCAATTTGCACTATTTCTGGCAGTCTGCAAAGGCCCTTAGTTTGCAAAGCTTGAGTAGAGATGTTATTAATGGAATATTTTGGAGGTTTCCCATTCATTGGGTCATCATACATGAAACCAGTCAACCAACCACCTTCCTTCCTTCCTTCTTTTTCCTTCTTTTATTCCTTCCTTTTTGTTTATATGTAGCCATTTAATCCCAAACCATCCCAAATCAAAGATTTGCCATAATCACATTCACAATAATGGCTTATTAAGAACATGCAGGTGGTAAATGGATGGAAAAAAGAAGAAGAAAAAAGGACCTTCCACATGGTTTGGGTGTGTGGCAATTAAACAACACATGCCCCCCACAACCATGCTGAAGCTGCCCCTAGGGTTCTGCTGGGGCTGTCTTAGGTGGCCTAAAAAGGAGTGGATGCTTTCCACTTCTTTCTGCATTCCATTTGGGACCACAGCAGGAGGTGCCCTCAGGGCCGTGACATTTGTTTGCCATGGCTCCTGGGTGATCTGACTACTCCTTCCTGCCCCTCTGTTTCACCTCTATTATCTCCTAGAGCAAAAATTGAATACTGTTTCTCTTATCTTAGCCACCTTTCTTCCATGTTACAGGCGGTGACTGAACATTTGTAAACTCAGAGTTAAATCTCCATCCCAGTGAAAACTGGATTCTTGTCAGCTAAGAAGGGAGGGAAAGTTCTTGGACATTCCATGAGATGGGAAAATACAATTTTCTTAAAAGAATGGGATAACCTGGTGGAGCTCAAGCATTTCCTTGGTAGCAGATAGCTTGCTAAGACAATTCCTTAATTAACTAAAGGAGAGGTGGGAATCATGCAGCCTTCCAAATGTTGCTGTACTTCAAGTCTCATTAGCATGTAGCTATCAGAGATAATGGTGATGAATGCTGGAAGTTACAGTCCAACATCTGGAGGGCCACACAATTCTCATTCTTCAACAAGAGTGTTACCATTATGTTATTAGGGGAATTTATAATTAGCTCTAATTACAAGAGGGGCTGGCTATGACAGCCCTGCAGATATCGCCTCCAAATATATATAGTGAGCAGACCAAGGGATTCGAGAAACGGAACAGAGACATGTTTTTTCCAATGAATATCTTGATTTATTAATAAACGGGGCAACACATGATGCACACACATACACACACTCATACAAGACTCAGGAAGATCAGTGGTTAGCGTGGAATAGGAATTCAGTCGTCACTAGGGTAATGCTCATCTGAAGACAAGACTCATCTCCGGGGAACCTGAGAGGAAGAACGGCAATGGAGAGAAGTTTGTTCTGCAGCATGGGTTTGAATGGAAATGCTGGTGGCTAGCTTCAAAAGTCAAACTGATGTGGAGTAGTTTAGACCCTGAAATTAACACTCTGACTGGCAAAAGCCCAGGGTTCTTATGGGTCAGAAGGAAGCTCAGGCAAAGGTGTTAATTACTATGTCGACACCTGGATGTAAAGGTCTGGATTGTGTCTTAATCTGGTCTGAGAACATCCTGAGGAGGTAAACATTACACCTCTTGATTGCTTAGGCATAATGATAATCTCATCTGCAACTGCCTAGACTGTCTGGAGGACAATATTTGCTAAAGATGACTACATCTTAGGTGTGATGCCCAAGCTGGTAGGCAACCAGAGTTCATCCAGGGGTCATACAGGAGTATCATTAATACCAATCTTTAATATTAAAAGCACTACAGTAATAATTTGGCTGAGCTATACAGGTCTAGTAACTGTGGCTGTTAAAGAAAATTAAGCCCTTCATAATTATTCCACTACACAAAGGTATACTTAATAGTCAGATGTGAAGAATCAGTGATCTTTCAGATGTTAGATATAAACTCCCATCAGCTCCAGCCAAAGACAAAGAATGCCAGTTGTTCATTGCCAACATCTAGAGGGACACAAGTTCCCCATCCTGGCATAACTCATGCAAATATCTCCCAGAAGAGCTGGTGCACTTTATATTTTGTAACCTTGTCTGTACAGTTAGCCCAAATTCATACTTATTGTTCCAACAAGGTTTTACCATTGGAAAAGGGTTATAGTTTATCAGCCACACAGATATTATGCATGCAGTTGATTCAATCACTGAAAAGTCTATTTGATGATCTCAAGAAACAGATATGGAAAGAACTGTAGTTTGGAGACCACTGCCTGACAGAATACTTTGGATCAGGATAGATGGAGTCATCATCACTGTCACACAAACACATTTATGTTGACAACTAAAAGCCTGAGTGCCAAAGGAGTAGTCAGCTTTCTTATCCTTATTCCAAGTGTGAAATCCTGTTTCATAAAGCCTTTGAAGACATCTTAGGAGTGGTGTCTTTGTCATACACTCATATACAACAAGCTGTGTGGCAACAATGGCTTTTTCATTATACAAATGTCAATATTCTCACAGTCACAGACCAGTTAATTTGAGGAATGTTGACTCTGCTGTCTTAACACAGGGTTCTGCAAGTTCTAAGTAAAATCTCCTTTTCTAGGATTTAGCACATGCCTACTTCCAGATTCCTGTGGCTGACTTGTGCTCCAAAGTAGGACTTACCATTTAGACAGAGTCTGGGACCTAGGTTGCTGCCACATTGAGTAAATAAAGCAGTTTGATACCACATTAATGTCCATGGCTCAATGCTATGGAATTCTGGGATTTACAATTTGGTGAGTAATCAGAGCACTCTGAAAGCGAAGGCTAAATATCTCACAAAACTACAAAAACAGAATTCCATAGCAATGAATCATAGCAGTTAAAGTGGTCTCAAACTGCTTTATTCTGCAGTATGGAAGCAGCCCTAGTCTTCTCAACATCCCTTGAATGAGCTGATCTGTGACTAAGAAATCAATAATGATATTTGTATAGTGAAAAAGCCATTGTATGAGTTGTTTACCATTGTGCTTATTTTTGCTATTCTCTATACTATTATTTCTACTCTAGCATCTAGGCATATGATGTTACTGTTGGTTATTTAGAACTTTACTAGTTCTGCCCAAATGAAAGGTATTTACTTAATTACTGGATTATTTTTATGAAAGTAATTCTAGGGTTCTGCACAATCATGATGGCCACATGATCACAGAGCAGTCTCTGACATTGCTGGCTCTTTGAATTAGTAGTGGAGATGAGCACCACCCCGTACAGTTGGGCACAACTTGACAACCTGGTCAACAGGGAATGCCTTTACCTTTACCTTTAATTCCAGGGCATTTTCCAGGCATAAAAAAGGCTCTGGCACAGTAAATTTAAATCAGTAAAATCATTAAAACAGATTTTTAAGGAAAGAAGTGTTCAAATACATTGCCATGAAAATCATTCGCATAAAAGTTTTGCCATGCACAAAGTACTGGCAAGTTCTGTTGGTTGGGAAAGAAAACACAATTTGCCCACTCTGGCTTTGTATTGAAGGTAACAGATGGACCCAGTACTTAGGATGTTGAAAGTTACTTGGCTAAGGTTCATTTAACTATACACATGCATTGGACCTAAGGATGGAAAAGAAATTTACTTTGTTCATGTATTTTATACACAAATATATCATTCTACACCTTGTGAAAGTGACAGTGAAGCATAGTATATCTTACTTTAGAAATGTTAAAAAATTGACACATTTTTAAGGCTTGCAACATGTTTTTGAGGGGGAGAATACACAGAGAGAGAGGGAGAGAGAGAGAGAAACACAGAGAGAAATACATGCGTGTTATATTTTACAATTTGCACAAAAAAAATATTTTAGTGAATGGAAAAATATCTTATGCCTACTCAATCACCTCTCATCCCTTCTTTTTGATCATCATTTTTTTGGTAATACAGATAAGTATGACTTATGAAAAAGAAGGCTTATGTTGACCTCAGGACCCATATGTTGACTTTTAACCAAAAACTGGGGAATAAATTTGGATGCAGATTAGTGCCATTCCTTACATTTGAATTCAAGTATTTCAAATTGCATATTTTTTCAGGAGAAAAAATGGGGTTTGGACCAGGAGACTAAGGGTCTAACCCCCCCCCCCCCGGAACTGATAATTAGAAGTCAACCTAAAAGAGTTAGTTGCAAATATTCATAATCTCTTCATCTCAGAGAAGTACTGAACTTCTCTTGGTGTAAAAGAGATATGAAGTAAAGACTTGAGCACTAGTCTAGATGATAATGCTTTCAAGATAATGTAGAAGTGAGCATCAGCATACTTTTTGTCTACTAAGTGAAAGCAGTACAATCACACATTTATTAATCATTAGTATTTAACTTCTATTAAATTGAAATTTATCCATAGGATACTACACATGAATGTTGGTGTTGTGGTGGAGATAGAGCTTCTTACCATTATATGCGGTGGCATTGCCCTTGATGATGATGATGATGATGATGATGATGATGATGATGATGATTATTATTATTTTCTATCCCACCTTTCTCCCAATATAGGGACTCAAGGTGGCAAGATATAATCTTTACCAGCCAATTTATGAAATCATCTTCCATGTTGTTTTTTGTACTTATTTATATAAGCTGACAAATATATATTGTATAAATACCAGTTTTTGTAATTCAGCAGCAAGATCAACCATTTCACAAAATAGGAGAGGTCAAAATGAATCAGTTTTCCAATGGTGGGACAAATTATGGTAGATTGCAGTAATGCAAAAACTCACTTCATATGTCATTCCTTAAGAAATAATGATGGACACAATGAACATTTTTTTACTCTAATGTGCACCCATTTTCTTCTTACGTTGATACCAATACAGATAAATTCATTATAGCACACCATTATGGGAATGTACAGAAATACCTGGGGCTTTAACTTTAAAACATAAACTTTTAAAAGAGTGATGGGAAGAGCAATGAGAATATGAGTTTTGTAAGGAAAGTTTTTTCTTTCCCTTTTTGCAGATTGAAATGTTCTTTTCACTGTTTATCTAATAATATTCTTCTCTTTGTGGAATTATTTTTATTATAAAAATGAAAATGTTTAAAAATGCATATATTAGAAAACTATCCATAAACAAATGTATGTCTTCTAAAAAATGCAAATAAAATATATACATGGGAAAGGAATCTCCAAAACTCATAGATAATAGAGATGAAATAGGAATGGCACTAGGATTCTGAGAAAGATAATGTGAATAAAACTGATAAAGTTTCACATCTGTATGAGCAGCACAGCATTTCTCCTAATTGGGAGATTTCTGATATAACCTACATTGGAAAAACACCTCTTTCTCTAAAGGATACACAGAGACAAATGAATTTTGCTTTGAAGCCAGTATGGGGCTTCATGTTAAAACAACTCCACTAGCTACCGACTTGTTTCCGGGCACATTTCAAAATGCTGGTCATGGCCTATAAAGCCCTACACAGCTTGGATCCAGACTATTTGAGAGACCGATATGAACCTGAAAGACCTAAGATCTGCAGGAGAAGGCTTTCTCTTTGTCCTACCAAGATCACAGGCTCGCTTGGTGAGGACACAAAAGAGAGTCTTCTCAGTGGCTGCTGTCACTCTTTGGAATGTCATTCCACAGGAGACTAGCCTGGGCCCCTCCCTGCTGGCCTTTCACTGGCGAGTAAAAACATTTTTATGCCAGCAGGCTTTTTGTATATAATGCATAGCAGGGTGGTTTTATGGTGCAAGTGGGTTTTTAGTCTGTTTTTAACTTGTGTATATTTTATATGATTTTATATTATATATTATATTGTGTATATTTTATGTGATTTTATACATAGACATTTAAATTGTTTGAATTCTATTGTAATTTTAAAGGTTTTATCTGTGAGCTACCTTGGGTCCCTCCAGGGAGAAAGGTGGAATATAAATGAAATAAATAAATAAATAAATTCACTTGCAAATTTGGCTCCATTTGATGAGGAAGCTTTAAATCTGGATTCTCCTGAAGTGTCATTAATAATTATTTATGACAAATAGGTTGGGAAATAAATACATAGGACTGGGCGAAGAATTATATCCCATTTCTGCAGTTCCATCTGAAGCTTATAAATGTGTCAGGACATTATGACAGCTTAGTCACACAACAAGCAGATACATTCTTGGAGCTGAGTGCTTACCCAAAATAAATAAATAAAAAAAAAGGATGGTGGCAGAATTTGTTTTTTATTTTATTGCTTTAAAGAATTTCCTGCTACTTTGAATCCAATGGAGCATTTGGGCTCTCCTCGTTCTCACTCATAGCAACTAAGTAAAGTCAGGGCAAGAAAGATAAACTGTCCCATGGTCACCCTGGTAATACACAGGGTTAGATCTAGATTTAGTTATACTCAGAGTTGTTACTTAAATCCCAGTTATTTCACAGGGTTTATTCAGGGGTGTCACTTGGAGGTGCAGGGGATCTGCATGGGTGATTTCAGACTGTATTGGACATCCAGTGCAGCAGTTGCTCCCATCTGTCCCAAGATCCCTCATGGTCACCCCCTCTGCCAGCCAGGGCACTTATGCTATCCATTGGCTGTGGCCACTGGTTGGGGTGGAATGCTCCTACAACCTGGCAACCCCTTCAGGTCTGGTGGGGCTGGTGGCAGAGCAAGAATGGGAGGTACCCCCATTTCCTGTTCAACCTTCAGCCCTACCAGAACTGGAAGGGGTTGATGGGTGACAGGAGTACCCTGCCCCCACCCACAGCACAGGCAGTCTGGCTGGCAGGGACTGGCTCTGAGGGTGTGCAAAGCAGTCTAGGGGTGGCACCATGAGTTACCACACTAGTTGACACCAACCCTAGTGATGTGCCTGGGTTTATTCTAAGTCTGACTATGGCTGGAGACTTGTTAGTACACTAGCATGATGCAGATGATACCTTGCTTAGAGAAAGATGAATGGCCCTCCCTCCATTCCATTTGACACCATCAAGGCCTCAGAGGGAGAGAAGAACCAGCAGTATCTGCTGGACTTGATCCCCTTTCCCAATGCCATTCCCTTTTCCTTTTGTGTCATATCTTTTTAGAATGTAAGCCTGAGGGCAGGGAACTGACTAATTAACAATTTGTAAGCTGCTCTGAGAGCCTTTGTGGCAGAACAGTGGGGTATAAATACTCCAAATGAGATTAATTAATGACATTAGCATAGTGTTCTATTGCAATAAGGTAGCACACTATTACTCAGGTTATATATCATCACAAAGGAAGAAAGGCAGTTTTTTTTTTTTACAGTTGTTATTAGACAAAAGAAGGTTGCTGACTCAAAGAAGCTTATTTCTCCAGTGCTAGCCTTTGGATGTTTGGTAGGGTAGTGGTGGTGGTACTATTAAAGGTACTCCAACAAGGTTGGCTTTCAGAATTGCCTTTGCCATAGAATAGGGATGGAAAGAATATTTGAAAAAAATATTTAGAAATTTTTTTAAAAAATTGTTTCTCAAGTGTCAGGATATCCTGACAAGAAGAATCATGGAGTGATGAGAATCTTTACACCAAAGACATGCTCTGTACAAAATTCTACCATGTTTTTTTTCTGCACAGAAAACAATAATAGCTAGCATTCTATATTATAGTTATGGATTTTTAACCTAGAGTTCCAGATCTATAAATACCCGATATCCACTGACAGTACTTAGTTACGATGATGACAACATTGCCACAATTACTATTGCTTACAATTGTAAATTTCTCACCAAATCTATTTTATGAGATAGCAACCTCACCAAGTTATGAAGATCTGTTCAGCTGATGATGGAGACACAGGAAGATTAAGTTTTGATTGCGCTATCACCAGCAAGTAAGACTGAACGAATATATGTTATCAAATCAAATCATTTTATTACAGCCGTTCGGCCAGTATAAAAACACATATAGAAAACACAATAAAACAAATAAAAAACACAATAAAATATCTAAGGGATACACAATAACTTCTTATCTGAACATGCTGGAAAGTATTAGCATGTTCCAATTTAAAAGGACAGAGATAAGATAGTACCATTTCCAGAACATAGTGTCTTTAGGAA
>CM034706.1:147355034-147365963 GCA_020142125.1 Phrynosoma platyrhinos
TAAAACCAGCTTGCTCTTCTCTAATAATTTGCTCATCTTCAAGCCAGTTTTGTAGCTTATCCAATAGATGGAGTGCTTATCCAATAGATGGAGTGCATACATTTTACTTATAATATTAAGAAGACTAATTGGCCTGTAATTCCCAGGGTCACACTTATCGCCTTTTTTGTATATTGGGACAATAATTGCAAGGCCCCAATCCTCAGGGACATATGTTGTAGAATCTATAGCTGTAAATAAGGCCGCTAACACAGGAGTCCACCACTCGACATTGGATTTAAACACTTCAGGAGGTATGTTATCATTACCTGGGGCTTTACCTGAAGTAATTCTAGAAATCAGTTTCTTTATTTCCTGCGCAGAGACTGGTGACCATTTCAGGAGTTCTCCAGTATCAACAGAGGGTTGTTTTTGTCTATGCTGGGATTGATCATATAGCTGGCTGTAAAACCGTTCCCAGGAACTAACGGATATATGATAGATCGTGCTTGTAGGCCTTGGCCAACCGCTAGATACAATTTTCCAGAAAGAGATTGAATCCTTGTTTTTAACAGCAGTTATTAAATTAGACCAAGAATCTTTAAGAGCTAAAATATATGTTATAATATTACTTTTAAAGTCTTTTCATATTTATTATTAATATAAGTGTGAACAATTTTTTTTAAAACCACAGTATTCAAAGACTTTCTCACAGGAGGAAGTAAACTGCTAAATTTATTTGTCACTTCTTTTGAGAAGCCAGATTTCTCAGAGGGATTTTCTCTCCCCAAATATGATAACATAGAAATGAGCTGTTTAGAACTGGCAGACTTCTTTGGTTGTTAAAACCACACTGATTTGTCTTCTTTCTGCCTCCAATTTATTTTTTCCCACACAAGTCTTTTAGCCACCCCACTGAAATGCTGCTCTTGCAAACATGCATTAGCACAATTATACTGGCATAGTTTTACAACATCTTATCACTCTAACTGTTCAACTTATCTGCAGAACATATTGTAAGCAAAGCAGGCTTGGACACAGAAGAAGGAGTGAAAATAGGAAGAGGGAATATCAACAATCTGAGATATGCTGACAACACCATAATACTAGCATAAAACCTCACAAACTTCAAACAACTACTAAGGAAGATCAAAGAAGAAAGTGCAAAAGCAGGCTTACTATTGAATATAAAGAAAATGAAAATAATGACTATGGAGAACTTACATAAATTCATATTAAACAATGAGGAAATAGAAATAGTAAAAAAGTTTTCATATTTGTGATCAAACATTGATAGGAATGGGGATTGCAGCCAGTGAATCAGAAGAAGGTTAAGAATGGAGAGGGCAGCTATGAAGGAACTATAAAATCCTAAAATGCAAAGATTTACAATTTAGCACAAAAGTTAGAATCGTACAAGCCATTGTATTCCCCATTACAAGGTATGGATGTGAGAGCTGGACAGTTGAAAACGAAGATAGGAAGAAAATTAATTCATTCATGATATGGTGCTGGAGAAGAGTGCTGAGAATTCTGTGGATGGCCAAAAAGACAAACAAATGGGTCTTAGAGAAGATCAAGCCAGAAGTCTTTCTGGAAACCAAGATGATAAAACCTAGGCTTACGTACTTTGGATACATCATGAAAAGACATGAATCATTAGAAAAAACAATAATGCTAGGAAAGGTGGAGGGAAATAGAAAAAGAGAAAGGTCGCATGCTAGATGGATAGACTCTATTAAAGAGATCATGAGTATGAGTTTGCAGAAATTGGCCAGAGCAGTGGAGGACATGAGGTCTTAGAGATGTTTCGTCCACAGGGCCGCCATTTGTCAAGAATGATGTGAAGGCAGTTAACAACAACACAGTTTTATACAAAGATCTCAGACAAAGTCTGTCTGAATCCAAACCTGGGTTGGTGATAAACAATGAAATGGTATCACAAAATGCCTAGTAAAGCAATCACACAAGTGAAAATTTCAACAGCAACAAGGAAAGACTGATTATTACTACAATGAAGCAGAGAGAGAAATTATCTAAACTGAATGGTTTCCTTCAATTAGTTAAAGAAAGCTCAAGTGAAATGTCCATTTTGCCAGCAAGCACTTGAAAATGATCTCACCAACTAAAAAATGAATGTTCATTATTCTCTGGATGGAGTGCAATCAATATAAAGGATTGACATACATTCTTGACACTCCTGCAATGTACACGGAGTGTATAAAGTGCTGAAATGAAAGGTCACATTAAAAAATTGCACTATTTTATCATACTAAGATGTCAGAAAAACCTAATAAGAATGGCAGGTGCAGTTTAAAGAAGCCACAGATAATTTATTTATGTGATTTTCAAGCCTGTTAATGAGAATTATGATTACTCACGAAGCTGAAATTCTGTATTGGGAAAGAGATCAGAAATGAACTTCTCTCCAGTTGAGAAAGAGTCTTAGGGCCTCTACAGATGGGCGGCCATGGGCTGCTCTGAGAAGCCGCAGATTGGGGCTGAGGCTGCCATGCATCTCAGCCCCGATCCACTCTTTTTCCAGCCTTGGAAGGAGTGCTAAAATAGCACTCCTTCTGCAAGGCACGGAAAGGGCACCGCAAGAGGCGGTATGCACCTCTTCAGTGTCTCTTCTGGTTCAGCGTGTCTGTTCACTGAGCCAGAAGAACATCATCAGAGTGCCCATCATGTGCAACGACAGGCGCTCTGATGATGTCCTCAGGAAGGGTTGGGTCACCCGGCATCTGGCTGCCCCTCCCCTTCCTGGGATTGAAGACGGTGCTTTGCGCCAGATGCAAAGGTGGGTAGTATTCAAATTATGCAGCTTTTACAGCTGAGACCTCCCTGCTGAAACCTTACACAACAACTCCCTTCACTCATTGTGAACAGATATCATAACCACAAAAGGGGACAAGGCACAAAAGTGTAGGACATTAAAAATAAAAGCTAAATACACTAACATAAATGCATGCTTCTTAGTCACACTCCAAATAAAGGGCATTTTGGAATTCCTTCTGGATAGAAAGTTGAAATGAAGGACATGTCCTGAAAACGACAATGTCTGGTCTCTGCCCTTGGTTACTCTCTTCATGGCAAGTTTTGGAAATGCAGGACCTATTTTCAGAGATCACAATGTTGACTTTACTCCAGTGATGCAGATCTTTTATAGAGTTAAAAATTCAGGTGCTACTCTTTGGTTATCCCACTTTTTGGTACTTTGCAACAAGAGCAAAATTATGTTTGTAGAAGAAAACTGACTTAGGGCCTAAGCAGACTGCCAGAAATAGTGCACATTAAATTGAGGCACTGCCCTGGCTCAGTGCTAGGGAATCATGGGAACTGTAATTTATTGTGGTACCAGAGCTTTCTGACAGAGAAGGCTCAATGTCCCAGAAAAAAAATACAGTTCCCATGATTCCCTAGCACTGAGCCAGGGCAGTGCCTCAATTTAATGTGCACTATTTCTGGCAGTCTGCTTAGGCCTTTAAAGTCCATTAGTGACAGAATCCATCACTTCAAAATCTACCAACTATATACCAACCCAAGGGCTAGATGTTTGTCATATACTGTCTTGCAACATGCAGATAAAACACTATAGAGTACATCTGTCAGCAAAAAAATACTTCTTAAAAATGTATAGAGTAATGGTGGCAACAATTGCTAAAAAACAAACAAACAAAAACTATGAACACCTTTGTAAAAGTAGATTATGCTGAAGGAGAGATCTGTGAATACCATAACTGGATACTACAACAAATCCAGGCTGAATTTTCTCTAGAAGCCAAGTTGACTTAACTGAGAATGTCATCCTTTGGAGATATCATGACTCACTGGCAAAGACAATACTGCTTGACAAAGTGAAAGCAATAGGAAAAGAGGAAGACTGAGGGCCTTAATAGACTACCAGAAATAATCCATTTTGAGACCACTTTAAATGCCCTGGCTCAGTGCTAGGGAATCATGGGAACTGTAGTTTATTGTAGCACCAGAGCTCTCTGAAAAAGAAGGCTCAATGCCCCAGAAAAAAACTACAGTTCTCATGATACCCTAGCATTGAGCCAGGGCAGTTAAAGTGGTCTCAAGCTGAATTATTTCTGGCAGTCTGTTCAGGTCCTGAATTACAGCATGTTGATACAATCAAGGTAGCCACATTCTTGACTCAGCGTGGTGTAGTGATTTGAGTGCTGGACTAGTACACTGGAAGACCAGGATTTGAATCCCTGCTTGACTACAGAAACCCAATGGTTGACTTTGGGCAATTCATACCATCTCAGCCTTAGGAGGCAAAGGCAACCTCCCTCTCAACAAATTCTGCCAAGATAATCCCATGATAAATTCACCTTAGGGTTGCCATAAGTTAGAATTGACTTGAAAGCGCACAACAACAAAAAGAAGATTCCTAGGGTTCTTGGAGGTCTCTCATTCATAGGGTCACCATAATTAAATTTGATGGCAAATAACAACAAGCTTTCGTGATATCACAGTGTGGGGTGTTAACATTATGTTATAGTATTCATGTTGAAAATGACAAGTGTTCTTTTTTAATTGACTCCATATATGTGCAAAGGCCTTTAACCATTAATTCTAAATTACTGAAATGGAGAAACCAGTATACAGTGTTAGAGGAAAATATGAGACAAGATTGCTCTTTTTGTAACAACTCTGAAAATTAAGCTAATTACAAGGAAAGCTTGGCCTTCAGCAGTTACAATGGCCAATAACTTTTCATCGTAATAGTCAAGCCAGGCTGTATGTGTGCATACACACACACACAGAAAGATAGAGCTGTTTGTGAAAAGCCACATAGGGACTGACTACTCACAGCTTTGGAACTTCCTTCGAAGAATGGCTAGGTCTTCCTTGTTTCACTTGAGACATCTTTATATTCAGGTAGAAAATTCTGGCAGCTAACCAGTTGCTCAGGAAAGGGAACATTTTGGTTTCCTTTTCCTTTTCTTTCCTTTTCCTTGTATGTTTTAAATTTGTTTCTTTTCTTTTTTTTTAAGTACATCCTTAATCAATTTTTAATATTTGATCTTTTCAGTATTATTTTAATTATATTTCATTCAGTCATCTTGTGAGCTGCTTTCAGTTCCTTTTAGTTTTGAGAGAGAGAGAGAGAGAGAAAGTGAAGCAGAATATAATATAATTGATCAAAAAGCAAGCAAGCCTCACTGCCAGATCAGCTCTCTCTCTCTCTCTCTCTCACACACACACACACACATTTTCTCTTTTTCTCTCTCTCATGCAGCAATAGAAAATGTATTTTGGTGACCATATATTATGCACTCCTTCATCTATAAATCACCCTTTAGATTATGTAGATTTATAACCTATTGGTGGCCCTTTATAAAATTGAGAATTTGTGGCTTGTTTGCATGAGGTGCCACTGGATTATTATTTATTGTGACTTTCATTGTATTGTGCATCTTGGATTTTTTTTTTAAAAAAAAACTATCTAGTACCAGTAATAAAGAAATTTTAACTCATTTAATGTGTCTTTTAATGTGTCAACTGTTTAATATATTTTTAGCCTTTTAAAATTATTTTATTATTTATGTTATTCTACAGGATTTAAATTGATTTTATTGTATGATATCTTGAGATGAAGGGCAGGATATAGATATTTTAATGACTAAATAAAATAAATAATAAAAATAGAAAATAAATAAACAAGACATGTTTACATTTCTGATCCAGCAATCTCCCCCACCTTCCACCTTCTCCATTGGTCATCATGAAAATAAAGGAGGTAAAAACCCTACACCAGTCAGAAAATGAGACAAAGGATTCACTCAGACTCATCAAATCTATTGGGAGATAGCAATTGTTATTGTTGTTGTTGTATACCTTCAAATTGATTCTGACCTAAATCCCATCAATAAATCTCTGGTAAATCCCATCAGCTTTTTACTCCTAGACTCAATGAGTAACATTCTCATCCTATAGCATTTTGAATTCCAAGTACACTTGTGTCCCTTTTGTTGGGATTCTTTTCATTTTGGGGTAGTTCCTTATGACATGGGCTATGGGGATTAACTTTTCATGCTTTTGCAACCCACCTCATGCCTCCATTTTCCACCTTGCCCAATATCTCTACAGTGAAACTGGGACCCTTTCTCACTTCATAATTATAGCACAGTTTTCTCCACTTTAATTACAATGTCAGCATTCTATGGAATCCTGTGATTTGTAGTTGTAGGAACTCTCTGGCTGAGAATCCTAGATATCACTCTCTAAACTTCAGATCCCAGGATTCAATTGGGTGAAACCATGGTAGTTAAAATGTAATCATAATGCTATCATTGGCCCTGTTTACATGGGTCAGGATACTCCTGAAGCAGCCTGGAGTATCCTGGACCCAGAACTGTCCTGACCTCCCTGTTTCCTGGAGCCCCCTGTTCCAATGCTGGATTGTTGTTTACATGTGCATCCCACTGTACCACCTAGTTTAGTTGCCACCATGGTGTGTCACTTCACTGTGAGGTTGGAACGAGATGCCCAGCCTCCATCATATGGCTGGTCACCTTGTTCAGACCTCAGAGTGAGTGATGTGTTTCCTAAGATAACCAGTTTCCTAAGATAAATGTGATGTGTTCTTAGTCAATTATGTAACTGAGTAAGGACAATAGAACTAATAAACTAGGCATTTCAGTTCTATTTTTCTACTGCAGCAGTCTTTGTGGCCTCTATTATAAACTTTTTGACTATTTCTAAAATACACAGCAGAATTAAGCCCCCCAATTTAAAGTGAATGGTTTTTAGGGAAAATATTCTAAAATAATGGACCAGGGACATTTCCATGCCACACAATGTAGCACTATGATTCAATTTTAATTGTAGCACTATGGACCTTATCACATGTGGCCCAGAAAACTGAAAATAAAGTGGAAACGGGGCATCCCAAAAATAAACGGGAAATAACCCTTGTTTCTGCAAACGTCATTACCTCCATTGCACTTTTACAGTAAGTGTATTGAGTGTCCACATACAAGAGAAAAAAACCCATAAATGTAGCCGAAACGAGCCTCCTGCACATGCACAGAGAGAGGAATGCTCGCTGGAACCATGGCAACAGCAGGGGAATGTGCCACAATACGTATTTGGTTATCAGACCTACGGTAAATGCGAAATGATTCCCGTCACGCAATTGCAATTCCTGAAGAAACCGAAATTCAAAAGATCTCAGTTCTTTCCACTTTCTGTCGGGGTTTGGTCAGGGTTCTGTGCAACGTCGTGTGGAAACACGGAAAAATAATACGTATTAGGTCAGGATTTCATTTGGATTCTGTCTGGTTTGGGCCCTGTGTGATAAGGTCCTATGATTCAGCTTTAACTGCCGTGGTTCCATCTGATGGAATCCTAAATTTGGATTTGGATTTGGGACAGGGACTCTAAATTTCTCACCCAGAGAGCTTTGGACTATCACCAAACTACAAGCCTCAAGGCTCCATAGAGTGCAGTCATGACAGTTAACCATAGTGCTTCAACTAGGTAGTATGAGCACACTTCTGATAGACTTGGATATTCTATTTCTTATTCAGCTAAAGTTGTTCTGAACTGTAGCCTATCATAATTTGGAAACCTGACATTTTCCAGTATTCCTCTAAGCTATCATCAGAAGGCTGCAGCCCCATGCACATGTAATTGACGGTAGATGTCATTGAATTAGGATTTATTTTGAAGCAAAGATGTATAGTAGTGGTGGGCACTTGCAAGGATTCAGGAAGCTGGCAAATTCAGAAAGCATAAACCTGAAAGGTGAAATGATGTGATTTTTGTCATTATTATACACACACATACACACACACACAATTACAGTTGTGAGAAAAGAGAAAAGGAAAATAAATTTGTTACCTATAATATTTAAGGAGATGGGAAGGGACAAACAAGAAAAAAAACAGTCTTGAGGGGTTCTGTCCCTCTTTTGGAGGATTATTTTATGACTGGCTTGATGGTATGTGAGTGTATGTGTATCATGGGCTTTAAAACACTGAACAATAATTGCATCCATTTTCACTGATGGCAGCAAGACAAAAAAATAATCTGTGAACAATTTGTAAGAGAATATGAACCAAATAACACTTAGGGGATGAAGGCTGAGAAAAGTAGAGGAGAATTCATGGAACAATTTCTTTCCTTTTAGTAAAATTACATTGTACTCAAACTTTTAGCAGTACCCTACTTTGCTATTTCTTGAAGCTTGTTGTTTACAGGTTTCTGTATGTTAATTGCTATTTCCAACACTTCTGTTTGCCTATTGACTACAAACCACCAAGTAATATGGCCCACCATGGTACAGCACCAATTTAGCAATCAGATTGTCTGTGTTCAATTATATCCAATTTCTTCCAGAAGCTCTCTAGTCACTGAGCTGAAAAGCACTCTAATATAATAACTGTAAAACACTTCACCTATCCAGGTTTTTTAAAAAGTGAATGCTCAAATATATCTGTTAAATGAATAGTGCTCTATTGTGTGTGTGAAAGATGTCACAATTGGTAGTAATTAGAATCTCATTTGTTTAAAGCATTACTGAATAGAAATAATTATACTAAGCTAAATTGTGTATTGTTAATTGGATACCATGAAAACAGAGAGCTCTGAAAGCACACTTGTCACCTGTATTTAAAAATAATAATAAACCTGAAGTTTATCCAATCTTCAAGGTGGAATATCCACATATAAAATTAAATAAAGACAGCAAAATGGAATAAATTTCTGAAATATTTATTTCCTTATTTAAAACATTTATACTCTACCTTTTAGCCAGACAAAGGCCCCAGAACAGCTTGCAGAAATAAGTAGCGTGACAGTTCCTGCTTTCAGGCCCACACATTAAGTTTAGACAGGACATGCAAAAAACAGAAATAGTGAAGTGTCAGTAAGTATTTTAAAAATTTAGATTATAGTTCTTAGAAAAAGGTTTGGAAACATTGGCAGGTATGAAGGGTTTATTATTTTCCTGCCCTTTGGACTCCATGACAATGCATGCACTACCAAAAATGAAAAAAGGGAAAGAAAGAAAGAAAGAAAGAAAGAAAGAAAGAAAGAAAGAAAGAAAGAACAAACCAGAAATGGCTGGAAGTCCACTCTTTAAAAAATGGGAATTCTTTTTTTTCTGCACAATATATAGCACTATGGTCCCACTTTAACTGTCATGGGTGCAGCATATAGAATACTGAAATACGAAGTTTGTAGAGGCACTAGAACTCTCTAACAACAAACCTAAGTACCATTCCCTAAACTGCAAATCCCAGGATTCCATATGATGGAGCCACATCAATTAAATCATAACATTATAACTGTGTAGTGTGAAAGGAACCCAGTATTATTCAATGTTAAACAATCTTCCATGCCCTCCAACATATGTAAAAGGTGAATGGCTCCTAGAGCCTTGCAGAAGAGGTTGTTTATCCTTTTCTTTTCTTTTCTTTCTTTTTTTGTCAGGAAAAAAGGATCTTCTTGGACTGATTATTGGCCTGAAGAATGAGCCTGTGAGTCTCCATGTGATCCAAGTGCTGTGGCTATCCAGATTTTCTGCTCAAGACTAGATAAATTTCCATTTCTTTTCCTCTAGATAAAAGCCCCGGGGCAATGAAAAACCCTAGATTTGGCACCAATCATCCTGTGCATCATTTGGACATCTCACTCTAAAAACTAGGTGAAACCATTCTGTTTAGTCCATGCAATGGCTACCACTAGAAAATCTATTAGATGTGATTGATAATGAATCATATGGGATAAAGTGATTCTGAATTAGGGCTTAATTGCTAGGCCCAACATAAAGATCAGTGTTCTCTCATATGACACAGATGTCATCATCCCAGGGAAATGCTATTCAGGGGGAACCCTTTCCATAAATCCACAAAGCCTTCCAGGAAACTGTCCCCATATCTAGTGGGATGCTCAAGAGCATGCTACCAAAAGCGTCCGTGCGTGTGTGCATGCATGTGTGCAAAATTTCCCCACTGTCACTTGACTTTCTTTGAGATTTTTCATCTCAATTGGAATATCCAAATTCTTTTTGAATTACAGTTTAAGTATCTCCTAGGAACAGTTGTAATTAATCCCTACATATAATATGTGGATAAATACTTCAGTCAATGAAGAAATATGATGTCTGTATGGATTTGAAAATTTTTAATGCTACAACAGAGAAAGCAACCCAGAATATTTTGGGGACGGTGGTTCCACATAGTAAAAAAAGAATCTGTTAGCTTTTTCCATGAGTTATAGAAAAGAAAATAATGACAAAACTATAATCTCAAATTCAGCAGTTTCTTTGCAAATGAAAAAGAGCAAGGAAGTGATAGATACAGCACTAGCAATTGCAAGTTCTTCCATCTGGCATTTATATCACAAATATAAGCAAAGGGGCAAAGAAACCAGACCTGGCAATGTTATAAAATGTGAACATATGGTGGGACCAATATGTGGCTCATATTCATGTTTGTTTTTTTTATGGCGATCTTCTAGTAATGGTAACTTTTCCCTTGTAAAGTAGATTTTTTTTTCTTTAGAAAAGTGGAGATCAACATATTGCTATCTTTGCACATTCTGAAAATTACACCCACACATATCTACACCCACACCCACCTCAGCTTCTTCCGATACAAGAAAAAGTTTAGCCTATCGCCACCCCCAAGTATATGTTCAAAGTTCTCATCCATTTTGCTACCATTAGTAGAAATATTAGATTGCTGTTTCTGAAAGTGTATTCATAGCAGAGGATTTGTAACTGGAAATAAAGGGGGAAATACTCTAACAGTTTTAATCTTAATTTTCACTCCCGAGTGACCAAGCCAGGCCAGGGACGAGGAGGCAGCGACGGCAGCAGCGAGGAGCCAGCCCCACCCCACCCCCCTCGCAAGTATAAAGGGCATCCAGGGCCCCAGGCGTTGGCAGAGTGTGTAGGTAAAATATAGAGTATACCATGAGTAAAAGAAA
>CM034706.1:147366063-147378626 GCA_020142125.1 Phrynosoma platyrhinos
ACACCGTCCTGATGCTGCACAGCAATATGCATGACATGCAGCATCAGCACACGCTTTGGACACAGTGTTCAAACATGCTGCGCCAAAAAGGGTACTGAATAGTTGCACGCCGGCTCTTAGGGTGGCCTTTTACTGCCCTAAAAGGAGAAGCATTTTGCTGCTCTTTTCAGGGCAGCAAAAGGGAGGACTGGAGCCACAGCGTGGGGTTGCTGCAACCCCGATTTGCCACTTCCTGGGGCAGCCCAGAGCCACCAGTCTGCAGTCCCCCGTAATTTCAATAAACAGATTAATATAACAGATCACCTGCTTAATAGACCTGTGCTTATATTTTCACTCTCAGAGCAAAAACAGCAGAAAAATTGCTAATAAAATATGTTCCTCTTGAAAAGTGACCTAAAGGATATTAGGGCCTTTACATGCTGCCAGAAATGATGCAACTTCAATCCACTTTAACTGCCTTGGCTCAGTACTAGAGAATCATGGGAACTGTAGTTTACTGTGGCACCAGAGCTCTCTGACAGAGAAGGCTCGATATCTCAGAAATAAATACAATTCCCATTATTCTCTAGCACTGGCAGTCTGTACAGGCCCTTAATTTGTTTTATGATCCTTTAAAGAAAAAGGTTGTCTCTAATGTTGAGAGTCCATGCTGAAAAAATGCATAGGCTGTGAGATTCTTGATAATTTGGGATTAGGGCTTGTACAAAATTTGTCTGCGTGTGGGGGGGGGGTTGCCTAGATAATGTGATTTTCTGCAAGAAATTTGTTTTGAATTGGGGAAAAAAATCTTCATGGGAAATTTGTTTCCTATTCAGAATTCATGATTTCTGCAGAGAGGCCAAGTTTTTTTCAAAGAGAACTCCCAGACATTATTCTTGTGCAATAAACATATTTAGAAAGTTCAAAACCACAAGTTTTTAAAAAGACTCTTTTACAGCTGGAGGGGAATTGTTTATATTATGCATTCTGGGTTTAAGAAATAAATAAAGATTTACTTCCACAATTTTGAGACCAAGGGTATGAGCTGAATACCTGAGAGCAGCAGCAGCAATAACAATAGTAACAGCAATGTTTCATTACATGAGAATTAAAGCAGAAAGGAGTTGCACACAAGCTTTTGCTTCATGTGTAGACATGCAAATTTGATCAGAAGGACCTTCCCAGCTCAGCATAGGAAGATGAAGAACTGAGAAAGAAGAAATGGGGCTATTGGGAGCATTTGAATGCATGCATTCCATCAGCCCCACCACTGAGATCTGAGCTCAGAGCCTAAGTAGACAGGTTCATATGATGATGCTGAATATCTACCAGGGGTTGCAGACTGCTAGAAATAGTGCAAATTGAGTCCACTTTTAGGGTTAGGGTTAGTGCTAGGGAATCATGGGAACTGTTTTTTTTCTAGGACATTGAGCCTTCTCTGTCAGAGAGCTCTGGTGCCACAACAAACTACAGTCCCCATGATTTCCTAACCCTAACCCTAAAAGTGGACTGAATTTGCACTATTTTACCTGCATGGGGCTAAAGAATTAGGCTAGAAACACAGTGAGAGATGTCTTGATTGTCTTTATGTGGAAGGCGTGGCCAAATCTCACATACAGCTGTTTCTACCATAGTGAGAGGGAACTCTTATGAAGCTGAAAAGGAACAGGGCTGTCTGTGAAAGAGCAGGAGGGTGAACCCAGCATTTGGCTCTCCCACACTGAGGTCACAGCTTTGTTGGATATCTTCAAATACCTTGGAAGGGGAGATCATCTTCTTTGAATGCCCCTAAACCCTGATCTTGGGCAACAAGATTACAAACTGCAGATTATGATTATTACATGGAAAACAGCAAATAACTCCCAATTTCTGACTAATGAAAGTGCATAAATGGATTAGGACAACAACTGTGAAAGATTTTATAATTCTGCAAAAGGAAATCTAAATAAATATTCTGTACTGTTGCTAGACAGATTTCCTGCTAACTGTACCCCATGCTACATGCTGCCCATGTTATTTCATTAGATATGGCTGTATGTATACCCAAATGGCTTAACGTATGTGAAAATGCATTTGTGGTAAATATGGATAAGAATTTGGTTTGTCTTTGCTTTTGTTGTTTGTTTGTTTATTAAAAGAACTTGCCAAACTATAGGGGGTTGCAGACTGTCAGAAATAGTGCAAATTGAGTCCACTTTTAGGGTTAGGGTTAGTGCTAGGGAATCATGGGAATTGTTTTTTTTCTGAGACATTGAGCCTTCTCTGTCAGAGAGCTCTATTGCCACAATAAAATACAGTTCCCATGATTCCCTAGCCCTAACCCTAAAAGTGGACTCAATTTGCACTATTTCTGGCAGTCTGCAACCCCCCTATGCCAATTTCTTCAAAAACACAGTGGAAAGAACTTGAGGGTTTTTTTTTTTGAAAGGGAAGATGTAAAGTGAATATAGGCAAAATCAAAACTAATTTGTATCATCCCAATTGCTAAACTGCAGTTCTGATCATTCCTTGCCACTGATGGTGTTGGCAACAGCTGAGGAGAATTGAAGCCCAACAACATCTGGATAGCTACATTTTTCCAGACTCCTCCTTAAACTGTGGCATTGAGAGTAGGACACAATATTCCAAGTGAAGACTCATTCAGGAAAGAAAGAAAGAAAGAAAGAAAGAAAGAAAGAAAGAAATTTGTCTCCAGACTTGTTGAATTTCTCCCAAATGCATACATGTCCCCCCTCAAAATAGATGTCAGAAAACAAATCAGGTCAGACCTGATGATTGTTGACTAGAGATGTATGAATCATTCTAAGAAATAGTGCTGTTGACAAAGTTTATAACTACCTGCTTCAGAATATAAATTTGATCAGATCTTCATCTTCTTAGCTACATTGTGAACTGAACATTGTTTCTCACACACATTATTTTTCCTGGCTCAGAATATACAAGTCTTGGTGAGATTCTGCCCACATACTGTGCCACAAAACCAACTGCTTCATAGATCCATGTTCTAAATCTAGTTAATATTCCTTATACTCACATAAATTCTTGTGGACTACTGTTTAAGTAGGCAGGTCTGCATCTCTCTCCATCTCCACTCATATTGGACTGGGTCAGTATTGAGTCAAGCTATTTTCCCCCACCACTAAAAGAAAACAACAGAAAACAAATATAACCAAGTTGATTAACCTCCCATTCACCATTTCACCCAGATCCCTTCTAACCTTCTCACGTTAAGCCCATTTGCCAGGTTGATACAAGTAGGCTAGACTGCAGACACGAAACCCATCCATGGATAGCAAACAACCATCCCTGTAAATCTCACTTTTGTTTCTAATGCATTGTATAAGAAGAATGAAACTGTATCCCCTCCACACACACACACAACCTTCAAATGGAGTGCAGTAATAGCCCAAAAAAGGACTGGGGCAAGAGTTTTTAAGCTTTCCTCTCAGCTAGTAGTGTAAAGTTCCTAACACTATCCTAACACCATATTTCAATTACTTCTGATCTAGAATCTAGCCTGCATTTTACCCTATCTTATTTCCCATTTTTACAAAGTCATGTAGTGACCTTATTCAATTATGAAAAAAGAGAGAAGATTGAGATCATACCTGGTGCCTTTGTACTCTCAATATGTCCCATGTTCACACATATATGACACGTATATAGGTTTGTGCTCATCAATATAAACAGTGTGTCTAATGAACTACTTTTTAAAAATAATCATACATTAATCTTTGTGCATGTAAACCACTGCACAGATGTTCTCCTCTGCATGTGGAAATAAATCTGAAAAGTGTGAGGAGTCTCCCACTTCCTTGTGTATGCTGAACATCTGCAGAGACAATTGTATCACAGGATCTAGATGTGGGTGCTATCAATTAAACATTAGTAAAGTTTTAATGGGGAAGATTATTTACAGCTTTCAAAATTGTTATTTGTTTACCTCCTGCTTTTCCTGTTCAATACCTTAACATTGGAAAATCACTGTTCACTAATTACATATTTTGAACTACTGGTCTTGCCAAATATGGCTGGGCCCATAACCCCCAACATGCAGCACTAGATTTGTGTTCAGTTCTATTTCCACCTCATGCATGATCACCATCTTCCATTTGACTCCCTCTCCTTCTTGAAAAGTGCAGTTCGGGGGAATAAATCTTTGTTGTTTTTACTCTCATACATGTAAATGAAAAACTTCTGAAATTTTCTCCTCTCATGTCTGGATCATTTTTTGCACAATTTTCAATATATTTTCATGTTTCAGAACTTGGAATAAATGTTGTTTGCCTAAATCTTGTTGTTTAATCTGAATTAGAGCCAGGAAAAGCAATACGATTCAGACCAATGTTTATTTTTTTGTACATAAAAACAGTCACCAATATTTTACTTCAGATAGTTGGTTAAAAATTTGTAACTAAAGGCCTAAGCAGACTGCCAGAAATAGTGCACATTAAATTGAGGCACTGCCCTGGCTCAGTGCTAGGGAATCATGGGAACTGCATTTTTTTCTGGGACATTGAGCCTCCTCTGTGAGAGAGCTCTGGTGCCACAATAAATTACATTTCCCATGATTCCCTAGCACTGAGCCAGGGCAGTGCCTCAATTTAAGGTGCACTATTTCTGGCAGTCTGCTTAGGCCCTAAGTAGCATTTCCTGTCTCACTGCCTTAAGCACACTTTAACAGCCAGCTGCCAGGTCTATTAGCTGAAAATAAGGGTGCAAGGAGGTGGATGTTTCCAGACCCCTCCACCAATAGCTTAGGCTGAGACTATCAGAAGCAGGGCTCTTATTGCAATGTCTCATCAAAGCCTCACTTGCTAGTAGGAAGAGCTTGAAACACCATCCTTTTTGCACTCAAGTGGTGGCTGAAAAGGCCTTCTTTGCTTAATTCCACTACTGTAAAGGCAGGCCTAAGGGGACATTGACAATCATGGCAATAGCGCTACAATTATAACTGCATAGACTTACTGAATGCAGAGCAGGTATAGATCCTTAAATCTAGATTACAAATCAGTAACTGTAACATATAATGCCAGTCATCTCATTTTGTGCAAAATGCAACATCTTTGTCCAAAAACAATAGAAATAAAAAAGACTGGTCTTTAAAATCTCTCTCAAGGCTGTTTTTTAATGAGGTGACTTGATGTGTCAAAACATCCTTTAATTGAAGATAATATTTTGAATATGTGTTAGCATCCTCAGTTCAGCACTATACATCTGAGTCGGAAATTGTGGTAATATTGAGAGGGGGCATTTTGTGGGTTGCTTAAGTGCTCAAAGGCTATTGTTGTTCTTGTTATTTAATAATGACAGTTAATTTAATTAATTTTAAGAGAGAGATCTATTTTTTGGCATGATGATGATGATGACAATAGTTTAAAATTCTAATTAAAATCTCTCTTACCACTCTCTTCCCGCATTTTCTCTTGGCAAGTTTGATTTTAAAATGGGGGAAAAATTGTTTAAAAATTACGCATCTTTTATCAAAACCCTTAGGTTTTTTTTATTTGTTCCCACTTCAGCAGCACTAAACAGCTAACATCTTACCAAGTCCCTCGGGGACCTACACTCATTGAATAAGGGCCCTGGATGACTTGGCAAGATTTCAAAATTGCACAAGACAAGAACTGAGACAGTGAGATTATGAAGTCACTTCTGGTTTTCACTTAAGAATTTTTGTTCTGTCCAATTAATGTATTGGACTATGAGATGTCTTCTTTTTCTACTTCACTTTTTCCATTCTTAATTTTTATTAACTTTCAATAATACACAACTAAATTGTAACAGAGAGAAAATAAGATTATCTATTCATAATCACAGATTATAATATACTTGATTGTGTTCATATTCAAGTTTTGAATAACCCCTGTTCCCCCTATGATGAGATCATCCTTTATTGGGGTAACCGATTTTGTCTTGACCAGTTATAGCAAATCTGTTGAACACTGAAAATTATTTTGCTATTTTTTTTCCTTTTTGTACCATCTTAACATGTATCTAATTCCAACAATTTTGTACTTCCATCCATTTCCTTTTATAATGCTGAGTTGTTTTCCCTGCTATATACATAGATAGACAATCCATTGTTGCTAACTCATTAAGTTTGGCTTCCCATTTGAATAGAATGGGCATTGCCTCCGCTTTCCATTGCCTTGCATAAATCATCCGTGCTGCCGTTACCATGTTACACTCTTTTTGTCTTAGCTCAACTTAGTCTCTATCACATCTGGTATATTTAATAAGAGCAATTCTGGCTTTAAAATATCTGTATCATATTACACATAGAGTTATGAATTTCCCCCCAAAATTATTTAACCTTATTATAATTCTACCACATATGGTACATAGTGCCAACTTCTTTCTTACATTTCCAACATTTATTGTTATTACAATTATTCATTCTTGCTAATTTAGAAGGTGCCATGTACCATCTGTGGAAAATTTTATGAAAGTTCTCTTTTAAGCTATTACATTTAATGAATTTATTGCTATTTTCCAAGCATTCTCCCAACATTGTAGTGGTATTGGATTTCTGATGTTCTCCATTCATTTTATCATGCTGTTTTTCACTATTTCATCTCCTGTTTCTATTTCTAACAATAATCTGTATGTCTTTCTTATCCAGTGGTGATCTCCTTCTTTTAAGATTTTATCAAAGGTTTTTGGTTCCTTTTCAATCCCATATAATTCTTTGTCTTTTTTTAAAGTCTGCTTTTATCTGTAGGTATTTTAACCAGTTTATAGCTAGACCCTCCTGATATAATTCCTCTCTCATTTTTATTCTAATTCCATCATTAGATTTTATTAACAATTTCTCATAGGTAATCCAAGTTTCTTTCATGGAAGCTTCTTTAGTATGATATACTTCTTGTGAGGATGTCCAGATTGGTAGTTTAGCATACAGATTTATATATATATATATATATTTCCTCCATATATGGTATAATGCTTTCCTGATACAGTGTATGTTGAAATATTTATCAGATGCCACATTCTCATAAAAAAGATAATAGTGCCATCCTTTCTCCATTTTCATTCCTTCTACAGCTAATAATTTTGAATTCTTAAGTGATATCCAATCCTTCACCCATAATAACACACAAGCATTATAGTACAGTTCAAGAGTCCCAGACCACTTTTTTCTTGCTGGTCTTGCATCACAGAGGCTTTAATTCTGGGTTTCCTCCCTTGCTATATGAACTTTGTGATATCTTTTTTATGTTTATCAAACAGTTGTTTCTTTGTTAGGATGGGTATAGTTTGGAAGAGAGACAACAATTTTGGGAGTACGTTCATCTGTATTGTTGCTATTCTTCCCAAAATGGAGAGTTGCTGTTTATCCCATGACTCAAGAGCTCTTTTAATATTCTTCTATATAATTCCATAATTATTTTTGAATAAATCTGAGTTCTTTTTAGTAATTATTATTCCCAGATATTTTATTTTATTGATTTGTTGAAATCCTGTTTTCTTTTTCAGATCTTCTTCTTCTTTTTTGTAAGTTTTTTTGTTAATATCCCACTCTTAAATTTGTTTATTTTAAGTCCTGCTGTGTTGCTAAATTGCTCCAATAATTCTTCCAGATGCTTTATATTTATCAGTGAGTCTTTCAAAAATATTAACGATATCATCCACAAATGCCTGTAAGTTGCACCTGTATTTTTTTATTTCTGGAGACTTGATCTTTTTGTCATTTCTTATTCTTATATGTAGTACTTCCATTATCGTGATAAATAATAACAGAAAAAGTGGACATCCTTGTCATGTACCCTTCCTAATTTGACAATATTCTGTTCTTTTGCCATTTACTATGATTTGTGTTTCTTGAGTTTTATAAATCTACGAATTCCATTTAAAAATCTTCCTTTTATTCCAATCTCTTGTAGTACTAAATCTAAGAATCCCAGTCAACATTGTCAAAGGCTTTCTCTAGGTTGAGAAAAAACAACCCGAGTTTGTTTGTTTTGTGGACTTCATAATGCTCCAGTACATTTATTACCATCCTTATATTATCTTGTATGCATCTTTTTTGGGGGGAAGCTTGTTTGGTCCTCATGAATCCAGGTTGTTAACCCTTTTTTTAGTCTACCGGCTAAAATCTATGCATAGATTTTATAATCGAGATTTAGTAATGCAATTGGATTATAGTTACTGATATCTATAGGGTCTTTATTTTCTTTATGGATTAATATAGTAAATGACTGTCTCCATGATTCTGGGTAGTTCCCTTGATCTATTTCTTGAAATGTTTTGTGCAGTATCTTGGCTAATTCATTTTTTTAATATTTTGTAGAATTTCGCTGTCAGCTCATCCAGGCCCGGTGCTTTGTTATCTTTTAAATTCAGTATGGCCTGGTCTATTTCTGCCATAGTGATTGATGAATTTAGATTTTGGATGTATTGGTCCATTAGTTTAGTTATTTGCTATTCCCTTATATACTCTGTCATTAATTCTCTTTTATCTGTTGATATTTTCTGTGTTGAAAATAAGTTTTAATAATATTCTTGGACAACTTTTTTATATCGTTTTATTGTGTACATTCTTTATCCTTCTTTCTAAGGTTTAAGATTATGGTTTTTCCCCCTTTTCTTTTTTCAGCCTATGGGCTAACCATTTTCCTACCTTGTTCATGTTTTCAAAGTAGTAGTATTTCACATATTTGATTTTATTGGTTATTTCTTTCATTGAAATTTGGTTCAGCTGGTTCTTTATTTTCCCTATCTCCTGGCTTATCTTTAAATCCTTTGGCCTTATTTTATATTGTTTTTCTATAAGGTCTAGTTGGTCTGATAAATCTTTTTATTTTTTCTATTTCAATCTCTTTTTTTTTCTTGTTGAATTAATAATCCTCTGTCTACCACCTTGCACACATCCCAAACTATGTGTGTCGGGGTTCCCTTATTCTAATTTTTCTGGAAATACATCCTCAGATCTTTTCTCATTTTACTCACTATTTCCTCATCTGCAAGTAGGGATTCTTTCAGCCTCCATATATACTCTCTTTTCCTTGGGACCATAAATAATAGTATTGGACAGTGGTCCGATAATAGTCTAGATAGAATTTTGTTATATCTTTACTTATTACCTTAGAAGCAAAGATCATGTCTATTTTTGACCAAGAATTATATTTGCCTGGAAAAAGGTATAATCCTTTGCTCTTCTATGGTTCATCTTACAGAAATCTATTAATTTATGTTCCTCAGTAAGTTCAAATGCGACCTTGGCAGTTTTCCTAGTTATTTTTTCTTAAGATTGGATGTGGATCTATCCTCTGTTGAATTTACTTCACTATTCCAATATCCAACTATAAGTATTTTATCATACGCATATTCTCTTATTTTTATTTTTAACTCCTTAAAGAAGTTAAACTCCTGCAGAACATATATATTGATTAATAATATTTTCCCACATTTTAATTCCAGTTCAATTACTATATAATGTCCATTCTTGTCTTTGAATATTTCTTTGGTCTTAGTAAGGTTTCTTATGTATATTGCCATGCCTTTTTTCTTATGATGTGTATTTGTAGCTACAAACATTTTGCCTATTTATTTTATTTTCTAGTAGATGCATATCTTTGCTTTTTATATGCATTTCTTGGATACAAGTTATATCATTATTTTACAGATAATGGATTATTTTTATATGTTTAAATTTGGAGTTTAGCCCATTCACATTCCATGACGTTACTTTCAGTGACATATTTGTTTATATTTAATGAACCTTTATTAGACTTGATTATCTACGATTTAACTTTTTCCCTCTTCCTGTCCTTATACTAGTTGGAATATGCTTTTTTTCTCTTTTGTCTTACCTTTCTTCCTTTTTTCCTCGTAAGATGTTTCCTCTTCTGATCTTCCACTTCCTACTTTCTCTTCTTGTCCCTTGTCTTGTGAATCTTTAGCTGTTTTCCTTTCTTTTGAAGTTCCTTCCATCTTGTCATCTTCTGAGTCTTCTGTATCCATTTGGATAGTCTCCACTTCTTCCAGCTCTTCCTCACTTTAGGCCTTTGCAGACTGCCAGAAATAGTGCACATTAAATTGAGGCACTGCCCTGGCTCAGTGCACGGGAATCATGGGAACTGTAATTTTTTATGGCACCAGAGCTCTCTGACAGAAAAGGCTCAATGTCTCAGAAAAAAATACAATTCCCATGACTCCCTAGCACTGAGCCAGGGCAGTGCCTCAATTTAATGTGCACTATTTCTGGCAGTATGCAAAGGCCCTCTGTTCTCTTTGGGTCATTTCTCTCGATGGTCTTACCTGTTCTCTTAGATTCTTTTTTCCTTCTTGTTTTTCTGTCCCTGTTTGTATATCATCATTCAAAGATTGCCCTTCTTCATTCAAAGATTGCCCTTTTCTTAAATTATTTCTTTCGAGATACTCCTTGGCTTTCTTTAATGAAACTATCACCATTTTCCTTTTTCCTATTGAGAAAATTATGCCTTCAATTTTACCCCATTTATATTTTATATTATTCTGTTTCAGATATTTTATTAGTTCCTGATAGTCTTTCCTTTTTCATAGTATCTGTGGTGAGATATCTTTGAATATTTGAATCTCTTGCTCCTCCACACAACATCTTTTTAGAAGTTTGTTTCACGCATAAGATCCCTTACTCTTTTGTACACAAAGTGTATTATTATGTCCCTAGGTAGATTCCTGTTTGTCACCAACCATGAATTAATTCTATAGAGCTTGTCTACCTCCACATCCAACTGTTCTACTGGCCAGTTGATATATTAAGGTAAAGCAGGGATAATTTGTGCAGCTAAATCTTCATTGTATTTTTCTTGTAAGCCACATAATTTTAATGCCTTCCTTTTGAGTCTCAATTCCAGGGAATCCTTGTAATTTTCTTCTTGCATTTGTGATTTTTCTAGAAGAGCTGATTATCTCTCTAAATGTTTTGTTGTTGTTGTTGTTTTCAATTTCTGTAACTTTAGCTTATAAGCCCTTTATCTCTGATGTCATTTTTTAAAAGCTTTCTTTGAATTCATGTAGTTCTCTTGGAATTCTGCTGTCATTTCTTCTTTACAATCTTTAATTTCAGCTCTTATCTCTGCTTGAATTTCTGCTCAAATGTCAGCTCTTAATTTTTCTGATCTCAGCTATCAAGTCTCCTTTTATGTCAAAGTCTGGAGTTCTTTGTAACATTGATTTCAATTTTATTTATTTAAAATAATTTACACAGACACATAAACAACAAAAAAGACAAAAAACAATACACATTCAAACAATATCAATATATCATACATCAATCAACCCACCTTCCCAACCTTACAAACACAAACAACAATACATTTAAACACTACGCTAATCTTATGTTAGTTATCCGATTTCTCATTTCCCAAGTGATTACCTCTACGTTTAAACATAAATACATTGGCTCTTTCTAATACTACAATAACCTAAGACTGTGACATATTCCTTCTAAACTTAATATTAAATACATTCTTAAATTTTCTTATCTGTAACGCTTCCCACATCTTACTTGTTAAAACATTTAGAAGTAACCAAATTTATTTCAACCCAATCTTATTCAATGTTACCATTATTATTATCAAATCTATATCTCATTACAATTCGTTTTCATCATCTTTTATCTTGTAATTTTTAACTAGTTCCCATTGTTCCTCCCTTGTATCAATATCTCTATTTTGAATTAAAGCAGTCAAAATATCTAAATTCATTCCTTCTTTTAATCGTATAAGCCATTCTTTTACATTAGGTATTTCTCTTTTCTTCCAATATTTTGTGAAGACTAATCTTACTATTAAAACCATATATAATATGATCCTACCATATTTTTTCTCAATTGATTTATCTATTCCGTGTGTCATATTTAAAAGAAAAATTTTAGGACACCATGGCATCTCAACTCTTAGTATTCCACACATTTTAGAATGAATTCTTCTCCAATATTTCTTTGCAAGGGAACATTTCCACCACATATGATGGAAATTCCCCTCACTCTTTTGGCATTTCCAACATTTTCTGCTTACAGTTTTATATATTTGATTCAGTTTAGTTGGATATAAATACCACCGGTGCATCATCTTCAGGAAGTTTTCTTTCAGATCCTGGCATAAAGTGAATTTATTTGTTGCTTTCCAAGCTTTCTCCCAGTGTTTCATTTCAATATTTTCATCTAGATCTTTAGCCCATAATATCATTACATGTTTTATTGTGTCCTGTTCAAGATATCGCTCTCTAAACAACTTATAATACTTTGATATATGATTACCTTCTTTATTCTCAATTATTTTGTCTAATTCTGTTTTCTTTTCCTCAAATCCATCCACCTTCCTGTCAGTATTGTACCTACTTTTCAATTGCAGATATATGTACCAATTATTGATTTTTCCTTCTTCTTCTAATTGTTCTTTTGATTTCATTCTATGCTGTTTTAAACCATTAAAGCTTTCCCAGGTAATAATATCATTATATCTAATCCAATTCCTGGATTTTGTTCTACTTTTATTTAAAAAAGCTTCTTGAGGGGATGTACAAAGTGGGATTTTCCTATAAAATTGTTTTTTATTTTCATCCAAACTCTTAATAATGCTTTTCTAATACAATGA
>CM034706.1:147381463-147400098 GCA_020142125.1 Phrynosoma platyrhinos
CTGCAGCCTATCTCCCAGGTCGTAGCTGCTGCTGCTGCTGCTACTGCTGCTGGTCCTCCTCCTGGAGGGCCCCCAGTGGGCAGGTTCTATGCTGCCTCTGCCGCCGCCACCACCTCTCTACCAGGCCCCATGCTTTGCCTTAGCTGCTGCTTCTGCTGCTCTTCCTCCTCCTGGAGGGCTCCTGGCAGGCGGGTTTTATTCCACTTCCACTACCACCACTGCGTTTCTCCCAGGCACCTTGCTGGGCCTTAGCTGCTGCTGCTCTTCCTTCTCCACTTCACTTTTGCATGTAATTTGGTGAACATTTTCTCCCCAAAATGTGTACATTTCTCCAACACATGCATTCTTCCAAGCAATTTTTTTGCTTGGATTAAAGCATGTATGTGCACTTTCATTTCAAACATATGGATTTTTAAAACAAGGAGTGTTTCATACCACTGTCAGTACAGGAAGATGCAAATGGGTATTTTTGTTCACGGCTGTGAATTCAATAGATTTTCCCTTCCTATACTGAGAATTAGGAAATCAGTAAGACCTGCTCCTAGCTAAGTGCATTTTACAGTGCAGCCCTCTGCTGAAATCCTACCTAGGTCTCCTTAGATATAAGCACAACGTGACAGTATAAGACATTCAGATATGTATGTGTCACTTTGCAGCACTACAGTGTATATACAGTGTCTATAAGTGGGTATAGGTTTACTGCAGTACAGATTTACTGCAGAATTACAACTGTTAGACATACCAATGGTGTAACAGGTAATGATTGATCAGCTGACAAACAATTTTTAAAATTGTTTCAGTTTATTAAAATTTAAGTGTAAGTTTATTAAAATATAACACAGACTTAGGTTATTTTGCAATTTCTCTAGGCTCTTTTTTGGTCAGAGAAGAGCAATTGCTTCCAGGACATCATTTTCATATTATTATTATTTTAGAAAGGGGGGACTCTGAGTAGTGCAAGCAGGAAGGCTAATTCTGTTGGAGATTAGACAGGAGACATATGATTTCCAGTTAAGTGGGCTATAATTTATTAATTCATTTTCCTGCCAACAGGAGAGATCAGATCCTTTCAGTACTTCTCGGAATAATCCAATATATAAATAAATCATAGAAAAGATAAAAGATACATCAAATAAAGATTGCTTCAGTCCTGCATGATTTTATTTTTAAATGGGGGTTGAAGCATAGCCTCCAATTGTTACTTCTAAAAGACAAGTCTCTGCAGAGCGTGCTCCTATCCTTGGATGCTCTGGTTCATGATTATCTTTATAGACTTCAAACTGTCCTTGTCTTTTTTCCTATATTTCTGTTTAACTAGCCATATTTTGGGGGAATGATGAGGTAATTGTTGTAGGATATCTGCCCCATTCTTTCTATCATGTGGATCCACATTAAGAAGTTTGTTTGGTCACTCACAGTCATGAAGGTTACCTCTGTTTTTCCAGTATTTGCTCACAGAGTATGATAATCTTCCTTATCTACAGCAGAAATGCTCTACATCTGAAGATGAATTTATTGTAATACCCACCAAAGCTGTTCAGAACCACAAGACAGGATTTTCTCAGCTCATTTATCTAGTACAAGTATAACTGTGAAACAACTTCTGAAAATGCTTCCAGTTGCATATGGAAGAGAAAGGTCTTGCAGCTATGGTTATCCAAGAGTCAGAAGGCCTAAGGTGAGAAGGCAGTAGGTGAACAATCAGCTGATCCTATCCAGGAAGAACCATCCTGATATCATGACAGGTGAGGATGAAAGGGCATGATGTAGACACAGAACCACCAGAGGCATCATTCAGGGCAAAAAAAGATTCATACAAAGAAACAGTCCTGTAAACTTTGGAACTGCTTCTCAAAAAAGCACTTCAGAATAACTGTGAGGCAGAAAAGATTTTGGGCCTTTACAGACTGCCAGAAATAGTGCAAATTGAGGCCACTTTAACTGTCCTGGCTCAGAGCTAGGGAATCATGGGAATTGTTGTTGTTTTTTTTCTGGGACATTGAGCCTTCTCTGTCAGAGAGCTCTGGTGCCACAATAAACTACAGTTCCCATGATTCCTTAGCACTGAGCCAGGACAGTTAAAGTGGCCTCAGTTTGTACTATTTCTGGCAGCATGTAAAGGTACTTAGTGACCATAACAAGATGTTTGAAGCTTGACAGCTGGGAAACAACAGCAATATATAAACATCACTGATAAACTCTGAAGCACCAGGAATCCATCTAAGCATTGATCAGCAACTAGTTGAGTTCAGAAGTAAATATGCAGGAACCAGAAACTAATGGCATAAAAGTGTTGATGGTGTTACAATGTTAAGAAAGCATATCATCTAAAGGATACAATCATCTGGGAGGCAGCCTTGTACATCATGGAAACCAGCTTGTTTGTATTGTGATGAGCCATCTGGTTCTTTCCACATTAGAAAGAATATGGTGGAAGGATCTTTTGTTTTTTTCTCCAGCTTGGAACTCACAATTGGTCTGCTAACCAAAAATCAAAGGCATATTGTTACTATTTGATGGAATAAGCAATATATAACAACCCACTACTGCTGCTTTTGCAGCAGGACAGGAAATAGGAATGCCAGCAAATGGTATGCTATGTCTGGGAAATGTGCTTGCACAGATATTACAGCATCCATATTGCTTGCTGCAATTTTCTGTAGTGTACCTAGCCAAAAGAATTATTGTTCATGGTAAGAGAACATTTCTCTCAGCAGACTATCTTGTTATGGGGTATATAATTGTCCCACAACACCATTAAGATTAATTCTTCTGGCAAATAAAGATTTGCTTTCCTTCAGAGTTTGTGTTTGTTCATTGTGTTAGTCAAAGCAAGGTTTGTAGTTTTGTAGGATATAGCAGTACATAAATTGTAATGACTGCTAATTTTCCTCCCCAAATTGGGGACCGTGATCCTGTTGGGCAGTCACAAATGCATAACTTAGTGTTACACACTAGTGACTGTTTCACATTCACAATGATGAAGATGATGATGATGATATTTATTTGTATCCCATTTTCCTCCAAAATTGAAACTCAAAGCAACTCACAATTTAAGAGAAGAATAAAATTAAAAATATACCAAAATGCATGTTAAAGCAGAATTAAAATATTTACAGTATTAAAACAATGCACACTTGTTTAAAAAGTAACATGCTATCAAAAAATAAAAAGCTCTTAAAAACAGAAGCAGCTGCTGCAGTTGATGGGAGTTTATTCCCCTTTCAATCAGGCAGCAACTGCCTGATACTGCCATTTCCCCTCACTCAAGTGATCTCTAGCATGGAAGGGAATTGTAGCCAAGGTCCTGCTTCTGCCTTTCACAGAAAAGATCACTCATGTGAGGAGGTAGGAACATCTGACAGCTGCTTCTCAAGTGACAGGCAGACTCCCAAAAAGTGCAGGTTGATGGGATTGGAATGGGAGTCACTACATAGCACTATAACTACAGTGTTTATAGATTTCTGACTCCCCAAAAGGATTCCAAACATGGCTAAAAATACTCAAAACATATCTTCATTTTATGTGATAATGTGGTGAATGAGGTCTGGGTGTTTGAGTATGGAAATAGGCATGTATATGTCCAGAAATATATTGGAATTCCCATGAGGTCTGACAATTCCCCAGAAGGATAAAGAATGGAATGTTTACCTTCAAAAATCAGTTACTTTTCATTCTAAATTGAACATTTATAAATTGAACACACCCATTAGAGCCCACTTGGTTGCCTCCATTAGTAAAATCACTTGGAATGGTCATGGTGGCCACGTTCTTACTGATTTTTTTCCTTAAATCTTTTTTATACACTTACCAATAATTGTCACAACATCAGATTGTCACTTATATTATGTGGAAAGTCAAAGTCATGACCAAATTTCCTGCAAATCAATGGGTATGACAACTGATGAAGTGCATCCAGTTAAAACTGATTGCTTTGCATCCATGGGACAGATACTGAGAATTAAAATAATGAAAATGTAGAAAGACTAAGGAATGAATGCTGGTGAGAGCCTCCTTGGAAAACTTTGTAAGTTATAAGCACTGGAGGTGGTCAATGAGAATTCAATCAATGTGTTTTCCCATCCATGACCAACAAATTTTTAGTTCTCACTGAAATGGTAAGCCAGTGTCTGGGACTTTACTATTTCATAACACAAAGTCATATGTCTGAGTGCTTGTCCATACAAAAAACACAAATTACTGATGTACAAAGAATCCAATTCCAGTCCAAAGTTTGAAAGCTTGTCTTAGGTCACATTTCTCAGACTGTCTTTGGCCTGGATGGTGCATGTGTTCTAGAATCCCCATGGCATTTCTGGAACAAAAATGTGGACAGCTGAGCAGTGTGCATAGAAATATGCACATATTTCTATGTGACCCATATTTAAATGTGGTAGAATCAGTACATTTTCAAATTATTCAGGTCACGGTCAGAGTATCAACTATATAAATATCTATGCATCATGTAGGTTCTCCACTAAGGAGCTATGTCATAATTTGACTACAGTGAACACTTTACTGGACATCAGTTCTTCTGCAAGGCCCATTTCAACTATCAACTATTTAAACTGAAGCTTAATTCAACTACCATTTGAGGTGCTAGAGACTACAGCAAAATCCAAGAACCTTACACCATCCATAGATGCTGAAATAATCTATGTTTTATTTCCTGGAAAGAAAACTGCTGCTCATTAACCAAGGTCCACCAAATATCTTGTTGAAACAATAGAAACTTGGTTGTATCTAAACAATTATTGTTTGAGGCATGGCCTCTCAGCATCAGTAGTTACTGGAATAGACAATACCTGTGACAACACCCACCATACTGAAGCAACAGTTCTCAGGGCCCATGTGATCTGATGAAATAGACTGGGGCTAATGCCCCAGCTGGGACATTCAGGGCCTCGGCAGACGGAGGCCCTGGAGACGCCGCTGGATGGAGCGCCGCGGGACCGCAGCCTCTGCACCCCAGCACTCCTGCGGCGTCCCTGGAAGGAGCGCTAAATCAGCGCTCCTTCCATAAGACAGGGAAAGTGCACCCTAAAAGCATAGGGCACACTTTCCCTGCCTTTTCCACTGCAGTGCATGTGGTCGCTGCGGCGGGAGGTTGCCCCCGGTGCGCCGGCCGTGCAGATGGCTAGCAGCTCCGAGGGCAACCTCAGGAAGAGGAAGGAGCGCCACGCATGCAGCTGCTCCTCCTCTTCCTGGCCTCGGAGACGGCTCAATAAGCCGTCTGCCAAGACCCATAGTTTCTCTTTCATCATTGTGCCACTACTGATGAAGGGACTGACAGGAAACTGCCTCTTTAAGGCCTAAGCAGAGATGGCATTTTTTGGCAATGCAATATGGTTGGCAGTAAAACCATAGCTATTGTTGGGTGGGTCTGTCATTGGCATTGCATTCAATGATTTTTTAAGCTTGAATCCAATGTCATTAGCCTCTACCTAACTGAACCACAGACTGCCTGAATCCAAATGGAATCCCAGGTTTGGCTTTTGCTAGAGTTTGGATAACACTTGAAATTCCATCAGTCCAGGTTAGGAAAGTATCAAATACAATTTTCTGTGGAATCAAGCAAGAACCTAGATGTGTTTGTCAGTTGAAAACTGAAACATTTCTAATCTTGCAATTCATTCCACTAGATGTATAAAAAAAGTTATTTATCAACATATGCACATTCAAAAATGTGAATAAAAATATGTCCAAAACCTTGCACATAAAAGACTCTGTATCTGATTATGCCATAAGAGATAAGACTTATAAGACTGAACCTCTTGATTAATTCTTATTCATCTTTTTCCCTATGTAATCTATTTTTGAAGATTTTTCTCTTTAAAGAAGCCCACAAAGATATCAGGTACAAAGATATCATGAGAAACTCATGTGCTCATGCACCAGAGTTTGAATTATGAAATTCATGATTTTCAGTCTGCTTTTTCTATTTATTTATTTTTTTACATAGAGATTGGTCCATCTGTTCCATTCAGGATGGAGTGGTGCATTATTTGCATGTGATAGAATATGGCTGTGTATATATACAATTTCTTCATTGAAAGGCAAGATGTGGTACATTTCAGTGTATCTGACAAGAAAAATAATTCTCATCGGAGAAAAATATAATAATAATAATAATAATAATAATAATAATAATAATAATAATAATAATAATTTTTATCCCACACCTCTGAGATCAATCAGGGCAGCTAACAAATATTAAAATTAGAATACATCAAACCCCATCCCCTCCCCCCCTTAAAAAAGTATTAAACCAGATACAGATTAAAAACAAAAGATAAAACAACAAATACAAACCACAATTAATAACAGTGATGATGAAACTGGGGCAGCTTTGTATTAATTCTAAAGGAAGGACCATTGGGGACCCTCCTAACAAGGATTCCTGAGGCTGGGATTATTTATCCTGGAAAGGCTTGCCAGAAGAGATCTGTCTTGACAGCCTTTTAAAAGCTGTCTAAAGATGTCAATTGACAGATCTCATCTGGCAGGCTGTTCCATAATCTGGGGGCGACAACAGAAAAAGCCTTCTAGAACGTAGCCAAGAGCCTAGATATTTGTGACTGCAGCAAATTCCTCCCAGAGGACTGGAGTGTGCTGGGAGGATTATAAGGGAGAAGGCGGTCCCTGAGATAGTTTGGCCATAAGCCATAAAAGTGATAACCAACACCTTTTACTGGGCCCGGAAACTAATAGGCAGCCAGTGGAGGGACCTTAATACCAGTGTAATATGGTCTCTCTTAGATGTTCCTGACACTATTCTGGCGGCCAAGTTCTGTACTAACTGCAGTTTCCGGACCAAGCATGAGGGTAGCCCCATGTAGAGCGCATTGCAGAAATCCAGACGTGAGGTGACCAGTGCGTGTACAACAGTCTTGAGATCCCTTACTTCCAGAAAGACAATCCTCCGACGAGTCAGGAGGGTTTTTTTGTTGTGCTGGTCAAATAAGGACAAGAGATGTCTGGTTGGTCAAGGCGCAAAGGGAAATAGGAACACCTGCGTGCCTTGTCCAATCAGGTTGTTTGGTAGCTACTCCAAGTCTTGCGATGTTACTGGTCTCACGAGACTTGGAACGAGAGTTTGTTCTATATAGTTCTGTGTTGCCATGTGGAGGCAGTCATGTTTTGAGCTTGAACTGAGCGACTCATTATTAAGAAGTTATAAATCGTTACTCTCAGGTTTAGGCTGGTAGCCTTTGGGGGCTGGGAGGGAATTTTTCCCAGGGTGCTTCCCTGGGTTTTTTGCCCTCCCTGAGATTATTAATTAAAATTGATTTGGGAATGGGTCATGGTGTGATAATTCATGTTGTTCTTGTTAATTGCTTTGTCACAACTTAGGGGTAGGGTCTATAATTTAAAATTGTTTGTTTTATACTTGGGGTGGGTAGTGACCCCCACCCCACAGGAAAATTAATCTGGCTATTTAAATTAATTGGGGTAAAATTGGCCTAAGACAAATTTAAAGGAAATGACATATGCAGTTAAATGCATGACATCATTAATTTGCATGATGTCATATGGCATAATATGACATCATTTTCAGAAGGAAGGAGTTTGTAAATTTGTTGATATTATCATTTACTCATTTTGTCATGTGCGTGGAAGGACTACCCATTTGGGGGGTTACACCTTCACTTACATACGTGACAAATTTGTTAATGTTTATTGGTTTGTAAATAGACGGTGTACAGCTAAAAGTTGTGGCCTGTTTAAACCCAAAAAGAGGCATCTCATGTCCTTTGTGCCAGTGCAAAAATGTGCAGCAGGCGTATCAGCCAAAGCTGATAACAGGGGCTCCTGACTGTTACATTTACCTGATTCGTCATCAGGAGCAATGGCTCAAGGAGCACCCCCAAGCTGCGAATACAGTCAGTGGAGGAGAGTGTGACCCCATCCAGGACTGGAGGTTGCAACCCGATTCTTGGTTTTCGGGCTGCTACTGTGAGCACCTCCATCTTGTCCGGATTCAGTTTCAATCTGTTTTTCCTCATCCAGCCCATTACTGCCGAAGACATTCATTGAGAGAGGAGACACTATCAGAATTCGAGGCCGAAGAGAAATAGATCTGGGTGTCATCAGCGTGCTGATAACACCCAGCTCCCTAACTCCAGATAATCTCACCCAGCGGCTTCATATAGATGTTAAATAACATTGGAGACAGAATGGCACCTTGTGGAACACCACAGGTGAGCTCTCTTTTAGTCGATCAACTGTCCCCAAGCAGCACCCTCTGAGACCTGCCCAAGAGGAAGGACTGGAACCACTGCAATGCAGTGCCTCCAATACCTAACCCCCTCAGCCGATCTAGGAGGATGCTGTGATCTATTGTGTCGAATGCCGCTGAGAGGTCTAAGAGCACCAACAGGGTCACACTACCCCTGTCGATGCTCAGATGCAGATGGTCGGTCAAGGCAACCATGGCAGTCTCAACCCCAAAGCCTGTCCTGAAGCCAGTTTGAAATGGGTCTAAATAATTGGTTTCATCCAAGACAGCTTGGAGTTGAAGAGCAACAGTTGTCGCGATCACCTTGCTCAAGAATGGTAATAAAGAGACTGACCTATACTTGTTCATATTGAGGAGAGAAAGACACCCCCCCCCCGATTCGTCTTGTTATCTTGGGATAAGAGATGCCTAATTGGCTAGTGAGCATGAATTCCCACCTTAATTCATGCATGCTTGGCCAGTCAGGTATTGTGTAAATGTTGAAAAGCATGCTAGACAATCTCGCGAGTCATCAAGCACCACGAGATTTCCTGCAGGACTACAGGGCTATTTAGCTCTGCACTGCCATGTGGCAGCAGCCATTTTAGAGCATATTGTTGTTTTATGCTATGCAGAGGAGCGGGATATAAATAAAAATTTATTATTATTATTATTATTATTATTATTATTATTATTATTATTATTAGCTGAGTGAGTCACTTTGCTTCACTGCAATCACTTTGCTTCACTGCATTACTTGTGCGGCTTTTGGGCCTAACAAATTTTTCACCTTTTCCCTTTATTGGGATTTTGCATCTACTCTTTGGAACATAACGAGGAGGAGATTGATTGACAGCTCCTGTGTTTTTCGTTGGTGTGTAGGCCGATCGGAGCCTTTGGACTAGTTGCCTCAGGCCTAGAGAGCAGCCTGCAGCATCTTGAACACCCAGCTTGAGTGAACAATGGGCCGAGGCGGGTGACTCTGGACTGGTGACTCTGGACTGGTAAGGTCAAGATCCCACTTGTCCTGTAGGGGGGGTCAGGACATGTTCAGCCTTCACAGGCTCGATGCTTTCCCCCAGCGGTGGGTGTTTCTGGAGGCAATTTTGTTGTTTCCCAGTGGGGGTGCCTATTAGGACCCTGTGGACACCTTCCCCTTGGTGGTTTGCCAGTGAGGCTTTCTGGCAGTTGGTGTCTCTGTTTGGGACCAGGGAAGGGTGGCCCTTGGGCCCCGTGGTAGTCATCCGAGGCAGGTGATGTTTTTGGAGGACCCATGTTTATTTGTAATGGGCATACACTTGCATAGTTTATGCCCTGCAACAAGGCCCAATTGAAGAGGCACGCAGCCCCGGCTGCATCAGGCTCTAGCCACTCAGCACCAAAAAGGCCCTCTCGTACGGCCAGCAGGGATGATGAAATTGTGGCACAACTAACACAACTGGGCAAGACGATGCAGGCTTGCGTTGCAGTTTGCAATCAGCTTGCCCAGAAGGGGCTTCAGGCTACAGCCACCAACCCGTCTACCAGCACTTCTGTTATACAGAACACAGAAGTGCTGCCCCCTCAGGAACAACTCTCTTCACCTGAGTCACAGGTAGCAGAAACAACACGTGGTCCTGCGGTGGCTGCGGCTATGGAGGTTGCTCAACCAACCATAGCCAATATGTGGGAACTCTTGCAAAAGGTTCCTGGTGTGGGGCAACAGGGTTCTGCTGCCCCTGTGTCCGATCAGCCTACTTTGATAGCTCTCTATAATCTCCTGCGAGGAGCAGTTCTTCTAGTTATAGGCGTGATGGAGCAGACCTCTGAGGCTGGGAGAAGAGACAGGCAGGTGGCTCTGTGTCTCGACCTGACACTCGAGCTGTTGCTGGGCCACACTTCAGGGGACCATTGCAGTCAGCTGGTGATGCTTCCCAGCAAGCCTCGTCATCAGGTTTGTCTCTTCCGAATACTTCACAAGCAAATTGGCCCACCTCGGTATGGGCTCCAGGTGGGCAAGTTGGGCAGGGCTTGGGGGTGGAATGCCCCATCTCTGTATCACTGAGTGCTCCTGCAATGGCACCTGAGGTCTCACAGGTGTCTGACTCGAGGTTGAAGGCTGGTCAGCCAGTAATCTCTGTGGCTGGCAATACTTCAAGAGTGTCCTTCTTGGGAGTGGCTGGTTTAATGGGAGTGGACAGAGTGGTAGAATGCAACCCATATGCTGGTATTGTCCACTCCTCTTGGTTCACACCTTCCACTTACCACCTAGGAAAGAATTTGGAAAGGGGATTATATTGTTTTATTTTCCCTTACATTTCAGGATCCTGAACCAAGGATCAGAGTAAAGGATGGGATAGTGTTCAGCCTACCAAAAGAGTTCCAGGCGCTTAAGCGCCCTAAGTTGGAATGCAATTTTGTGAACTGGATAATGGGCTTCACTATTTACAGGGGAGTTATTGAGGAAAATGAACATCATAGGTCAACTGATTTCTCCAAATATCAGATCATGATTAAAGCTTATACTAACTGCCATCATAATTCTCAGGGGGCAGCTTGGTTGCAATATGATGAGCAGTTTAGAATGAGGGCTGCCCAAGACCACTCACTGTCTTGGAGACATGTACAGTCAGAGCTGTGGGCAGATGTAATGGTAGGGGCCTCCCCTTCAAGCCGATGTGTTTGTGGGTTTGTGCCAATGGTTACACAGCCAAGAGGGAAGAATGCAAAGCCTGGCATGGGCGAAAGGAAACAATATGGCCTTTGCTGGGACTTCAATACAGGTAAGTGCAGGAGACAACCCTGTAGGTTCGAACATAAGTGCAACACCTGTGGGGGGAATCACGGCAGCACTTCCTGTATTAGAGGTAAGAAGTCAGGGGCAGGAGGTACAACCCAGCCTTTGTCACCGGGAGGAAAAGGCACCGTCACCAATTAAATTGGATGCACTGGTGTCATGGCTGAGGACCTACCCCAATAGGGACTCAGCCTCTTACATATTCTATAGTTTCGCTATGGGTTTTCACATCCCTTACTTAGGTCCCAGGGTATACCGGAATATGCCTAATGCTCATTCTGTGAGGGACTTGCCAGCTATTGTGAAGGACAAACTGGCAAAAGAAGTTGCAGTGGGAAGAATATCAGTCCCTCATGACCAATTGCCACTTCCTACACTTCGCTTATCCCCTTTGGGTGTTGTGCCCAAGAAAGCCCTTGGGGAATTTAGGTTAATTCATAATTTATCATACCCAAAAGGTGATTCTGTTAATAACGGCATAGATCCTAAGCTTACATCTGTTAAGTATGCCTCTTTTGACTCAGCTGTTAAGATGGTTAGGGCATTAGGCAAGGGAGCATTGTTAGCAATGTGCGACATCAAATCAGCCTTCAGATTGTTCCCTGTGCACCCAGATGACTTTGACCTCTTGAGTTTCCAGTTAGAAGGGAAGTATTCTTTCAATAAAGCCATGCCAATGGGGTGCTCAATCTCTTGTTCAGCTTTTGAAACATTGGTGTGTGGTCAAGAGGTCAGGTAATACTGCAATCACCCACTATTTGGATGATTTCCTGATAGCTGGAGATCCTAATTCTTCAAAATGTAATGACACTTTATCCGCCTTTCAGGGTTTAATGGCTGAGTTTGGAGTCTCTTTGGCCGAGGAGAAGATAGAAGGTCCTGACACCTGGCTTACTTTCTTGGGAATCAAGATGGATACCATTGCCAGGATATCTTCTTTACCAAATGACAAGCAGGTGGCTATGAGGGAAAAGGTTAGGTCAATGATGGAAAAGCATAAAGCTACACTTCATGAGTTTCAGTCACTTACAGGCTTGTTGAATTTCACATGTAAGGTAATAGTCCCAGGACAAGCATTCTGCGTATGCCTTTATAGGGCCACCAAATGGGTGTTGGCCCTGCACTATCATATAAGAATCACCAAAAGGATTCAAGAGGACTCGAGGGTCTGGGAGTCTTTCTTGGACCAATTCAATGGTATTTCATTGTGGAGGTCTGAAATGCTGCTGAGGGCAGATTTTCAGGAACACTCCAATGCTGCTGGTGCCCATGGATTTGGTATTTATTGTAATGGCCAATGGGCTGCTGAGGCCTGGCCTCATGCTTCGGTAGAGAACGTTCTGACTCATGACCTGACGTTCTTGGAACTTTTCCCCATAGTTGTGGCTGTACACTTGTAGGCAAATCAATTTGCAAACAAGACCATCTAATTTTGGTGTGACAACCAGGCAGTTGTTCATGTGGTAAATTCCCAGTCCTCCAAGTCCTCCAGGGTGATGTGTTTGGTCAGGGCCATGGTGACTCAATGTTTGAAGTTTAATGTTTTGTTTCAAGCTCACCATGTGCCTGATTTGCTTAATCCTTTGGTGGATGCCCTCTCTCGTTTTCAGTTCTCCAGGTTCCAACAGCTGGCTCCCGAGGCTTTGACGCATGCATTGGAGGTACTAGCGCTTCTTTGGAGCCTTGGAGACTAGAAATCAACAGGGTGATCCTTCAGTCTATCACCCCATCTACACGCAAGTCTTATCAGATAGCTCTGAATGCATTTAGACAATTTTTGTCAAAAGTTGGGGAGGTGGAGGTCTGGCCCATTAAGGTGGACATTGTTCTTCTTTTTACAGTTCATCTTAGACAAACAGGCTTGTCTCCTGTTACCATTAGGGGCAGGCTGGCTGTCCTGGCCTTTTACTCCAGGGCCAGTGGCCTTCCTTATCCCACCACTGATTTTAGGGTGAGGAGTACTTTAAAGGGTTGGATTAGGGCATCCCTTGTGGTTAGGGACACTCGTTTGCTGATCACTGGCCCAGCGCTGGTGAAATTGTTGCAACACTTAGCCAATACTTGCTTTTCACTCGAAGAATTGGCTTTGTTTAAGGCTGTATTTGCCATAGGTTTCTTTGTGGCCTTAAGAATTAGCGAGATTGTTCCTGGCTCTCACAATGATCAATCCGGTAGGGCACTTCTTGTTTCTGATGTTATTGCATCAGAACATGGGATTCAGATTTCTATTAGGAGATCTAAAACTGATCAGCTAACTAGAGGTCAGTCTATCAGTCTGGCTAAGGTGCCTAAGGGCCAGATCTGCCCAGTGTTAGCATTGGCGGACTACATGAAGATTAGGCTGAATGTGCCTGGATATTTGTTTGTACATGTGTCAATTACAAACGTGGTGGCAGCCATTTTAGAGCAACAACTAAGTGACCCAACCCAACCACCCTAATTTTAGGGCTTGGTATAGGTTACTCTCAGGCTTTAGCTGGTCGCTTTCAGGGGCCGGGAGGGAATTTTTCCCCAGGGCTGTTTCCCTGGGTTTTTCACCCTCCCTGAGATTAGTTTCTTATTATATTTTTGGGTACAGGTCATTTGCTGAAAGCACTTTTCTTGTTGTTAACTCTTCAAGTGTGGTAACCTTGTTTTCTATGAAAGCTTTTATCTTTGAAATGAATATTTGTCACAACTTGGGGACTTAGGGTCTAAATTAAAGTTATGGTCTTAACTGTAGTTGTGGTGGGTAAGTACCCCCTCCCACAGGTAAATAATTGGCTAATTAAAATTAATTGGAGCTAATTAGGGAATAAATTAAAATTGGGAGGAATGACGTCAACTATTAAGAACATGACGTCATTTAATTAGCTATGTCATATAAGTAAAATATAGGGGGAAGTTGTTTGTTGTTATTTATTTATATGCTTTGTCACATGATGTGGACCACCTACTTGGGTTGGTTACATCTTCACATACACATGTGACAAAGTATTTGTGTTTAATTAAAAATTGTTTGTAAAGACCCTGTACAGTATAATAAAAGTTGTGGCCTGTTTATATCCCAAAAGAGGCGTCTCTTGTCCTTTGTGCTGGTGCAAAACTGTTCTGGGACAAAGTAGCATAGTCGCCAAAAACTGTTGATTCTGTGGGGTATACGTGCAATAAAGAAATAAAATTAAAATTAAAAATGTGTGTTTTGGCACAAATGAAATTATTACACAAAGTCACAAAATATGTAAACTCTCATTATGGTTGACTGATTTTTCTTTGGGTTGATGAGTATTTTTATTTTATTTTATTGCATCCCTAGTACATTAGCTCTGGAAAATCTGCAGATTGTCAGTCTGATACTATCTACAATTACATAGATGAAAATGGGTAATGTTTTGTCCTTTGTTAATTTGGACCAAGGACAATTGTGAAAGTAAACTTCAAATTATTAAGCAGTAAGGATATTGCATTCAGTGAAATTTGTGATGATCAAAACAAGTGTATTTTCTCCTTGTTTTTCCCACTTCGTTAACAGGGGAAGAAAACACATTAAGGAAAAAGGATAGGATTGTTGACCAACTTCTTGTCATTGTGAGCAGCATAAAGCCTCGGTCTAGGAACACCTCGAGTGTCTCTCACCAACTACTTTGTGTTTCACAACATGCTTCTCTATCTTTTAAGCTCTGCTGTCCACCCTCTAAATCCTGTACCATTCTACAGCAGTTAGTTATTTCCCTTTGTTGTTTTGTTAACTGCCCTCAAGTTGATCTCGACCCAGGGCTAGCCTATGGATGAGACATCTCCAAGACCTCCTGTCCTCCACTGCTCTGCTTAAATCCTGCAAACCCATACCCATGACCTCCTTAATAGAATCCATCCATCTGGCATGAGGCCTTCCTTCCTTCGTACTTCCCTCCACCTTTCCCATCATTATTGTCTTTTCTAATGAGTCTTCTCTTCTCATGCTGTGTCTGAAGTATGACAGTCTCCATTTGGTCATCTTGGCTTCCAGGGAGGTTTCCAGCTTGATCTGCTCTAGGAACCACTTGTTTGTCCTTTTGGCTGTCTATGGGTTCCTCAGCACTCTTCTCCAGCACCACATCTCAAAGGAGTTGACTTTCTTCTCATAATTATTCTTAACTGTCCAGTTCTCATATCCATACATGGTAATAGGGAATACAATGGCTTGTATGATTCTAACTTTTGTGCTGAGTTATATGTCTTTGCATTTGAGACTCTTTTCTAGTTCTTTCAGAGCCACCCTCCCATTCTTACTCTTGTTCTGAATTCCTGACTGCAGTCCCCATTTCTATCAATGTTTGATCCCAGGTATGAGAATTCTTTTACTATTTCTATTTCTTCATTGTCTCGATTGAACTTGTTAAGGTCCACTGTGGTCATTATTTTGGTTTTCGTTATGTTCAACATTAAGCCTGCCTTTGCACTTTCTTCTTTGATCTTCCTTAATAGGTGTTCCAGGTCTATGAGGTTTTCTGCTAGTATTATTCTTTCCCTTAATTGTTGTTTAAACATGACATGATGTTTTTCTTATAATCTACCTCTCAATTCTTCCCTTTTCCTGGCTTGCAAATTGGGATCTGTATTAAGAACCTTTGTGTATGCTGGGAGAGGGGTAGCTTACCATCCAAATTAACCTTCTCATACTTGCTTTTCTCAGTGGGAGATGAACCCATTGGAGTGAATAGGGGTTTGCCTCCATTGCAAATAACAGGTGTACAGTGGGAGAGCAAAGTTTGACTAGGCCCATGGGATGAACAAAAGGCTAAACATCCCTGCTATTATGCTATGAACAAGGTCTAGCTATACAATACCAAATGGATGTTGTGATGCAAATAGTGCCTAGTTCAGCAAACCAACCAATGAAAATCTGGACATCTGGTAACATTTCTCAGGTTCTAGCACCCCTGTGACCAAAGTAAAAGAGATGCACTGCTACAAGACATTGCTGCCAAGTGTTTTTTTTTCCCAGGAGTGTTCTGTTCAGTCATGCTAGCAACATGACTATGGAGACATCTTCGGACAACACTGGCTCTTTGGCTTAGTAACCAAGATGAGCACTTCTCCCCTACCGTCAGTTGTGACTAGATGTTCATGTCAAGGGAAACCTTTGCCTTTACCTTTATTTTAAGAAAAATGCTACAAGGGAAGGTGTCCCAGTGAACCTGACTGCCTGGAAACAAATGTAACAGATTTGTATCTTGGTGTGCTGAATCAGCGTGATTCCATGGTTTAACTACCACAGCTCTCCATGGATAACAGCCATGAATTGACAAATGAGTAATAAAATTAGCAATTAAAAATGTCACTTTGCTGTTTCTTCTGTGTAAAGGTTTTTTTTCCTTTTATCTCAAACCATGGCAGTTCACATATTGGCAGTTATTATACTGCATGCTTTTTTTCTTTTAAGATAATTGGGTTATTATTATGGCAAATAGCAGAGAGAGAAGTATGAGTATGTGCATGGATAAAGAGAGATAATTCATTTAAAACAGTGGCCAGAAGAGGAGCTCAACCAATTTATGATTATTCCAAATGGATACATATATTATGCTGCTGCAAACTGCATATTACTTGATCTAAGCTGCCCTTCTGCTCTCCTCCTTCCCTGAAAAGAAAATTGAGGTTCTCAAAGTAAGCAAGTCAGCTGTACTTTTTAAAAAAGCAATTATAAGTACTGGAGTTTGAACTTACTCCATCAGAAATCATAATTAGCTCACCATGTAATGAATTCTGTGTTACAAGAATAGACAAGAGTTTCCCATTAATTCAAAATCTCAGTATATTTGCAGATTCTTCTGCATGGATATCACTGAAGTGCATCTTAGGAACATGCTGTGCATTTTTCCATGCCTCTATGACACAATAGCTTATTTCATCCCATATCCCTTGTCCCATTGGCTCTTTTTCATGCACATAATGTTTACTATTGTCTAGTGGCATGGAACTGTGGATGGCAGAGGCAGCTGCTACTGAATTAGAACCAGCAGGAATATAACAGGGTGTGTGACACTAGCTGGACTGAACTAATACTAAGTGGATACTAATCAGCATGCTATTTCTTCAAATGTGATTGGCTGTTATCTGGTTTCAGACTTGAAGAAGGACAAATAAAGGGTGAAAGTAAAACAATTCCACATGCATGTGCATTTGAAATGGGACAATAACCTTTCTTCAGAAATAAGGGGCACAGAAAGTCAATCATGCAAACTACACAGCAGCACCAAATATAAAGTACCATATATACTCAATTATAAGTCAAGCAATTTATGCCCAAATATTGACCCTAAAATCCTGGATTGACTTATATACAGGTCATTACGGTAATACTGCTTAGAAAAGTCATGAAAGAAGCACCACCACGATGCCTCACTCTTTGTGCCTTGTGCCTTGAGCTGCCCAGGTAGCAATGTGTGCGCGCATGTGTGTGTGAAAGAGGTGATTCCCTCCCCAATCTGATTGAAAACCTTCTCCCCCATCAAACAAACACCCAATTTAATTCCACTTTTTTTGCCTTTCCAATCCAGTTTTAAAGCCTTCTTCCTCCATCAAACAACCAATTTAACTCCACTATTTCCCCTTCCTAATCTAATTTTCAAACCTCTCCTCCAGCACCTGGAAAGTGGTGTTAGGTGGTCAGGAGAGGTCTAGAGATGGAGAAGTAAGTAGTGTTTTCCCCTTTACATCCTTTGCTATATCCCCCCCCCCCCCGGTTTTACTCTTGACTTATCCATGGATCATATCAAAAGCCATTATTTTGACTCTGAAACCTTCCGTTGATTTATACATGAGGTTGACTTGTACATGAATATATACGGTATGTTTAAATCCTCTTGGCAACACATGAACTTGTGACCTAAGGTTAGGTGTATGTGTCTATTTAAGTATCTTGTGTGTGGGGGGGAGGGGTATCAGTATTCTTTGCATAATATCTCCCACCTTCAAGCCTGTTTCAAAAGAAAGGCACATGTTTCTTGGTCATTTAATTGTCAGGGAAGTGTCAGGTTGGTGTTTAGATGCTGTGGGGAAACTCAGAACACTCAGGCAGCATCCAGATTCAGCCACCATTCACCCTAATCTCCTGTGCATTAATTACAGCAGCAATAGCTGCTTTTTGCTCTTGCCTATAGAACTGCATCCACATACTTTCCAGATGTCCTGTGATCTCTTTCAACCACTAAATGGCAATGGGGGGAACTTGATTCACCCCTGAAAAATTATCTCTTACATGGGACAGAAGTGATAGCCCAGTGGAACTGTGGAAGTGCAGTTTTACTAGATAGACATACACTTTGAGCTTGATTTACATATACATTAATGATAGTTGGATCATGAAATAGATTTTAGGCATTTAGAAATAACAAACCAAATAGATTTAACCTACAGATTTAAACAAGTCAACAGTGTGATGCAGCCAATGAGATTCTAAGCTGCATCAATAGAAGCATAGTGTCTAGATTGAGGGAAGTAATTGTACTACTCTATTCAGATTTGGTCAGGCTGCACCTAGAACACTGTGTCCAGTTCCATACACTGTGTGGACAAGCTGGAGCATGTCCAGAGAAGGTCAACCAAAATGCTGAAAGGTCTGGAAACCATGCCCTATGGCAGTGGTTCTCAACCTGTGGGTCGTGACCCCGGTGGGGG
>CM034706.1:147400689-147417902 GCA_020142125.1 Phrynosoma platyrhinos
TCCACTTGCAGCATTCTCTGCATTCCAGCTGATGGATGACAACAAATCGATTCATTCTGCCATTAAAATTCCTCCCCCTTTCTTTTATATTTTAAAGACAGCAGATGTTTGGTGCTGTTTCATCTTGTTTTAAAATATGTGTGTGTTTGATTTTATGCAAATTTTAAAGATTTTGTTTTTGTAATTCTTGGTCTCTATGTTGTTGTTGTTGTTGTTGTTGTTGTTGTTAAGTGCCTTCAGTTGGGCCCCCCACTCATGGTGACCCAGTGGGTGAGGCATCTCCAACCAAGACCCCCTGTCTCCCACTACTTTGCTCACATTCTGCAGACTTAGGCCCTTATCAGGTATTTACATTCCGAATCATAACTGTAGCAAAATTACAGTTTTGAAGTAGCCACCAAATTTTTTTTTTTTTTTTTTTTTTTTTTTTTTTTTTTTTGGTTTGGGGTCATCACAACATGAGGAACTGTATTGCGGGGTCACAACATTAGAAAGGTTGAGAACCACTGCCCTATGGGGAGTGACCTAGGGAGCTGGGTATGTTTAGCCTGTCGAAGGAAAGGTTAAGAGGTGATACCTGTTTAAATATTTGAAGAGATGCCACATTAAGGATGGGGCAAGCTTGTTTTCTGCTGCTCCATAGACTTAGATATGGAGTAATGGATGCAAACTACAAGAAAAGAGATTCCACCTCAACATTAAGAAGAACTTTGTGACAGTAACAGCTGTTTGACAGTGGAACACACTTCCTCAGAGCAGTGTTGTCATTAGGGAGTGCAGGCAGTGTGGAGCACACTGGTGACACCCCAAAAGGAGGTGTCACCTGGTTCTGTGGTATATCCAAAAGAACTGGCACAGATACTGTGCAAGTGAGAAAGGGCACTATCCTGCTTGTCCAGAAGCCAAACCAGACCGTAAACAGACCCTCTGGACGCTGCAGTGCTGCCCCTCTCAGTAGCGACAGCTACCTTTGGAATTCCATGCAGCCACATGGGACTCCAAAGGCTTTGTGGTCAGCTGCAGTGGTCTGGCTGGGTGGGGTGGGAAGAGCAAAGGAATTCCCCCCCACACTGGGTGGCACCCACTTTAGGGATGAATTAGTGTGTTCAGTATAGGCAGAAGTTCATATGTCCCATAATTCTATAAGGGATTGCAATATGAATGCACTTTTCTGGTCAGATCCAGGAGAAAAGGATTGAATGTGGTAAGTGAACAGCTGGAATTGTTCCCTTTCTAAAAAGTAATAGACTTATTAACTTCTTCCTTGATCTTTAAACTGGGAATATTCATAAATGTCAGGTTCAAGTTATTCAAGTCCAAAGTATGTCCTGAAGGCATATGGTGCAGCAAACAAGTTTGAGTCTTCTTACCATCTGGATGGGACTTGCCTTAAACTCCATCACAGAAGAAAGGTGTGATAATACAATGGCTATAAAATGAAATAATTACATAAATTTGCTGCATAGTACACCACACTTGCTGACATTTTACCTAATCTGTGTGACAAAAAGCATGAGCATCATGTACATATATTTCAGTCTCTTGAAGTTCAGATTAGCCGCTTAGATTGTCTTCATTTAAGCGGGGTATAAATAAATTTTATTATTATTATTATTACTTTAAATGTTACTTTTAACAAAAAATAGTCAAAAACATCATGCAGAGAGTATTCTTACCATTGCTATATTGTAGATGGCTACAGCATGGAATTATAATTATTTTCCTTAGAAGTAACCTTTTTAACTCTGGTTTAGACATAATTTACCACTATGGTTTAAATGCAATTGCTATCACAACTAGAGTAGTCATGCTGAATAATCTGGTAAATGGTAAACCAATCCTAACTTAAATCTCACAGGCTCAGCTGGATTACTTGGGTTGGGACTAAAAATTGGAATTAGGTTTATGAGTGTTAGTGAAGGTAATGCCATAATTGTATACAAAATCCTTATACGTATTTACTCTGAAGTATGTTGCACTGATTTCTCATCTAACTATTTATAGGATTACATCCCTATTTATTAAATGATAGAATAAACCACTTTTGCTCAATGTTAGTATCATTTCCTAATGTGTTTTCAATAGTTTTTATTTTATATCTTAGGGCTTTTATTGTTCCACCGTAATATAAAGAAGTAATGACTTCATGGTGATGACCAAAGAGATGGCCCTATTGGCTGTAGGATTCTGGAATATGTAGTTCCTTTTCTTTTTAATTGAATCATTTTAATTAAAATTCTACATAAATTAAAAATTGAAGAAACACATACAAGACATGCACAATAAGCTACAATAACAGAAAATACAAAAGAATATACAAAGTATAGACAAATTAATCTACCATGTCTGCATATCCTTCTTGATTTCATCCTATGTGTTAACATAATTATTTTGAAATAACATGCAATACATGTTAATCATTCTGACAGCTAAATATTTGACTTTCTTCTCAATTTTTAAAATCAGTTTTCCCTATCAATTATATTTGATCTGACATCTTATTTTTAGTCAATGTCACCATCTTTTGTTTGTTAACCATAAAGGCTGCCAGTCTCCAAATTCTTTTAATTTTCCCATTAATCTCTTTGGATGCTTCACTGGATTTTCTAAGATAATTACCAAGTCATCAGCAAATACTCTTAATTGGTATGATTGTTTTAAAATCCTTACACCCCCATTTTCTCATCTTGCCTCATATCTCTGTTCAAGACCTCCAGTACTAAGAAAAACAAAAGTTGTGACAGTGGAAAATCTTGCCTTGTTCCTTTTTGTATGTCACACATGTTGGATAACTCTCCATTAATAATTTGTGCCTTTGGAATACAGTATATCAATCTAACCCTTTTAATAAAATTATCTCCAAAGGTAATCTCTTCCAAGATTCTAAATAGAAACATCTAGTTAAAATTATCAAAGGCCTTTTCTACTCCCCCCTCAAAAAAATAAATTAAATTTAAAAAATTAGTGCGACCTGTTTCTCATTGTGCTATTTTAAGTATTCCCATTCATTTAATGCATTTCTAATATTATTTCTTAGTTTTCTTTTGGATAAGAATCAAGTGAATAATTATTAAATATATTCCCCCTATCTGTGGTGTATTAGATCCATTCATGATGAGAGTGAAAACGTTTGTAATCCATGGTCAGATCAGCTATTCATATATGTCCACAGGTGTGTTGCTCAGCAATTCTGTATCCTCTTCACTCTCTGATCAAGGATGTGTCCCCAAATCTTTATTTTCCCCATCTGATAAGGTTTATGTTGCTTAATGTTGCTCTTCCCCTTATTCTTTTGATGTATCTTCCTTTTTATCTTTTGCTTGGAATTCATCAAATTCTCTTTTTATTTATTTTTCAAAAAAATTCCTTGCTTAGAACCAATCTAATGGAAATCTTTAATCTTCAAAAGTCAAACTCAGTCTTTCCAAAGTTTTGCATCTATTTCAACTTCTCTTCCAGGAAGTTTTAATCCTTTCTCTTCTGTAGAATTTTTGTTGGGATATCTTCCATAACTATTATGTCTATTCCATTCACCCTCAGTTTACTCTCAAATGGTTTCTGGAGGATTAAATTTCTCATCTCTTTCTTGATGAAATGTACAATTGTATCTCCTGATAAATTTCATGTGTTTGAGAACTGTGAGTTGATTCTATAAATTCTATTGATCTCAGAATCTATCTTCTGTTTTTAAGCCAAAAACTTTTCCATAGCATTGACCAATTTCTCTCTGAAATTTTCTTGTGAATATTCTGAAATCAATTTAAATCTTTAAAAATGCTGTTTTTCTCTAATTTCCATTGGTGCCAAATTATTCAAATATTTATCTTTGTCTTTATCTATATTTTTACTCTTAAATTCCAGTTTTACAACTTTCTCATTATTCTGCCTTATTTTCTGTGCAAATTTTCTGATCTATTCACTGTTTTTTGACCTCTCTTCTGATCTGTTGTCTTAGCTCCTGTTTCAACTCCTGTTTTAGTGTGTTCTTCTTTGGAGTCTTCTTCTTTGGAGGTCTTTAAACAGAGGCTGGGTGGCCATCTGCCATGGATGCTTTAATTGAGATTTCCTGCATGGCAGAGGGTTGGACTAGATGGCCCTTATGGTTTCTTCCAAATCTATGATTCTATGAAAATGGGGCAAAACTGTGTCTTATCACTCATGTGGACAGCCACATACATACAAGGAACAGTTGAAGTAGACATAAATTGTATGCATTGACCCTACTACACCAATGAGAAAATATATAGTGCTGTAGAGAGTTTATGGTAAATGTCTCCAATAAATAGAGCTGATCCAAGACAGATCTGTTCCCAGTGGAGTGCACATGAGATATTGGTAAGTAGATCCTCTGTGTGGTTCATGAACCACCAATATGCTCCCCTATTCCATATACAAAAGCCAACACTCTTGCTGTTGAATCCCACTTCTTCACTGGCAAACTGACTGTGTTTACTTCTTTCTCTCTTTCCCACATGTGTAGAAGCATTATTGTGAAGCTGAACTCACTCTATATAGAAACATTTATTCCTCATACAATATAATGTTTCTATAGCAAACATTTTCCTTGGATTGTTCTTATTCTTATCTAAATCATACAATAAATATTCTCATAAAAATAAATACTTTCAGAAGGATTTACAAACTAGGTAAAATAAATACTCTCTAGAAAGGTGTAATATCCATGTATTTATTATTGTAGTATCTCACAATGCCTTCCTCCCACAAAATCCATGCATTTCATCAAGGTCTACAGTAATATTTTATCTCAAGACAATAGAGCCACTCTAAAATGAATAAAGAGAAGCTGCTTTGTATTTCATATGATGGAGGGGAAGCAAATAAATATTGTGTATATAATCACTGCTCTGCCATAGAACCCCACTGGATGATCTTGGGCAAGCCATGTGCTCTCAGCCTTAGAGGATCGCAATGGCACACACCCCTTTGAAAAATCTTGCCAAGAAAACCCTGTGGTAGGTTCACTGTAGGGACCTCATAGGTCAGAAATGACTTGAAGACACACAACAACAAGAAGATATAATATAATTGAAGGGAAATAAATCCTTCTATGCAAGATGATAAGAATTCATGCCTAGCTATAAACAATTTTGAGTTTTATTGCAAATCATTTGCTACGAGTTATAGTAATATTTCATTCTGATACAGTAAAGTATCACCCTTATAGGCTTTCTCAGACTTGATTATGCTTTAGAATTAAACTAGAAAACAAGCATATTACAAGGATAATTCCATGCATTTTTGCAGTGTTTTCTAAAGTGGTTATTTAGTACACTTAGATGAAAAATGAATTTGGTCCTATTATATTTTAATATAATAAAATGGGGAATGGCATACATACAAACTCTCATTATCTCTACCCTTCCTCCTGATATCCACAGCACCTACCTCCTCAAATTTGCTGAAGGTTGCTTCCTATGCTGTGAGTAGTGATGCAATAAATATTCAGTTCGCCAAGTGAAAATTGCATGTTCACAGCTATAGATAAGTGTCCTGACTAAAGGAACAGATTTTTGAACAGTGATTACAAATGGAATGGTGTGGGGAGAGAGGAGAGGAAATGGGGAAAAGAGGCAGCAACATTTGCAAGGCACCATGCTGATGGCAGAGAATGCAGGAGGATGTGCTTGCAAGCATCCCCATCTCTTGATGGAGAAATAGAAAATTGTTTAATGCTTTTACAAAGAGCAACAATCAATGTAACCACCCGGTCAATCATTTGCTGAGGGAAAATGATAAGCAATAATCTAGCACAGTCGCAACTTTGAAAAGGGAACAATGCATGCCTCTGTGAGCCATGAAAAAAAAACACATGCAAATTCTTGTACACTAGCCATTCTCATACAGATTCTTATACACCTGCTTTTGCTCATACATATCTGAAATATGAAAGGACATCTAGAAATCATTTCATCAGACTGTCAGAGGCAGAAAAGGAATGTAGAACCAACACCAGAATGTCTTTTCTCAACTACCATTTTCTTTTTATGTTATTTTTTTTTACAGGATGGCAAAAGTCAATTCCTAAAGTGAGGAATGTCTTGTTTTTACATGTAAGCTGTTTCCCATGAAAGGCTTCCCAGCTCTAACACATGATACAAATGGTATAAATAAATATTTTAAGGATGAGATCCATCCTGCCTGGATCAACAGCAGTGATATGAGTCCTTGTCTGTGTAGTGCTGCATGCCCAAAGAACAAGATGGTCTGTCCTCATCCAAGGCTAAATGTCCATGCCTAGTAGAGATGGCCTTGTGGTCATAGATTCCATCATGTCTCATATGTTCTATTACTGAGAATGTGAGTGTGGAATAGATGGATCTTTGGAGTGACTTTCCCATTGCTCCTACCCATAGCATACTCTTTTCTCAAAAATTAAATCTTGCATGTGTCAAGATGTGGGGGTGTGGTGGACATGTACAGAGAAATAACACTGTCACTCTCATACATCTCTATTTGCAAGCTCAAAGAAATAGATTTCATTAATGTATTTGAAAAATGTGTGTGTGTGTGTGTATTCATAATTACCTCTACTATCTTTGTTCTTATCAAAAACAATTTACCTAAGGAAGGAAGGGAGGGAAAGGGAAATAACAGTGGGTGCTGCATATGAAAGGACATTTTACAACAGTGGGTGCCACAAAGTGAAAGCACAGGAAAAAAATTGTCTATTGGATATGAAGATAACAGTCAGTATTGATAGCTAGACATTAAGGTATATATGATGATGCTTCTCTGTCTTGAATATACAGACAAGATGGATGGAAATTACTTTCCATGGAGAGCAGCTTTCCCATTGATCAGACTCCTGTGGGGAGTCACAAGCAAAGATACATGAGAAGGCATTGTTTGACTACAGGGAGTACACTAAAATGACAAAGCAAGGAACAATTTAAGTGGCTTCGACACTCTTGTGGGATAATACTTTAAAAATGCTTCCAGATCACCTTTTTCATTGAAGATTTTGTTAGGCATAGTCAACTACATACACATGAAGGCAAAGAAAGAAGCTAGTGCATGTCTGAAGGACAAATGATGAGATCTCATGGAAGTTCATGTGAGGTATGCAGGCTCTTTACCTCACTCCTGTTTCTGAAGAGACCAGTATATGAAGTATCTGCTAACATTACTTTTAATATTGACCTGCAGTGAAGGAAAAATCTATGTGTTCCCTCTTTGGAGCTCTCTTTATTGATAGAATATAATTACTAGAAGTAGGAGTTCCTCTATGCTGAAAAAGGCACAGAACTCTCTGCCTATGAAGGAATTCATAGATTTCATCCTGCCCCACTTGTTCTACCATGAGAAGGTGAGTGTGGAACAAAGGAATGCATATTTAGTAATGAAGTGTGTTGGTAACTTTCCCCATTGTGAAGTACAAGTGGAATGGAGAAGAATTCTTATATTTTCACTGATCAGTGACTGGAAATAACACAGGATTCACTCCTCAATCCATGCCTTCTCAGAGGGGAGGGCAAATGGGATAGAGAAACTGGCAAAAGGAAAATAGATGGACTTATGGTGGTAGTGACAACTTGTGCAGCAGCCTTTTCTGGATCATTTGTAACCATGTACCAGCTTTTAATGGACAATATCAAGTGTGTGGTCCACAGGTTCATCTCCTTTAGTCAATGGGGAGCTAATCAAAGATTATACCACTGAAAACATCTCTTCAGCAATTATATGTCAGACAAACAGGTGGAGGGAAAACTTTTCCTGGTCTATTTAGAGGAAATGGAGATTACATTGCAATGTTAAGTGCTTCCCCATATAAAATCATGTTTACAGTTTCTTGTTTTTATTATTTTATTATTATTATTGTTGGTGGTGGTGGATTTTCATCCAACTACTAACCAGGATCAGCCTACTTAGTTTTGAAAATGGTCACATGGTAAAGAATTCAAGGCCTATGTGGAATTTGAATCTTCCCCAGAGTTATGCAAGCTTCCCCATATAATAAACTAAACTTGGAAAACGAGACATATAGAATACTAATTATATTGCTAGTTTGCCTTTTTAGGCCAGATCTGACAACACAAGTTGGTTTAGGGGGGAAGCAGACTGGTGGCACGGGGCCGCCCTGGGAAGGTGCGCCGCAGGATCGAGGCATCCCCACGCCTCGATCCTGCGGCACTCCTTCCCCATCCCTGAAAGAAGCGCTAAAATAGTGCTCCTTTCACAAGTTAGCAAAAGTGCGCCTCAAAAGCATGAGGCGCACTTTCACTGACTTATCTGCCACAGCGTGTGGAGGGCCGGCGGCTCCGAGGGCAACTTTGGGAGGAGGAAGGGGCACCGAGCGTGCAGCTGCCCCTCCTCTTCCCTGCCTCCAGGATGGCTTAATAAGCCATCTGCCGAGGCCCTTAGTATTCCCCATGAATTGCTGGTTTATATATGCAAGGATACTCTCTCCTTTGAGAATAATCTGACCTAGGGATAAACAACTGTGGTAGGTGCAGGGCCAATTAATTAAACTTACTTAATAGTTGTTTTGCTTTCTTCCCCAGCTTTCTAGAAAATAGTAATAATATTAAAAAAACAAATTTGCCCAAAAAGAGGGGTGTGGAAATGATGACAGATAGGCTGAGCCTGAGCCATGCAACCCCAGGGCTGAGGTGGTATTAGCCAGGTTGCTCTGTATATGGGGGGTAGAGGTGAATTTCACCTAATTCAGATTTCCCAGATCATAATTCACACATGTCCCTTTTACATGAATCTTTTGTGTGAGGAAAAGCATGAACAGAAAAAACAAAACAAAACACAAAACAAAGTACACAATTGCTTAAATATGCTTGTCAATGGGGGGAGGTGGCATATTCAAGTGATGTGTATAGTTTAAACTGTATATAGATGTGCACATTTGAAAGATTAGGGATACATCAAATGTGTAAAAGAATATTTACGAAAATATTTTTTTAAGCATTTTGAATGTCAAGAAACCCCAATAAGAAGAATCCTGGTCTGACAAAGATCGTAGTTGCCTGGGATTTATTGTGCATAAAATTCATAAGTGAATAATTCTCCACAAAACAACAATCTGTGATTTTCTGTGTGATTTTCTGTGGGTTTTTCACAGAAGGCTGTGTGGCTGCTCTCTGGAAGAATTTATTCCTGATGTTTCATCTGCAACTGTGGCTGGCATCTTCAGAGGGTGGTGGCATGGAAGTGTGTGGAGTATATACACCTGTTGGACCCTTGTTTAGGATGAAGTGTTTGTTTGTTTTACATGTTAATGGTGGAGTTAGTTTGTGTGTCACACTGTATTGTATGGCACAGCCTGGAGGTGTGTTGTGTGGAGGATATGTGAAGAGGATTTGTGTCTATTTAATTGGTAATCCATTGTTTGTGAGGAAGCTTGCAGGACATTGAACAATTCAAAAAGCAAACCCTAGAAACAGCATCAAAAAAGCCCACTATGTGGTTCCAATATGTGGAGGACATGTTCACTATTTGAAGACACAGAGAAGAAGATCCTGAACCATCTAAACAACATCCATTTGAACATCCAATTCACTATGGAAAAGAAAGGGAAATTACCATTTGTGGATGTCCCTGTCACCCACAAACCAAACCAACTATTGGGCCACACAGTATACAGAAAATCTACACTCACAGACAACTACTTACACAAAAATTCCAACCATCACCCAGGCCAAAATAGGAGCAAAATAAAAACACTGCACAAAAAAGATCTGAGAACCCATCTTCCTGAAAGATGAATTGAAACACCCAAACTGAACTCTACAGGCCAATGGTTACACCAGCTCAGACATCAGAAGAGCCACCAGACACAGAAAAACAAAACAAAACATGGGAGTGAGGACAAACAACCTTCCAAATGGAAGATATTTTTACCATACTTTAAAGGAGTCTGGGCAGAATAGGGAAACTGATGAGGAAACAACCTCCAAATGATTTACAGACCAAGCAGGAAAATCCAGCAAATGTTGTGCTCAGTGAAAGACAGGACAGACACCCTCACAGCTGCAGGGGTTTACTGCATACTGTACAGGTGTGGGCAGGTCTACATAGGCACCACTAATTGTAGCATCCAAACACAATCATAGAGCATGAGAGTCACTACAGACTGAGCCAATCAGAAAAATTGGCAGTAGAAGAATATATCATAAACCAGCCTGGGCATAGAATGCTATTTGAAAACACTGGAATTCTGGACCATGCCAACTACCAGGTCAGTATGCACAAGGAAGCCATTGAAATCCACAAACACCTGGACACCTTCAACAGGAAAGAAGAAACACTGAAAGTAAACAAGGCTTGGCTACCAATCCTGAAAAACACCAAAATCAAGACTCAAGACAAGCAAATGAACACCATCCAGGCTCAAGAGGTTTCCCCTCAGACAATGGATTATTAGTTAAACAGATACAAATCCCCCTCGCATATCCTCCATACAACAAACCTCCAGGCTGCACCATTCAACACAGTACAACACACAAACTAACTTATTATTATTATTATTATTATTATTATTATTATTAATTTCTACCCTGACCCTCTGTTGAACAATCAGGGTGGCTTACAACAATTAAAATTGCATGCATATCTCACAATGCACACTAAAATCCCAGAACTCACCCACCCCTTAAAAAAGTATTAAATCAGAAATCTGTTAAAACAGCATAAATAAAACATCAATTTTTTTTTAAAAAGTCTAAAACAGGGAAACAAACAAGGCAGCAACAATAGGAGAGACAAGTGAAAAGGCTCCTAATAAATTGAAAAGGTTCCTGAGGCCAGGAATTCTAGTCGAGAAAGGCCTGCCGAAAGAGTTCCATCTTCACAGCCTTTTTGAAGCTGCATAAATTCATAATCTGAAGGATCTCATCTGACAAGCCATTCCATAATCTGGGGACGATTACTGAGAATGCCCTCTGTGAGGTTGCAGACAGCCTTGATTTTATTGGCTGGAGCAAGTTCCTCCCAGAGGATCAGAGTGTGCAGGGAGGATTGTATGGGAGGAGGCGGTCCCGAAGATAGATTGGACCCAAGCCATTTAGGGCTTTAAAGGTAATAACCAACACCTTTTCTGAGCCTGGAAACTAATAGACAGCCGTTGGAGGGACTTTAACACCAGAGTTATGTGGTCTCTCCTAGATGTTCCTGAGACCACTCTGGTTGCCATATTTTATACTAGTTGAAGTTTCCGGACCAAGCATGGACCAAGCACGAGGGTAGCCCCATATAGAGCGCATTACAGAAATCCAGACGGGAGGTTACCAGCACGTGCACAACAGTCTCAAGTTCCCTTACTTCCAGGAAAGGGCACAGCTGGCGTATCAGCCGGAGCTGATAACAGGCACTCCTGACTGTCTCATTTACATGATTAGTCATCAGGAGTGATGAGACAAGGAGCACCCCCAGACTGTGAACACAGTCCTTTACGGAGAGTGTGACCCCGTCCAGGACTGGAGGTTGCAACCCAATTCCTGGTTTCAGGGCCGCTACTGTGAGCACCTCCATTTTGTCTGGATTCAACTTCAATCTGTTTTTCTTCATCCAGTCCATTACTGGCATAAGACATTCATTAAGAGAAAAGACACCATCAGGAGCCATGGCCGATGATTGAGACATGGAGAAATAGATCTCGGTGTCATCAGCCAGATCACAGATGGAGCTGGGTGTTACTGATAACACCCAGCTCCATGTCTCCAAATTATCTCTTCCATATAGATGTTAAACAACATCAGGGACAGAATGGTGCCTTGAGGGATGCCACAAGCTAGGTCTTTTTTTGCCAAACAAATGTCCCCAAGCAGCACCCTCTGGGATCTGCCCAAGAGGAACAAATGCAGCACAGTGTCTCTGATTCCCAGCCCCCTCAGGCAATCCAGGAGGATGCTGTGATCTATGGTATCAAAAGCCACTGAGAAGTCTAGAAGCACCAACAGGGTCACACTACCCCTGTCAATACTCAGACGAAGGTCATCAGTCAAGGCAACCATGACAGTCTCAACTCCAAATCCCATCCTAAAGCCCGTTTGACATGGATCTAGATAATTGGTTTCATAAAAGACAGCTTGGAGTTGAAGAGCAACCACCCTCTCGATCACCTTGCTCAGAAAGGGTAACATGGACACTGGCCTATAGCTGTTCATGTCCAGTGGGTCCAGGGAAGGTTTTTCAGAAGCAGCCTAACTGCCGCTTCCTTTAAACAAGATAGCACAAGTCCTTCCCTGAGGGATGCATTTATAATGTCCACAAGGAACAACCTCAAGACATCCCCCCCAGATGGCCAGGCATGACGGGCAAGGATCAAGAGGGCAGGTAATCTTCCTCATACTACCAAGGAGCTTGTCCATGTCCTTGGTACTTACAGATTGAAAATGATCCAGTAAAATTACATCAACAGAGCTACTGGGTACCTCGTCTATTGATTCTGTTACCAAACTGGCATCCAAGTTGGCTCTTATCTGAGAGATTTTATCTGCAAAGAAGTTGTTAAATGTTCCCTTACCCCCATAAACAGCTCTGCTGGATGGGACTCTGCAGACACAATACGTGCAGAGGAGAAAGACTTCTGCTCTGAACGTATTGCCTCTTGATAGGACCAAAGCAAGTCCCTATGATGAGTCTTGTCAGATAAGAGCTGAGTTTTTCACCAAGTGCATTCTAGTTGTTGTCCAACCCGCTTCAATTTCCTAAGCTCTTCGGTGTACCATGGCTTACGATTTAAAGCAGGTTAGAAAGGATGCTTGGGAGCGATTGTGTCGATAGCCTTGGTAAAGCTGGTTTTGTGTTCAGGTACTAACCAAAACTTCAACAGAATCACTGGTGTCACCAACCATTAAACCCTCCAAGGCTTTCTGGAATCCGATTGGTTCCATTATCCTTTGAGGGCAAACCATTCTAATGGGTCCACCATCCCCGGTGGGGTGGACAGTGGTTCTTAGTTCAGTCTTGACCAGGAAATGATCTGTCCATGACAATATGGTGGTTTTACTAACCTCTTCCCATGGATATTCCTGTTCCGTACTAAAGACCACATCGAGGGTGTAACCTGCACAATGTGTGGGCCCGATGACCAATTGGGATGGACCCATGTTTGTCATGGATTCCATGAACGCCCAAGCTGCACCTGTAACTTTTGACAAACTGGTCTTGAGTGGAATGTTTAAGTCGCCCAAAACTAAAAGTCTGGGCGACTCCAGCAGCAACTCTGAGACTAGCTATGTCAGCTCGGTTAGAGAGGCTGCTAGACAACAGGGTGGTTGATATACTAGCAGAATCCCCAAACTATCCTAGGTCCTGAGGCTCAGGTACATGCACTTGAAGTGGACTGTGTTCCAGACAGGTATCCTGGTCAAGGTCAAGGTGTTTTTATAAAACAGAGCCACTCTGCCCCCCACCCACCCACTTCCCCTTACTTGCTCACTTCCTCTTACCTGCTCACTGACAGAATACCTGGCTGGGAGGGCTTGTGTCCAGGTTATGGCACTATCCTCTCCCAGCCAGGTTTCTGTAAAGCAAGCCATTAACCATTAACATGTAAAAAAAAAAACAAAAAAAAAAACCCAGAACCAAAACCAAATCTTCATCCCAAACTAGGATCCCATAGGTATATATACTCCATACATGTCTTCCCCACTACCCTCTGAAGATGCCAAGCCTCAGTTGCAGGTGGTCAGTTTCAGGTGATATTGCAGGAATAAATTATTCTAGAATGTGGCCACAGAGCCTGAAAAACCCACAGAAAATTATGGATGCTGGGTATGAAAGCTTTCAACTTCACATCAACATAAATAAGTTTTTCACAGAAAGGTCATGAAATGCAGTGAATAAATGAATAAATATTGAAAATTTATAATCTTATAATCTTATTCAATGAGGAAAAATCAAAAGTATTTGTTGTTGAACACAAGAATGAAGTAAATTAAAATGGACATTCTTAACTTAAGTACAGGTAGTAGCCCTAACCACAGTAAATGCATTAAATCAAAGGAAACTTGGGAAGTCAACAGTTATTAAAGTTCTTTTGATTTGATGGGCTTATATAAGTTGGGAATAATAACTGGATGAAGGCCTTAAATTTAAATTAGGTTGTAGTTCCTATATTTAGAGATTATATAGCTATTTGCATCTAGTTCTGCATCTAGTGCAGAAAACTTCCCCATCAAGTACAACTCTGTAACCAAAATCATGTGGAGGAAATAATCTATGAGAAAGTGGGACCCTGCAAATTTCTAGTTGCAATTCACAGAACTGCCAAGAAACATCATGTTCCTGTTGGTTTATACATTTCTTCATGCATTCAGACACACTCAAGACAACATTCCAGATAAGGGTTTAAATTTTAGTCCATCTGAAGTCTATACAATTTTCCATTCACATATTCCAGATGTGTATTTCCAAAGGGTATGACCACTTCACTGATTTCAACACAAAATAGCTGAGACACATATAATAGTGATGCAGATTGTTTAGGAAATAAATAACATGACTAGTAAATGCTGAAATCTATATGAAAAACACAGAGTACTGGAAGAATGGTAAGATTTGTGATCCAACTGAGACTTTAGTTCCCTTTGTGTTTAATGGCATTTACAACCCAAATCTGTCACATTACCAACAGAGCTGCAAATTTCAAGGCAAATGTAAATTACAGCATTTGCTACCATTCCTGTGCAAAGAGCATTGGCTTCAAAATGCAAAAGAAAAGGGAGGGGTGGTGGAGTTGTTTTACCAATAGCTAGTCAAGGAGAAAGGATCACCCTCTGGGGAAACATAAAAACCAGCCCATTGACAGCTGAGCTGAAAAGGTGGGTGCAAAATAAACAGTGCTGTTAAGAGGAGCTGTCACTGTGATTAATACTGATGGGCAATAATGAATGTGGATGCTTTCAAGCACATTTCCTTGCTTTAGATTCAATGACCAAGCAATTCATAGAGTGAAGAAGACAGAGTGAGAACTTGTTAAAGAAAAAAGTGTCCATTGAAGGAGATCTCATGAAAGTTTCCCCTCTCCAGGAAACCACATTTGAACTATGATTTTTTTCCCCCTATGGCTGGATTTCAGCTAAAAAATAACAGAGAAATAGAGACAGATGAGTGTACTTTTATAAAATCTCAACTCTAAGGCTAAATATCTGGGTGTAGCAGGAAGTTGGTTAAGTTAAATTGCTGGTATATTGCTAACATGGATTTATTATCTATTTAATCATTTCAAATATTTTACACACACACATTCAGCCCTTTGGTTAAAATTTTCAAAATGGAATTACAATCATATATAAAATATGGTAAAACAGTATAAATTAATAAAAAAATTAACAGCAGCAAAAGACAGTGGTAACAGCAATCACAGTAAAAAATAAATTCATCAGAGGTTAAAAGCCTTGAAAAATATAAAGGTCTGTGCATTTTCCATTGTTTTGATTTTAAACAATATAAATTCCATTCAAGTCATAGTAAGGAGACAGTACCATAAAAAGGGCACATTCCAACTGAAAGTCTTCTCCCTCGCTGTCACTCACTTGTTTCACCTGTAGGGGATAGACTGATGTCTTGGAAAGATATTCATTATATGGTTGGGTACATATGAAGAAGTTGTTCATATGTCTTTAAGGTAAGGGCAATTAAAAAAGATCTCATAAACCTCTTTGATTTGTCACTGAAAATGAACTGGAAGCCGAGTACAGTTCTTCCAGGTAATCAGACACATATTGCACTTTGGTCTAAATAAATAAATACCATTTGATCAATTTGTATGACATTTCCAGATAAAATTGCTCAGATACACACCAATTTCAATGCCACCATTATACAAACTCACTAGATGTAACATTGGCCCTTACTTGCCCAATTTTAATCCAGAATTTCTGGAAAGATGAGAGCTACTTTATACATGCTGGAACTTTGCCCTCTCTGGCTCCTATAAGGAGCTGGGAGGGGGGAATAGAAGACTTGTCTCCAAGTGTTCAGTGGATGGATGCTTTCATTTTGTAAGAACCCTGTTTTTTATGATAGCTTGTCCAATAATTCCTTAGAGTAACTGTAAATATTGTCCCATATCATCATGTCTAGTTAAGAAGCAGAAGAGACAAAAACTGGGAAAGGACCCAACAGAATCTGCAGAGGGGAAAGTCTTCTGTGTCAGGATATTGATGGGATATATAGTCAATGTTGTAATGTAAAGATTTGTGTGTGTGTATTTTTCCATGATGAGTTTCCAGACCAAGCACGAGGGTAGCCCCATGTAGAGCACATTACAGAAATCCAGACGCGAGGTTACCAGTGCGTGCACAACAGTCTCGAGGTCCCTTATTTCCAGAAAAGGGTGCAGCTGGTGCATCAGTCAAAGCTGATAATAGGCGCTCCTGACTGTCACATTTACCTGATTTGTCTGCGAATGCAGCCCTTTATGGAGAGTGTGACATCATCCAGGACTGGAGGTTGCAACCCAATTTCTGGTTTTGGGGCTGCTACCGTTAACACCTCTGTTTTATCTGTATTCAATCTCAATCTGTTTTTCCTCATCCAGCCCATTACTTCCTTAAGACATTCATTGAGGGAAGAGACACCATCAGAATTCAAGGCCGATGATTGAGACATGGAGAAATAGATCTGGGTGTCATCAGCATACTGATAACTGACAACACCCAGCTCCATGACTCCGAATGATCTCACCAGTGGCTTTATATAGATGTTAAACAACACTGGGGACAGAATGGTACCTTGAGGGATGCCATAAGTAAGCTCCTTTTTGCTGGAGCGACTGTCCCTGAGCAGCACCCTCTGGGATCTGCCAGAGAGGAAGGAACCGAACCACTGCAAAGCAATTCCCACACCTCTCAAGGCAATCCAAGAGGATGCCATGGTCTATCGTATCAAAAGCCGCTGAGAGGTCTAAAAGCACCAACAGGGTCACACTACCCCTGTTGATGCTCAGACTCAGGTTGTCGGTCAAGGCAACCATGTCAGTCTCAACTCCAAATCCTGTCCTAAAGCCAGTTTGAAATGGGTCTAGATAATTGGTTTCATCCGAAACAGCTTGGAGTTGAAGAGCAACCTCCTTCTCAATTACCTTGCTCAAAAATGGTAACAAAGAGACTGGCCCAGGGGGTCCAGGGAAGGTTTTTTCAGAAGCGGCCTAACAGCTGTCTCTTTCAAACAAGATGGAAGATGACCTTCCTTGAGGGATGCATTGACGATGTCCATAAGGAACATCCTCAGTGCAT
>CM034706.1:147418002-147429390 GCA_020142125.1 Phrynosoma platyrhinos
GAGAGATTTTATCTGCAAAAAAGTTGTTAAATGCATTGCAGCAGGCCGGTGTTGGGTTAAGTAATGGGACCTGGGCAGGAGGTACCTGCGTCAGTTCCCCCAACACTCTAAACAGCTCTGCTGGACAGGACTCTGCAGATGCAATATGTGCAGAGTAGAATGATCTCTGTGCTGCATGTATTGCCTCTTGATAGGACCAAAGAAAGTTCCTATGACAAGTCTAGTCGGATAAGAGTCAAGTCTTCCACCAGGTGTGCTCTAGTCATTGTCCAACCTGCTTCATTTTTCTAACCTCTGCTGTATACCATTGCTTCCGATTAGGAAAAGTTTGGAAAGGACGCTTGGGAGTGATTGTGTCAATAGCCTTGGTAAGATTGGTGTTCCAAGTATTAACCAATGCTTTCTGGAATCTAATTCGTTCCATTAGCCTTCGAGGGCAGACCATTCTAATAGTTCCACCACCCCTGGTGGGGCCAGTAGAGGCTCTTAGTTCAGTCTTGACCAGGAAATGATCCGTCCATGACAATGCAGTGGCTTTAATAATTTCTGCCCATTAATATTCCTGTTCCGTACTGAAGACCGCATCAAGGTTATGACCCACACAATGTGTGGGCCCGATGACCAATGGGGATAGGCCCATGTTTGTCATGGTTTCCATGAACTCCCAAGCCACACCTGTCAGATTTATCAAGCTGGTCTCAAGTGGAATGTTGAAGTTGCCCAGAACTAAAAGTCTGGACAACTCCAACAGCAACTCTGAGACCAGAGTCCTGCTGGTGCACTCAGTCTGGCAATCTGATAGTGGGTAATGAGAAGAGGACATGTCGGCCATGATGTCCAGAAACCACAGCAGACTTGTCTTGAAGTGGGTAGTGAACTAAGAGCCTCGATCCAAAATGATCCCCTTGGGAAGGCAATGGAGCTGGAACACATGCTGCATGAACATCCAGGCCATCTCTTGCACCATGGGAAGACTGGAGCATGGAACAAAATGGGCCATTTTGGAGAAGAAGTTGACCACCACCAAAATGGTGGAATAGCCAGTGCAGAGGGAAAGGTCTGTGATAAAGTCCATAGACACAATCTGCCAGGGTCCCACTGGCATAGCCAGGTGAAGCAGTAACACAGCAGGCCTCCCCAGGTGGTTCTTGATATGTTGACACACTGGGCATGTCTGGATATACTTGGTGATGTCCACCCAGACTTGAAGCCACCAAAACTCCAGGGTGAGGAGACCCAGGGTTTGACAGAGCCAAAGTGCCCTCCAGCTTTCTGTCATGCCACAGCTGCAACACCACCTCCTGACAGGGACCCAATGACATGTAGAGGCAACCACAGTGGTAGAAAAAGCCCTCACATAGAGCAAAGGAAGAGGAATCCCCCTCCACTGCATGCTGTACCACAAATAGTATTGGCCCTGGAAGTTGCAGATTTGGTCCAGCAAGGTGAGGGACATTGGACTGCTTGGCTATGCTGCAAAGTGCTCTGGATGCAGGATGGCTGACAATAGATCCCCCTCCAAGTCTGTAGTGTATTCTGGGTTCTGTGAGAGGGCATCTGTCAGACAGTTTTGGGCCTGAGGGATGTACCTCAGCTTAAAGTTAAAGCAGGTAAAGAACAGACACCCTCCACTTCTGCTGCTGCAAGAGCTTCCGTGAAGTTTGGAGATACTCAAGTTTGTGGTAGTCTGTATGCACCTTGAAAGCTGCCTTAATGGCCAACAGCTCCTTCTCCCAGATCATGTACAGTAGTTCCTTTCTGGAGGAAACAGCTGTCTGGAAGAAAAGGCACAGGGCAACAGCTGAGACTCAGCTCCAGCCAACCAGAGAAGCATTGCCTCAATGGCGATGTCTGAGACATCAGCCTCGACCATGAAGGGTGTGCATGGGTCCGGGTGTTGCAGAATCAGGGCTGAGGCAAAAACGAACCTTCAACAGGTCGAAAGACTGCTGCACCACAGCCATCCACTGAAACTGATCCTTTCCCTGCAACAGCTGGGAGATGGAGGCAACTTCCGGTAAAAATTTTCAAACCCTAGGAACCACTGGACATCCTTCTGGCTGCAAGGGAGTTTCTTGAACAACACAGACTCCAAGTTATCCATGGCAATGCCTTGGCCCGAGATGTGGTAGCCCAAGAAGTCCACTTCACACAAGTCAAAGGCTCGCTTTTCTAATTTGACGTACAGCCGATGCTCTTGGAACCTTTGAAGCCTAGTCCATCTAAGAAAACAGCAGCAGATCCGGAGGAGGAGACAGAAGCACTTCATCATCTTAAGTGATGTAAATTAAAGTGCCAAGAGCAAAAGGTCAGGCAATGCCTTGCTTCACTTTAAATATAGCATGCCAAGCTGAGGTCACCTGGGCTGATGAATTGCTGGCTATAAATTAGTTCAGCCCAGGTCATTCTACAGAAAAGCAGTTCTCAATCCTCTGTGCAACTCTATCCAAAATATCTGGCTTCCTAGCTTTCTGACTGTCAGCACACACATTTGTCTAACCTTTGTAGTTACACTCTCTAGGATTTTGATTCTACTCAGGACTGTTTTTTCCCTTTGCAACTTGGACTGCTTGATTCATGCCTCTATCACCCTGTGTAAGTCATGGGACTGGACTGGCTTTCCCTTGCCAGTTCTAATGGATTGTAAATATGCTTAACTGGGCACTCACCATCTTTAAATAGGACATCTAATGAAACATATTTTTTAGTTTCATTCCCTTGCAGAGGGTCTCAGTCCCAGCGTGTCTAAACTTGATCTTCCTGGCCTCTGAGCCAGTGCAGGGCAATGCTACATGCCTCCTGTTGGAGAATCAAGTACAATTTTCAAAGAAAACCTTGTGGCGTGCAATGAAGCTTCTGCAAGGAAATTAATCCACTCCCACTGGCTTGGTAAATGTCTCTACTAGATAATAGGAATTTCACTGATTCAAACCTCACCCAATTGCAGGTGGCTATACATATAGGCCAGTGTCCTTTTAGTGATATATGAATAATGTTTTTATTCTTGCATTGAGTAGAGGGGCTCTTATTGGTTCAAATAAGATTGTTCACAGAAAGGTCTTTATCTGCTTATAGAAAGATATTAAGCTTGTAATGTAGATTGTATACTCTTTTGATCTCTTCAGTGTCCAAAATTCCCCAAGACTCCAAATCTACATGAAACTGCTGGGAGAAATCATCTGGAGGCATGGGGTTGTTGGAATATGGATGGGATATATAGTCAAAGTGTGTGTGAAAGTTTCTTATGGGAACAGTGTCTAATGAAAAGCAAAGAGAACTTGGCTAGTAGGTGGTTTGAAGCCAAAACATGTGCCCACAGTACAGAATAGTAAAAAACACTTTAAGCCTGAGAACAGATAGTTAACAGATAAACATATGAGCTCATTCAGTTCTTATGGGAACTAGGTCACATGGGGATGACACACAGCTAGAGGCTGGGTTACAGTAGATCATCCAATCATCATAAGGTTAACACCCCCAGAAAGTGGAGTATGGGAAGGGCAAGATCTTCCTTTGTTCACTTTGTTTATATATTTGCAATGTGTTTGTTTGAACAAAGAAACTGGAACTGTGACTTTTTCTATTACTGTAATTCTACAACAACATCTATAGTCTTTTGCCATCAGCAGGATGGATTGTATATTTTCTTTTCTTGTTTTCTTTATGGAACAATAAAGCTTTAATTTGGATCTACAAAATGTACCTTCATGGAAATGGCTGGTGAAGGAAGCTGGTTACTGAACTCTGCTACATTTCAATCACATCACATCCAAATTCCACAGGGGTGGCATGCAATCAGTATGCTGATGACACCCAAATATATTTCTCTATGCCTTTTTTAAAAAATTAAATATTTTTATTGAATAAAACAGTACACATACCATGCAGAAAGAAAGAAAAGAAAACAAAAACAAACAAAAGGAAAAAAAACAGGCATTATACAATATATATACAATAAATATACAAAAAAAAAGACTAATAATAAGCAAACTGCCCCAAAAAAGAGAAAAGAGAGAGAGAGAGAGAAGAGGGGGAAAAAAGAAAGAAAGGCAAAAGGAAAAAAGGAAAAACAAACAAAAAAGACAACAAAAAAAAAAGAAAAAAAAAGGAGAAAAGGAGAAAAGAAAGAAAAAAAGGAAAAAAAAAGAAAATTTTCTTCCAGAGCTGTACAAGGAAGTAAACGTCCAAATTTCTGTTATAACTACACATCAATTACATGTTGACATCGAGAACCCTATATCAGCTATTTATGCATAACTGACTTATATTGTATTCCTTAATCTACAAGTCTAGCTATATTCCTAAATCTATAACAAACCATCAAATAAAGAAATTTTCCAGGCATTTTCCACTATTGAGTTATTATATACATTCATTTTCAATATTGAATTATTTTTAACTTTACAGTCATATATAAATTCCATGGTTTCCAAATACTATAAAATTCTGTCAAAGTCTCATTCCAGACTAAATAAGTCATTTTTTCCATCTCGAAAATGTCAAATACTTTCATTCTCCAATCTTCAATTTTCGGTATGTCCTGCTTCCTCCAATTTTTGGCATATATCATTCTGGCTGCAGTGATGAATACAAAAAGTAATTTTCCATATTTCTTTTCATACTCTGAATTCACTATATTTAACAAATACATTTTAGGGTCAGGATGAGTACAAATGAAAAATTTCTTTAATTTCATTATTAATATTTTTCCAATATTTATTCACCAATTCACAATTCCACCATATATGTAAGTAAGACCCAATTTCCTTTTTGCATTTCTAACATATTGGATTACTGCCTTTATACATTTTGGAATGTTTTAATGGGGTTAGATACCAATGAAATAGCGATTTGTAAAGATTTTCTCTAAGATCAGCATTGAGCGTGTATTTTACTCTTTTTTTTCCCATGTTTTTTTCCCATTCCGATAACTGGTTAACTTGATTTAAATCCCGGGCCCAATTAACCATATAGTCTTTTACTAAATTATCTTCCAATTCCCAACTCCTTATAAAATTATAAAATTTTGAAATCTTCTTTTTGGATTCTCCTAATTTTTTTCCCCCAAAATTTATATTTGCTGGCCCAATCTGATCTAAACATGCATCTATTCTAAAACGTTCCAGGAATTGTCTGTGGGTGAACCAATTAATATCAAATCCATTTTGTTTTAATTCCTCTTGCGATTTACAGATCATTTCCCCTTCTTTTATTTTAATCAGGTCCTTATATTTCACCCATAGTCCTTCCTTATACAGTCCTTTAATCAAAATAGCTTCTGCTGGAGATGCCCATAATGGTATCTTCATACACCACTTTTTAATACTTTTCCCAAACCCTAAAACATGCTCTGCGGATATAATGATTCTTAAAATTTTTATCAGATTTAATTTTATCAAAAAATAAGTAAGCATGGAAACCAAATTGCAAGTCTTCCCCTTCCAATTCCAATAATTTGCTATTGTCTAATTTGAACCACTCTTGCATCCAGTCTAATACACAAGCATCAAAATACCAAAATAAATTTGGTACTGCCAGACATCCTTTGTCAATAGAGTCTTGTAGATTCTTCCTTTTAACCCTATTTTTTTTTCCTGCCAAATAAAATCAGCAATATCTTTGTTCCATTGTTTTAATGGTTCCTCACTGTGTATTATTGGGATATTTTGAAAGTAATACATGATTTTTTGGAACTACATTCATTTTAATAGTAGCAATTCTGCCTAACCAAGATAATTTTAATTTGTCCCATTTTTCCAAATCAGTTTTAATCTCATTCCAGATCTTTTCATAATTATTCTTAAAAAGATCAGAGTTCTTAGAAGTTAACCATATCCCTAAATATTTTATCTTTTCTTCTTTTTTAAAGCCAGAAATTTTTAAAATGGTTTCTTCCTCTTTTTTGGGGATATTTAATAATAACATCACTGTTTTGGCTTTATTGACTGTATAACCCGCAACTTCACCATAGTCTTTAAGAATGGACATTAATGTCTCTATACATTCATTTGGATTAGATAGTGTTAAAACAACGTCATCAGCGTATGCCCTTAACTTAAGATTTTGACTTTTAATTTCAGCTCCTCTTATTAATTTCTCCATTCTTATTTTAATAAGTAGTTTTTCTAGCATAAGAATGAATAGAAGAGGTGTGAGGGACATCCTTCCCTCATGCTTTCATTGATATCAAAATATTGTGTTTTTCCCCCATTAATCAAAATTTGTGCATTTTGTTTAGAATAAATTTTAAGAATCCAATTCCTAAATTTTTCTCCGACACCTATTTTCTCTAACACCGCAAACATGAAATTCCAATTGATGTTGTCAAATGCTTTCTCTGTATCTAGAAAAACCATCACCAATTTTTATGCAAATTTTTTTGATAAATTTCAATTAAATTTAGTAAATTCATAAAATTTTCTTTTGTTTTTCTATTTGAGAGAAAGCCACTCTGATAATGATGAATCCAATTATCTAATATCAATTTAAATCTTTTAGACAAAATAGCTGCAAACAATTTATAATCAGTATTCAATAATGAAATAGGCTGATAATTATTTGGATCTAATCCATCTTTATCTTGTTTTAAAATTAAAGAAATATGAGCAGAATTCCATGTTTGAGGGATTTCACCCTTCAGATTATTATTCATTGTATCAAATAATGGGAGCATTAACTGTGTTGCAAAAATTTTGTAATATTCATTCACAAATCAGTCAGGGCCTGGTGATTTTGATGTTTTAGCAGTTTTTATTACCTCCTCTAATTCAGGGGTAGGCAACCTTTCCCCTTTAAGGGCCGAGGGACTTCAACTCCCAGAATCCCAGGAGCTATTGGCTAACATGGGACTATTGGCCATCATGGCTGAGGCTTCTGGGAGCTGAAGTCCCTCAGCTCTTAAAGGGGAAAGGTTGCCTACCCCTGCTCTAATTCTTTGCGAGTAATAGGTTCTTCCAAGAACATCTTTTGATCATGGGTCAATTTCACAATATTAACTTTTTCCAAATAAGTCTGAATTTCAGAAGTTCAAGTTCTAGTTTCTTTATAATCGTGGTGGAAATGTCTAAAGAATATATTTTGAATTTGTTTTTGTGAAGTAATTATCCTGGATCCATCTTTAATTTTAGAAATAGTTCTTTTGGCTCTTTCACTTCTTAACACGTATGCCAACAACTTCCCTGGTTTATTGGCCTCTTGAAAATGTCGCTGTTTTAGATATTTAACTTTTTTCTCAATTTGTTCCATTGTCAAAGAGGAGATTTGTTTTTGCAAATATTTAATATTATTTTCAATTTCGGTATTTCCTGGATTTTTTACTAAATCTTTTTCTAAACTACTAAGTTCCCTATATAATGATAATTCCTTTTCTTTTCTTTTCTTTTTTCAAAATTGCAGCTTTTTGAATTAGGTAACCCCTAATTGTTTTAGAAGCATCCCAAACAACATGAGAAGAACATTCTCTATTCACATTTTCCACAAAATAGTATTCAATCTGTTTCTTAATTTCTTCACGTGTTTTGGGATCATCCAATATACTTAAGTTAAGTCTCCAATTACATAATTTCTGACCAAAACTTAATTCTATTACAACCGGGTTATGATCAGACCAAACCTTTGGAAGAGTTTTAAAATTAGTAATTTTTGGAGCCAAATGTTCAGATAGCCAAATCATGTCAATTCTAGAGAAGGAGTGGTATCTGTTTGAATAAAATGCAAAATCTTTCATAGTTCCATTTTTAAATCAGTGACCATCACATAGGGACAGTGTTTCTGTTAGGGCAAAAAAATTCTCTTGGCAATTTGCCCTGCTTTTCTTTAATCAGTCAATTTGATGTTCTATCTATCATAGGTTCAGCCATGCCATTCATATCTCCTAACATTATTATATTTTCATATTCTAGCTCAACTAACTGTTCCCTTAGTCTTTGATAGAATTTGTTTTTTGTTTTCTAAAGGCCCATATACACCAATTAACAATGTTTTCCTCCCTTCTAACAATATCTCAATGGCCAAAAAATGTCCTTCCGAATCTTCTAAGACTTTTTTAGACTTAATTTTAGGATTAATATAAAAAAACACTCCTTTCTTCTTGAACCGAGATGCTGATACATATTCAATTCCCCTTTTTAAACATCTTAAAAATTTAATATCTTTTTTTCTTATTCTGCATTCTTGGATACAACACACGTCAGGTTTTAATCTTTGTAAATAATGAAATATTTTTTTCCTCTTCTGAGGTGTGTTCATTCCTTGAACATTCCAGGATATAAACTTTAATTGTTTCTCAACTCCCATAATTCAACACTTTAACAGTTACTCAATCTCTTCACTTTTGCCTATCAAAGGAGGAAGCAGAACTCACCCAGATCAATTGTCAAAATATTCCTCTACTCCTAATCGAATTGGGGAATTCAAAGGAGCAACCTGATCTCCTTGTATCTCCCTAGCTTAGTTACTTTCTGATTTATCTGTCTGCTATTAGTTCCTTCTTCTCGTTCTTCTCATTCCTCTTCTTCTTCCGGATTGTCCTCATCAGTATTTGTATCTTCATCCATGCCATCTGGAGGGTCTATATCTAAACAATCACATACCAATTTGTCTGAACTGTCATTCGCATCAGCATCATCAGTCTTTTTCGTTGGAGATTTTGAATGTCGAAAATGACGTCTAACAAAGGGGGGTTGCAGACTACCAGAAATAGTGCAAATTGAGTCCACTTTTAGGGTTAGGGTTAGTGCTAGGGAATCATGGGAATTGGTTTTTTTCTGAGACATTGAGCCTTCTCTGTCAGAGAGCTCTGGTGCCACAATAAAATACAGTTCCCATGATTCCCTAACCCTAAAAGTGGACTCAATTTGCACTATTTCTGGCAGTCTGCAACCCCCCAAAGTCGTTGGCTTGTGCAGAAGAAGATATTGTAACACGTCTTTTGTCCCACCAAAAAGTAATATCCTCAGGCACCTCCCACCTATATTGTACATTTTTTCTCCTTAGTAATGCTGTCAAATTACTATATTCACACCGTTTTCTCAGCAGACGAACTGGTACATCCTTGAAAATTTTTAGCTCTTGACCATCAAAAAGAAAGGGCGATTGTTTGTGTTTGGTCAGAAACAAATCACGTGTCTGTTTTCTCACAAAATGAATCGAGACATCTCTCAGAAGTCCTCTCTGCCTTGCAGCTAGAGAGTTAACTCAATATAATTTGTCAATCTCAATCTCAAAGGATTCCAGAATTTTCCCCATAAATTTAGCAATTTTAGGAACCAATTTTTCAAATAAATTCTCATTTTTTTCTTCTATTATACCTCTCATTTTAATAATTTTCTCTCTAATTTTATATTCTAAAATCGCCCTTTCATCCAAATCCTCCTCTCTCTTATTTTCCATTTTTGTCATATTCATTTCCAATTTATCATTCCGAAATTCCAATATGTCAACCCTTTTTTTGTTGCTTGCACATCCTCCAATAGCCTATTTACCTTTTGATTTATTTCTTTTAGGTCCGCCCAAATTTCACGCTTTATTTCAGATTTAAAATCACTCAACTGTTGAGTAAAATTCAGTGACATAGATTCAATCTTTTCAAGGATCAATTGCTTAATATCTGGCACTTTCAGTTTTTCAACAGAAGCCCGCCTGTGAGGATGTGAAGAGGGATTTTGTTTTTGTGTTTGGCTTCTTGAAATCATTTTGTTCACTTCTAACATCTAGTATTCTTTTTCAAAACTATTATTACTCTGCACTAATTACCAACTTTTAACCAATTAATAGATGGTCACCACAAAATCAAATAGCTAGAATTACCCACAACAAGTCAAGAAATCTGTAATATTCTCAATTCTGTTCAAACAGTCCAGTCAAATTCAAAAAAGACACAACAAAAATCTCCCACCACTGCTCAAGGACGTTTACACCAGATTCAGTCCAAGGCAACTTGCAGAGATATCCAGAAATCAATAACATGCAGCAGTTTCAAGGACACACTCCTTCACTGGGTCTAAATACAGACCCGCTTTTCTTCAAAATATTATAAATGTTATAGTAGAGAAAAAGAAAAAAGGATCGTAGCATCAGAGAGACAATACAAAAATAATGTCTAAAAAGGTTACGTTAACCATCCAACTGTTATAGACATGTTGTATCCTTTTATGCAAAGTTGTTACAGTCACGCTATTCCCTAAGATACTTTAATAGCTTGATTACTTAATGGAGCTTGGAAAAAGTCTCATTTTAAAAAAGAAAAAGAAAAAAAATACAATATTCCAACAGTCCCAATTTTCAAATTATAACTAATGCCTTTAATCCATCCAGCTTCTAGTTATTTATACCTGTCCTTTTAAATCCATTAACAAGTATATCTCATGCAAGAAAAAAATCCTCCGATCGATGTTTTGAATACTATAGTCAGAGATGCCAATCTCTTAAAAATTTCTCTGTCCGATGTTATCACCTCAAGTTATTACTAGTCTTCCCTGAAACAGCTCACCATTAATCCTTCCTCAATCTTCATACATATACAAATTTAAAATTGGTGGCGCCTCTGTTCTAAATAGCGCCAATGCCGGATCGTGGCTTGCCCTTCAGTCCCACCATAGCTGCTGCGGCGATCTCATTGTCAGTTGGCAAAGCTTTGGATTCTGGAGCTCCGCCGGGCCGCCTCGGAGTTGCCTATTCCAAGACAGCAATTTTGGACCCTGGTAAGAGCATTACCGGGAGCCAGATTCCGGTAAAGTGAAGACAGCTGTCAGAGAGTCAGTGACGGACGTCTCAACGAGGCATCATTACCAACCGGAAGTTTAACCTTTCATTTCTCTATGCCTTTTTGATACAAAACCAATATACTCCCCCCCTTTAAAAGCCATTAAATCAATTACATAATAAAACAACAGATTAAAATTACAACAACAATTAAAATACAGTGACAATGTCACAACAGCAGTTAGAGACTCCAGCAACAATTCAAGAGGGAACTGGAGGCCTTCAAAGAAAGGAAGTTTCCTGAGGTTGGGATTTTTCTATCCTGGAAAGGCCTGCCAGAAGAGATCCATCTTGACAGCCTTTTTAAAGCTGTCTAGAGATTTTAATTGATGGATCTCATCCAGCAGGCCGTTCCACAGTCTAGGGGAGACAACTGAAAAGGCCCTCTGAGAGGCAGCCGACAGCCTAGCTTTTTGAGGCTGTAGCAAGTTCCTCCCAGAGGACCGGAGTGAGCTGGGAAGATCATATAGGAGGAGGCGGTCCCTAAGATAGCTTGGACCCAAGCTATTCAGGGCTTTAAATGTGATAACCAACACCTTGTACTGGGCCCAAAAGTGAGATTATCCAGAGTTATGGAGCTCATGTTACCAGTACACTGATGACACCCAGATCTATTTCTCCTATTTC
>CM034706.1:147432280-147448565 GCA_020142125.1 Phrynosoma platyrhinos
GGGATTTCTCTCTCCATGTATGGTTGCAGTCTATGTTGCAGCATTTTGAGAATAATTTTGCTTGAATGAGAGATTAGTGCTATGGTCCTATAGTTGCTGCAATCTCTTGTGTTTCCTTTTTTGTGGATGGGGATGTATATTGAGCGCTTCCAATCTGTTGGCCATCATTTTGTTTTCCATATCTGTTGTCATATGTTGGGTAGCATTAGAGTTGACTCTGTCAGTGTGGATTGCAACAGTTCTATTGGGATATCATATGTCCCTGGAGTCTTGTTTTTTTGCCATTTCTTTTATTGCAACTTCCACTTCAGTTTTTAGAATTTGGGGTTCATATTCATATGGCTCTTCTCTCCATGTGTCTTTCATTTTGTCATCTCTTTATAGTTCTGTGTATTGCATTCAACACCTTTTTTTTGGGGGGGGGGGAAGAGCCCTTCAAATTAACTGGTCAATGAAAGGCAATGGCTGTTCTACCCAGGTACAGCTGCTGCTATTCCAGTCCTAACTTTATTTGAGGACCAGTTGGAGAACATCTTCCTGTTTGTAGACTCAGGGCTACCAGCAACAGCTCAGTAGCTTCTGCCAGCAAATGCCACCCACTTCAGCTGTAACATTAGAGGGAGGTGGCAGATAAAGGCATCAGATAAAGATCTGGTGGGACAGATCTGCTACTGGTGAGTTCACCCTTTTGGTGGAGACACTTTGATGGAACTCAAGCACAAGGACCTTCCTTGCTGGTCAAAATAAGGATGAACATTTGGTACCTGTAATATTTCTTTGTAGTCTACTTGGATCTAAGGATATGTTTTCAGAAGAGGAGGGGAGATGCTCCATACCAGGTAACAGCTTTCACACTTCTATAGAGCAGAAGGAGATGTAGAAAGGGGAAATGGTTTGCACTCTCATTGTGCAACTGTAAGTTGTGGGGATGGTGATACAGGAGTTGTAGCAGGAGTCTACATAAGGAAGTCTTATGCTGTGCTCAACCACATATGATCTTGGCCAGGGACTTTTAGGGCCTCTTCAGACCGGCCCAAAGGGCCAGGATGAAGGCACAGTTGGTGCGGGGCAGCCGAACGCTGGCCACCCCAACCCTATGTCAATGCTGTCCTGATGTCGTGCACCATTCGCATGGTGCGTGGCATCAGAACAACCCCATGTTGTGCTGCACCAGAAAAGGCAAGGAAGAGCTGTGTGCCGGCTCTTAGGGCAGCCTTTTGCCACTCTTTTCAGGGTGGTAAAAGGGAGGAACAGGGCCATGGCATGGGATAGCCATGGGCCCAATCCACTGCTTCCTGGGTTGTTCCAGAGCCTCCCATTGGCACACACCCTAGGTCATCATTGTATTTAACCATACTGTGTCTTGAGTTTGTCCCAGTTCTGGCTGTTAGATTTTTCTTCCAGAACACAGAGGCAAACAGTAGCTGCTTCTTTGTACAGCTGACAAAGACAAACAAACAAACAAACAAATAAACAAACCCTAATGTGTCTACATAATATGTATGTATGGTTACTTAGTTAGACACATCAAAGCTCCCACAAGAGAAAATGCATTAAGATATACACTCACTCCCTCTCTCACACACACTAATCTGGGGTTTGGGAAGATGTCTGAGTTATCACATGTAGCTAATACTTTCATATGAATTTCTGAACAGGGATTTTAAAATGAGATTTGCAACCTTTTCTTGGCTAATGTAGTGTTATGGGGAAAAGGGACAATATATTTGCCGATTGCCGAGCAGAGGGGCGGGTTATAAATAAAACTTATTATTATTATTATTATTATTATTATTATTATTATTATTATTATTATTATGAGTTTGTGGAATAAATAATAAACACAGAAACCACCTTAGATAAAAGTAAGATAAATACGGAAGTCTCTGAATACACATGACTCTACATATAAAGCATTTAACTGATTTAACTGGAAAATCCAATTACAAGCCAATCATACTGTCATGCTCCTCCACCTAACCACCCTAAGAGTGCTTTTGCAGAATGAAACTAAGAACACTGTTCAGTCTGGAATGTGTCACTTGAGGATGTACTAAGGGCTGAACTGAGAACCATTTTTAAAAGCCTATGTACAATGTGGTCAATATAGCTTGCTTGTTCATATAATTTACAGATGTGGGAAATACAAAAACCAATTTAGGTATCACTAAGGGGCCTGTATATACAGTTAACAAAATTCAAGTGAAGTTTTCCTGCATTGAACCAAATCAGCATGCATGCAGTTATTTTTTAACCTGCTTTTCCATGAAAATGGCTGGATGGGATCCTGTACATTGAAAATGAACATTTTAAAGAGGAAGTTGCAGAATTAACCTAGTTATCACTGAGATGCAAACTGTGTTGGGGATTCAGACTGAAGGTGAGGGCTCACATGATGTAATCCATTTTAAACAAACAAAATAATACAGACAGAAATAAATGCAATGCAATTAAACAAATACTAACTACAATACAATTTCAAATATAAAGAAATAGAGTACAAATTTTAAAACAAGATAGAAAACTAAAAGACAAAGAACATTTTTCCCACACACATTTCTCACCCTTCAGTGAACTTAGATGTTTCATTTTCCATTTATGCCAAAATCTTGCGAGTCAGACCCAGTGAGAGTTAGACCAATTGAATCAGCTCCAGTCAGGAGTAATAATAGGATTTAGGCCATGGTTAGCAAAGGTTGGCATCTTTTACCCACTGTCCAGAGATGAAGAACCATTAAATTCAATGGAAGTTAACTTCTTGACATATGTATGTAAAAGGGGCTTGAACTTGGGGAATTTTAATTAGCTCAAATAGTTAGCAGGAAGCAACCCCAATTTTTACAGAGGGAGCTTAGGGCATAGATCTGCAGAAACAAGGTTTCTTTAAATTGATTTGTAAATTTATTATGGGATCAGATATACAAAGACAAATGTTCACTCACACATTCTCACAAGAACTCAGGAAAAAAGTAAGCATGGAATAGACATGAGGCTTTTCTAATGGTGATATTAACTGTCTGAAGTTTTCCAGGTGGACTGGTGTATAATTGGACTCGATCGGATGAAAGAACAGGACCAGGAAAAGAATCAAAGCTGGACCAGAATTCAGAGTGATGTAGTGACACCATGAATTCTAACCCGTCACATTTAACCAGAATTTTGGTAGTCTTTTTATAGGCTGAAAATAGCTTGGGGAAGAGGTTGATTGCTGTATATCAAAAGACCAAATTCACTCATACCAAGATTGTAGGAAACAGGAACTGATTTAGGTTGGCAAATTGGAGGACCTTGGAGGACATGTCCTCGCATGGAGGATGTCATTGGGGCACAAATGGGGAGGACATCTTGAGGTCTGGAAGCATGATCCAAATGTAGGACATTGGAAGGACAGCTGAAGCAGCAACGGGAACATCTTGGCATAGTGTGGGGACATTTGTCGGGCCACCAGGCTCACCCCCCTCACAGCAAAAAGCACCTCAGTTAAATCACAGTTAGCTAAGGGACATATACACATATATAGGTGTGGAGAAATAAAGGATAGAAACTCTTAACTATATTTACATGCACTGGGGAATCATTTAGAAATGGAAAGAAATGGCACAAACTTCCCCCCCCCCCATTCCCCATTGAGCCAGGCTAATGTGGAAAAGAGATGTAGCCAAGGCCAGACAGTAATTCAGTAGCAGAGTCGGGGCAACAAATTAGCACACTGAACACACATTAATTTTGTAATAGCAAAGGCATTGAAAATCATAGAAGGATAGAAGCGGATTTATGTGGTAGTGCATGCATGGGGGCACATAGGGATCATATACTGTGTGTGAGAGAGAGCTGAGGAGAGAAGAGTCTCAGCTTGTGTGTAAGTCCTGTGGAAGAAATTAATATTAGTAAAAAATAAAAATATATGCACTGCACCTTTAAGAAATTGAGCAGGGTCCATTTTGGCTGTCTCCGGCTTACTGGTCAACTTGAGAATGATGGGAAATTATGCAAATTAGACCAAATTTTAACAAAAGCCACCTAACAAGAATCAAATTAAATTTTTTTAGAACAAAAGACCTCAATATTTTCATTTCCCGTGACTGGAGGAATCCATCCATGGGCTCATTTTATCTGGACAAAAATTCATACTATGCAAAAATGATATTGCGAGCAGTGGGGACCCCTTGGAAAATTGCTGAAAAATCATATTCCTTGCTTCCACAAGGAGATTCAACCCAGGCTTTAGGCTTGGCAGTAACACACTGTACAGATGGGTGGACCTGAAGGGTTTAATGAACACTCCCATTGGAGGGGTACATTGAACCTTAGGGGCTTCGAAGATGAAGTCATGCCTAAATAAATATGGCTTACATCTGTACAAAGCATTGCTTCCACAGCTGCCCTTTATAATCCTTGGGTGGGGGAAAGATCTCAAATTCCCCTGAGCTCCCAAAATGGTTTAAATAAAAGAAGTAAATTCCTCTTCCTTGTCAGCTGAATAGAAACAGCTAGGCAAGAGGGCAAAGTTTCTGGTGAAAGATAGGCTTCCCTTTGGATTGTACTGAATTCTGCCATTTTTCTCTTGTTCCAAATCTTAATGATAATGGAACTGGCTATGCTTCCAATCTGTAGACATAACATCATGGCTATTGGTTTTGTAATCATGTGTAATATGGCTTGGCCAGCTGACCAATCGAGGCTGCCCCACTATGAGTTCTCTGACACATGTCTGATGTGCTATGTGACTTTGATGATTTGTTTGGCTCTGAAATCCACCACCATCCTAATCTGTGACTCAGTTTTCTCAATTTTTTGTGCTGCCTCACTCAGATTAGTGTGCAAACACAACCACCACATCAGAGGAAGTTCATTTTCTAGATGAAATCCCTTCACCATTTGAGAATTAATGAAACAAGGTATGTCCATTGCATAATCTTTCACCTCTTCATGTAAATATTATTTTCCAAAGCAGTCTATTAAATGTAATCTGCAAAAACATGGATTACCTAAACTTCTATTGATTTTTAAAGAGTATCCCAGAGGTGGAATTGTGAGAAATTCACATGGGGTGCACAGGCAGAAGCAGCCATGTATCTTTGAACTAAAACAGTAGAACGGATAGGAATTATTATATGCTCATGGACATCTTGGACAGGAGTGCTATGTAGTGCATCATAACAATGAACCCATTGTTGTGTCTTGACACAGCCAATGGAGTAACTTTTCTGGCAAGACAGTTGTATTACTTTTTGCCAGGGGGAGTCCCAGGTGGGAAATTGGCAATAATAGTTTGGGTTCCCATCTTCTTTCATGATAAATTCCATCTTTTAAAACCATTTCTTTCCGTTGAGCTCCTGCCACTCACATTAAATCATAGGATATTTTAAAGAATCTGGATATCTGTCTCTGAACAGGCTAATGATTTCTGGATGTATCAACTTCATTAAAGTGGCTTGTATCAGTTGCAAAACAAAAGCTATGAGACAACTTTGGATCTGTGTACATTGTATAGCAATAGAAAGGTTATGTATACTATTTTGAAGAGAATGCCTTAAATCCAAAATATTTCTTTTTCAATTCCCACCCATTGAGGCAAAATATGTCCTATCAAATCAGTCCTTGTGCCACGTTTATCAGCCCAGAACCAATTGAATTCCCAGGTCTTTTGTTTTTGAACCCACCAACTCTAATTAGTTTGCAAGTGTTTCTAAATCTATGGCATTTAAAATTGCTCCTCCTGTTCCCAAAGATCCAAGCACTGTGTCCAGAACATCTCTCTTTGATATAAAAAGGGGGTGCATTGTCACTTGCCATTGCTTTTCTCTTTGTTCCTATTGTGCACAAGCTGCTTTTAAATAAAGGCTAGAAGCTGGGATTGCTCTGGCCATATTTTCTGTAGTCAGATTAAGAACCATGGTTTTAAAAATGGGCTGTGCTTCAGAATGGGGAAAGGTGGAGATGTCTTGTCTAATGACTATTTCCCAAGTACAGAGGTGCTTGTTTTAAAACATCTGGGGGGTATATATAAAAGTAGGGATGTTCTATTCTATGGCAAGTCACATTACAATTTGCAGGCATTCGGATGATGTTAGCACATGTGAACAGCCTGGTCTTCCATGTCCATGTCGGATGACATTTTTCATCTAAAGTCAGGGTGGTTTGGAAGGAAGGGGGAATCTTACCATATTTAGGATTGAAGCAGTTCTGATTCTACATTCCAGACCTCAAAGGAAGGTTTCTGGCATCTGCAACTACCCATTTATGTCCTCAGGTGCCCATTATAAACAACATAGACCTGATGTTTTTGGTGGCACTGATGATCACCCTTGTGATCACTCAAATTGGAACCTTTTTATCATACCATTCTTGGACTTCTTCCATAGCATCTAAAACTTCATAATTACCAGGATATAGGGGTACCCAGTGGCAGTCAGCTTGGATGTTGTATTCCCAACTGGTGTTAAACTGTGTTGGATAGGTAGGTAGGGCAGTGCTCACTATCTCACATGAAACTATCCATATAATCCATTGGTACAGGCATCTAGCCATCTCTTGTCCTTGTAGGGAAACAGAGATACATGCTCAATTTTGAGCTTAATTCACCTACCCTCAGGGAACAAAACAGTTTCAGACAGATCAATTACAGGCAATTTGGGCCAATCCCATGCCACAGGCTTTATAGGGACCGGGCAACCCTCCCATTTTTTTGAGCTGGGAGGAGTGAAAATATTTAAGCTTGTCTCCATGTTTATTAGGAATGCACACCTGGTAAACTGCTGGAGACACTCTCCCAGTGATCTTACAGGACGCACCCATTTAGTGGATAGGCATGGCAGTTATGAGAAAAATTCCTATACAGTAAAAGCTGACCCACATCCCACTGCTGGGGGTTTCTAATCCAATCCAGCCTACGGTCTATGGCCTGCATGTTTTTTATGCAACCTGGCAGTGGATGTGACTAATGCTCTGGACTAGGGACCAGACCCATTCTTGATTTAAGACCACAGGCTCCAGGTCGGAGGGAAGTGTAGTGCCTAGCCAGGACATCAGCATTTTTCTACCAGTCATGACCTGATGAGGGTTGAATCTATGGGAAGCTATAGTTCCTCTAAAGGCCATGAGGATGATGGGAAGCTTGGCATCCCAGTCTTTTCCAGATGCATGTATTACGTTTTGCAATGTTTCCTTTAGAGACCTATTAGTCCTTTCAATATGAGCTAAGCTCTGCAGATGTTGGGTTATATGAAAAGCCCTGGCGAATCCCTAATGCTTACACAGCTCTTGCATCACTTCCCCTGAGATGTACAGCCCACAATCATGTTATATAGTATGTGGGATCCTGAACTGAGTCAAAACTTGGCAGTGTTGTCTTTCATTGGGAAAGCCTCCTCCCATTTGCTAAAGGAATCAATGATTGTGAGGCAATACTTGTTTTTATCTAGGAGTGGTCAGTAGGGGGCTAATGAAGGGGCTTTGCAGACCAACCTAAAGGGTTGGCCTGGGGGTGGAGTTGGGGCAGGGCAACCACATGATGGTCACCCCAACTCCACCCCAACCCCGTCATGATGCTGGTGTGTGTGCTCTCAGGATGACCTCTGATGCAGTGTGTGCACATGCTGCACCAAAACGATGTTAGAAAGCCACCAACACAGCTGAAAGGGTGGCCTTTTGCTTCCCCCAAAAGGAGCAGCATTTTGCTGCTCTTTTTGGGCTGGCAAAAAGGAGGATCAGGGCCACAGCATGCAGTTGCCACACCCCCAATTTGCTGCTCCCAGGGATGGCTCTGTGCTGCCCCTTCTTGGCCATGTGCATTGGCCCAAAGTCTATTCGGAGATGAGCCCATGGATCTTCAATGCACTGGTGTTGGATCATGACCCTAAGGCTGATCTGACCTGCATTTACCATGGTGCAAGAAAAACAATTGTCCATCCATTGGTTTATTTCTTACTGCATCTGGGACCACCATCCTACCTCCTTTACACTCTCATTAGTGGCTTGTCTTGCCCTGTGTCCCAATTAATGAAAATTGAATTAGATCTCCTCAGAGTTCCTTGGGGACTATCCAACTGTAATTTCTTTCTTCATCTACAGCCCACCACACTCCTTCCTTTTGTTCCACTTTATATCTTCCTGTGGAATCTTTTCCTGCATCTATGAACTCTTTGATATCTGAGTCTCCCTTCTGTAGTTCTGCTAAATCCAAGATTGGGGGCATGAAGGGTTCCTTTAGCTTAACATTGATAGGATCGTCAGGGGTTTCTGGATCAAATTCCAGTCCAGGTGTCAAAGCAGCCTCTTTGCTAGCTCATCTGTCTGGTTGTTTCACTGAGCCTCTTTGATATTTCCCTTTTGATGTCCCTTGACACAGGAAATCCAGGTTGTGGCTGTTCTTTCTTGGAGCAATTGGGTTACTATCTTCCATTTACCTGTGTGTGCTACCACCTTGCCATCACTTGCCTTCCACTCTCTTTCTTATATTTTCCCCTTTTTATTGCTTTTTTACACAAATATATACATTGTATACATACATACTAACATTCAGTCTACTGTATACAATTACATTAAAAAGACAAACAATACAATACAATACAATACATTAATAATAAACAATACTACACATTCTAAACATAAAAACTATAACTATTATATGACGACTTACACCCACTTCATGCAATCCACATCAAAAAGAAAACTTCCTGTATCACTTTACAGCCATTATCCTTTTTCCATAGCTTATCGTTTATCTAATATTCAATTCCTAAATTATTTATCATTTGTATCCCTAGCATATTGTTACAAATCTAACTTATTATATTCAGATACCACCATTGTCTATTTCTTAATCTTACATCTGATTCTCTCTATCTTATGATGCTTTTATACCCTTCCACTCTCTCTCTAACCACATTGGAAGCCAATCTGTTGCTGCATTCACTGTCCACTGTGAATAGCTAAAGGTACATCAGGGCATTCGAATTCCAACACAGCACAGAGAGATTTACTTCAGCAGCCTGACTGGAATGAGGCCAAATGGCTCCTTGAAGCACGTGAGCATCATTCACAGGGATCGCTCCATATTCCATTAAGCAGGTTCCTTCAGGGCAGGAGGATGATCTGTCACAAAACCTACAAGGGAACCCTTGCAAAAGTGGCTCTTGGAGGGATTCTCCTGCTTTCACTGGCCACCTATCATCTCTAATAGGAGGAAGGGGATACTCGTGGACAGCTGTGGTGACAATCAAACCATAGGGGGCCAAAAGCTCTCTTGGCTGTCTCTGGTAGTTTATACCTCCCTTGATTAGCTCAAGGGTCCATTTCACTATCCTGACATTGTGTACTTGCACTTTTCCTGAGTGTATAAATTTTAAGGGAGTGTGTGGTGTCTGTACAATGACTTTTGCTCCTCCTATGATGCATTCCCATCTATTCAGTTCCCAAACTAAGGCAAGACCATTTTTCTCACATGGGCTGTATTTGATTTCCATGGATGACAAAATTCTGGATGCATAAGCTACTGTTGTCTGAGTTCCATTGTGGAGCTGAAAATGTACAGCTCCTACATTGCTGTCTGAAACTGCTAGCTGGATGTAAAAAGGTTTGCTTGTGTCCATGTGAGCAAGAGCTGTCACCTGCGCTAGATCTGTCTTTAGGAAGCTTCCTGTTGTTTAGGTCAGCATTCTCAGATGACTCCTTTCTTTAGCAAGTTATATAAAGGTTTGGCCTTGATGGCAACAGATTCAAAGAATTCCAGGGAGAGGTTGAATGTGCCAAGCAAAGCTCTTAAACAAGCTACATCAGTGGGAGTGGAGAGTTTTCCAATAGTCTCTACCTGCTGGGAGTCTGGTGATCTGCAGTCAGGCTTGAGGTTTAGTCCTAGATATTTGACCTGGGTTTGCATTAGATGTGCTTTGCACCTGTTGGGTTTGAATCCTGTGACTCTGATTAAAGAAGGAACCTCTCTGGGGATATCTGTTGTCTTTTCTTTTGAATTGGAATGTATCAGTATGTCATCCACATAGGACAAAATGAGGGGGCACAATGTGGGGTTCAATTTTGTCCACATTTTTACCACATGTGAATGGCATATACTGGGAGTGGAGTGAAAACCCTGAAGGCAACTCTTATATATGTGTTGGATGCTCCTGAATGCAAATGTGAACTTGTATAAACAGCTCTCATGTAGCAGGATAGAATGAAATGCATTGGCCAAGTCCATAATGCTGTAGAAGTTGGCTCCAGCTGTGATCACAGCTAAAATCTCATTGTATTTAGGCACCGTGGAGCTACTGGGGGAGTGACTGCATTGAGGGCTCTGAAATCTACTGTCATTCTCCATTTGATGCCATCCACCTTCAAAATGGGACATAGAGGCATGTTACAAATGGACTGCATAGGCATAATGATGTCCCATTTTAACAACCCCTCTGATTTTGCAATCCCTTCTTCTGCCTCTCTGGGGTAACTGTACTGCTTTTTTGGGAGGGCGATTGTTTCCCTCTATCAACACACACACACCCTTGTGCCACACTCAATTTTATCTTTAAACTACACCTCTGAAAAATCTGCTACTCATTGGTCTGTGGTCAAAAGAAAAAGACACATCAAGGCTTTTAGTGCAGCACACTTGTAAATGGTTGAGATCTGCAATGGACCCTCTTCCAATTGCCAGAGGAACCCATTAGCCAAGTCCACAAGAATCTCACACCAATAATACCATCATCCTTTCCCTGGTTTTCACATGCTTGAATGCAGTCTCCAAGGAATCTGACTCAGAGAGGGATCTAACTCCAGATTGGAGCTTGTTGTCTGCCCATTCCATATCCTACTAGTGCCATGGTTTTTGGAGTCTTCACACCAAAGCTAGTAAAGCTTGGGTGCAAGGTGTTAAGTGCAGCTTCTGAGTCCACTAACAACTTTGCATTCTCCTGTGGTTTGATACCAATCTGTGCATCCACCATAGGTCATCCCCAGAAGTCAGGAGTTAGGGTGGCAATGATTTGCAGACATTGTGGCATTTTTCTGGGAGTTGGACTCTTTATTTCCTGTTTTATGATTTATTTCTTTTTTATAATTGGGAGGGGGTTGGGATAGGGGATTATTTAGAAATGTGGATTTTAATTGTATATTTGTATTTTATTGTTATTCTTATTTGTTTTAACCAGCCTCAATCTGAAGGGAGAGGTGGACTATAAATAAAATGAATTATTATTATTATTATTATTATTATTATTATTATTATGTTCTAGTTCTTCCATAACTATTCAAAGGGGTGTGTCTCTGGGGGCTCAGGGTTTAAAGGGACAGGTTGGTCTTCAGTCTGGGAGATCCACATTCCTGTCCTTTTTTCTGGGCACTTCAAATGTTTTCACTCTGGGTGATTACTCTGATGTGACCAGAGGGATCCCAGGCAGTCCAAATCTCTAATCACAGGTTTGGCAGGGGGATAGTTGACTTTATATTTTTCTTTCATTGCTTGTCCCAATGCTGGCATCAATTGTGGAAATGGTTTCCTATTTAGTGGTTTAATATTCACTCCTTGCTGTATAAGTTGGTTCCAAATGTGTCTCCTACGTTGTGCATAGGAAGAGTTTGGATCATATTCTCCTAGGATTTCTCTTGAGGGGTTAGGTCTGCTGTCTATCTGATAGGAGTTGAAATGGCTATTTCCTGTAGTGTCCATTCTCCTATAATCCTCTGATATGGTTTTCTATTTTCTTCTGGGAGCAGTTTAGAATGAGGCCCATTGTTTCTATATGTGACTGTGTGCATTGGATCTCCATCTTTATCTACCCTTTTGTTTCTTGACTTTGTCTGTCTACCTGTTGTAGTGCTGTCCATTCCCTTTTTTCACTTTTCTGACCTCAAATACTTGCAAGGCTGCATGTATGTACTTCATGAAATCACCCAATTCTATAGTATCAAGGGTCATGCATGCTGGACCCAAATAGGTTTTAGCTGACTCTTGAAGCCCTTGGTAAACTTCTTTAATGAAGTTGATATCTTCTAAGTCTGGTTCTCCATTTCAGTTATCTGGGATCATCTTGGACAGAATGTCTAGAATCTTTTTATGTGCCACATAAGTATTGGGAGCCTCATCTGGAGTTTACTGTTCATTTTGATACATGGCTCTCATTATGGTGTCTGGATACAAGAGTTCTCCATCCACTCAAACATATCACAGCTGGTCAAATCATGATTGGACACAGTTGCTTCAAATGGACTGCCAGAAATAGTGCAAGTTGAGTCCACTTTTAGGGTTAGGGTTAGTGCTAGGGAGTCATGGAAATTGTTTTTTTTTTCTGAGACATTGAGCCTTCTCTATCAGAGGACTCTGGTGCCACAATAAACTACAGTTCCCATGATTCCCTATCCCTAACCCTAACCCTAAAAGTGGACTGAATTTGCACTATTTCTGTCAGTCTGCAACCCCCCCATAGTCTGGCCACTTGAATTAGCTCCAGACCATTTGTGCTGGGGTATGCATGAAGCATTGAGGTCATCCATTTAATTCCCATTCTTGGATTGAGAGGCCCTAGCTGATCTGCTACCAGTTTCATCTCTGATGAAGTCCACTGGGTAGTCTCAGTTATTGTCTTATGTATAGCTTCCCATTTTCCAGTTTCCTGAACTTCCTTTATTTCCCTGGTCCTTATTAGTTCTACCAGGACATCCTGAGAGGTCTGTTCTTCTATGAAAGAGACCAAAATAAAAGGGTTGTTAGGGGACACTCCTTTTATTTCTTCCCATTGAGGATTAAATGGGTAGAGTGCTTTGGCATCCTTTGGTAGGGATTCATGAAAAGCCATAATTTGAGAAAATAAAAATAGGCTGTCAGGAATCTATGGTGATGCCACACTCATGGGTGATTGGAAGCCATCTGGAGGGCAAGCCAGAGCCAGCCTGCAGAACATCCAACCAAAGTGATGAAATGGGTTCAGCCAACCCATGATAGACCCAAAGCCCTTGTGGCCAAGCACACAGAACTAACACACACATGGAATTGCCCTTATGTCTGCAAAATCTATAGCCCTCTTTAACCTCTACATTTGAGATAAGAATACCTCAACTACACAATTTGAAATATTTAGGGTTGCCCACATTCTCCACCAAATGTAAAATGGACTTGAACTTGGGGAATTATAATTAGCTCAAATTGTTAGCAGGAGGCAAACCCAATTAGGGGTGGGGAAGTCTTTGGGTCACCAGGCCTGGATTATCCTCTCACAATATGGTGGATGAATGAGGCACCTTAGCAATGGGGAAGAAGATCAATCTGGGAATGAGAGTTCTTAGGCTAGATACGGGCTATTGACCAATGGACCATCTTTCTCTGAAGTCACTGTGATTAATAAGATTGACAGTTCAGAATCATCACAGGCCCTGTAGTTTCCATATCAAAACCAGAGCCCTAGGGACAGCACCTGGTGAATTCATTAAGTACTTGTTTTACATTAAGAGCCAATCACAGTTTTTCACCACTTTTTGTTCAAATACACCCACCTGTTTTTATTTTTGGAAATTAAGACAGAAGCTAAACATGCTGCTCTCAGATTTAGGTAAAATAAAGGGATCACATTGTCTCATTTAGGGCCTCTACAGATGGCCCGTTTCAGGTGGCTCTGGGCCACCTCTGCTAGTGGCAGATTGGAGCTGTGGTAAACCCACACCGTGGCTCCAATCCTCCTTTTAGGGGTAGCAAAATGTCACCCTAAGAGCCAGCACTGCCATGCAAATGGGCCTGCAGCATCAGGACGGCGTCCACCCTCAGACCATCCATTTGGGCTAGTCTGCAAAGCTGCATACTTAAGAAGACAGGATAAGGAACATTTAATCGAGCTTAGTTGCCTCTAGCCAAGAAAAACAGAATGGAAGGTGAGTCCTGCTACAAAAATGATGGAGAGGGATGGAAAATTCATAGACACCCTGAAAAGTTTTTGCAAGTTGCAGCATCAAATCACTCAAGTTTTGTAAACTGTAGCAAGCAGTTGCTCTACTAGCTGTGCTAGAGATTTGCACATAGCTCTTTTCTCTTGTCTAGAGTTGAGCAGCTCCAAACTAGTGAATCTGCACCTTTGTCTCTTGCCTGGAGACAAACCTGAATCAATGCCACATTTGCATGTTCTTTTTTAAGTAGATTAAGCTGTTCAATAAATTCAAACAGAAGTTTGAACATTGCCCTTTAAATGTAATCACTTAAAAGCACTATTCAAAAAAATTGTTAGTTACCTATAAACATTTTATTCTAAAAAAATCCTGTTTCTTATTACATAATTCAAAAGTTACTAAAATGGTTAGTTTAAGTATGCAAGGGGATCTTGCAGCACCTTTGAGAGTAACCAATTGAGTGAAAGAAGTTGTAGAATAAGCTTTCACTAACTAGGGCCTCTGCAGACTGGCCCAAAGGGCTGGCCTGGAGGTAGAGTTGGGGCGGGGCAACTGCATGCCAGCTGCCCCAACCCCATGCCGATGCCATCCTGACACCATGTGCCATTACACATGGTGCACAACATCAGGATGCCCTCCTGGTGCAGCGTTCTGACATGCTGCACTGAAAAGGGCAAGAAGAGACACATGCTGGCTGTTAAGGCAGGCTTTTGCTGCTCTTTTTGGGGCAGCAAAAGGGAGGATCAGGGGCACAGCATGGGGTTGCTGCAGCCCTGATCCACCGCTTCCTGGGGTGGCACAGAGCCGCCCATCTGCAGAGGCCCTTAGTCTACTTCCTCCAATGTACATACATTGGAAAAAGTAGACCAAGTTATGAAAGCTTCTTGTACTACAACTTCTTTCACTCATTTAGCTAGTCTCAAAGATGCTACAAGATCCTTTTGCATACTGATATTTCAGAGTAATATGGCTATGTCTCTGAATGGTTAGTTTGCTGTATATGCCCATGTTTTAAATCTAGAAGTTTTGGTCAAAAAATTATCTCAAAAACTTGGGTCAACTTATCCATGGGTCAATGTAAGTAGTGTATTTTAACTTTTATCAAAAAGGGAACCATCTGCTGGTAAAAGGTGGGAGCTGTATCCCTAGTCAGAGCACTTTAAAAAAGCACTGAAGAATGGTACACTCCTATCTGAGATTGTCATCCTCTTCCACTGAGCACGTAGCTTTGGGAGGGATGCACATGGAGCTCTTAGACAAAGATTAAATTAAAAGCTCTTATACAAAAAAATTTTGAATTCCCTAATAAGACAGGCAAATGGCTGGATGAATGATTAAGAAAGAAAAGAGAAGAAAAGACAATAATTGAGTTAAAAGATGGTGAGAAAATGAAAACATAACATAAAGAAATAAAAAAGGCATTTTACAATTTCTTTTCAAATTTATATCAGAAACAAGAAGTAAAGCAAAATAAAATCCAAGAATATTTAAACAAGAATTTTAATATCCAACACAAAAACAACTGGAGGAATTGAACAGAACAATATACAATATCGAAGTCTTGGATGCAATAAAAAGAAGTAAAGATGGGCCCAGACGGGTTCACAATAGCTTTTTATAAAACATTCGCAAATGAATTATGTGTTCCACTTCAAAAAGTCATGAACTCTATATTAGAAGAAGGACTACCGCCTACCTGGCAAGAAGCGGAAATTACAATTATACCAAAAGAAGGAAAGCCAAAATCATATGTTAAGAATTATAGGCCGATCTCACTATTAAACAGTGATTATAAAATATTCTCATCAATTTTAGCAGATAGATTTCAAAACTACCTAAGCAATTGTATTGATGAAGATCAAAGAAGGTTCCTGCCACACAGGCAAATGAAAGAAAACATCAGAATAGTTTTGGACATGATAGAATATTATGATAGACATAATGACAAAAAATTTAGGAATGTTATTTATTGATCTGGAAAAAGCTTTCAATACAGTCAATTGACCAACTTTATTAGAAGTTATAGGAGAAATGAAATTAGGCCCCAAATTTACAAAGTGGATAAAAGAAGTATACAAAGAACAAAAAGCCATAATTATTATCAATGGTGAGTGAACCAATTATATAAATATTGAAAAAGGAACCAGACAGGGATGCCCTCTGTCCCCATTATTATTTCTGATAGTAACTGAAAGACTAATAAAAGAAATTAAAAAACAAGATTTAATTCAAGGAATTAAGATTAGGAAATACTGTTATAAAATATAAGCATATGTTGATGACATAGTGATAATTTTGGATAACCCAGATGAATATGTAAATCAGCTGATTAAGATTATAGAGAAGTTCGGTGAAATAACAGGATGTAAGCTAAATAAAGAAAAATCAACAATTCTTACAAAATATGTCCAAAGAAAAA
>CM034706.1:147473105-147483904 GCA_020142125.1 Phrynosoma platyrhinos
AGTCCCTCAGCCCTTAAAGGGGAAAGGTTGCCTACCCCTGAACTAGATAGAGTGCAGTGTGTCCCTGTTGGTTCTGCAGCAGCTTTTGATGCCATAAACTATGGTATTCTTCTGGACCACCTCTCTGGGATGTGGTCTGAAAAGACTGTTCTACAGTGGGCCCATTCTTTCCTAGAGTGGCAGACTCAGAAGGTGTTGCTGGGAGATGTCTGTTTGACACCCTGGCCACTATCCTGCTTCAGGGTTTAGTTCTGTCTCCTATGATGTCTAATATCCACATGAAATCACTGGGAGAGGTCATCCCACTACAGCTATTTTAATTTTAATTTATTTGTCATTTATTTTAATGTTTTTGTAGTTTGTTATCTTTAAGTATGTTTTTAAATTTTGATTGTTTAATTATATTTTAGGGGGGATGAGATATTGGGGGACAGGATTGTTCCTTTTATTATGTAAGCCATCTTGATTGTATTTTACAGAGAGGTGGGATATCAATAAATAAATAAATAAATAAATATCTGAAGTTTTGGGGTTCAGTGTCTCCCGTATGCAGATGAAACCCACCTCTATCTCTCCTTTCCCTCTGACTCTGTGGAAGCTGTTTCTGTACTAAATCAATGTCTGCTGTCAGTAATAGACTGGATGAGGGTGAACAAATTGAAATCTAAACCATTTATTTATAATAAATATTATATATAAGCTCTCTCCCATGCCCTCATTGGTCACACCTGGAAAGGTGGTGGAAACAAGAGAAAGCCCTCTTCTGCAGATTTTAAAGCATACACTGATTTATGTAAGGAAATGTCTTTCAAATAGTCTGGACCCAAGTTCTGGAGGACTTTAAAGGTCAAAACTGGTACTTTGCATTCTGCCCAGAAGTGGACCAGTAGCCGATGTAGCTGATTCAACAGGGGAATTACATGATCCATGTACTCAGCCCTGGTCTACAGTTTGACTGCAGCATTTTAAATTTACTGAAGTTTCTAAACACTTTCCAAAGGTAGCCACACACAGAGTGCATTACAGTAGTCTAAATAGGATGTAATCAAGGCATGTGTCACCTTAGGCAGATCTGACTTTTCAAGGAATGGGCATGGCTAACACATTAATTTTAAGTGAGCAAATATACTCCTGGCCACAGCTGAAACCTAGGCAACCAGGTTCAGATCCAAGTCCAGGAGTGCACCCAAAGTGTGAACCTGAGATTTTAGGAGGAATGTAACCTCATTTTAGCACAGGCTGAAGCCCTATTCCCTGATCTGTCTGTTATCGGACAGACCAGAAGCACCTCTGAAAAAAAAATAATTTATCAATGAATGTGTTTTCTCTTTCTTAAAATATAAAGAATTCAGTTTATTTTAACCCCTCTTTTTGTCCTTGCCACAATATATGTTCCTCCTCCTTGTGTCCTTACCATGAAAAATAGTTCCCTCAGGTCCTCTTTGCCTTGCACAATTTCAAGTCAGTTAAAACACATGATATAACAACATCATACTCCAAGCATTCATAACTTAAAAGCAGCATCCAAAAATACAGAGTGGAAACACCACATGCAATGACTGATTCATCTTCTTCTTCTTCTTTAAAAAAAAATGCATGGATTTTGCACATGATTAAAATGTAAGCATGTGATGTCTCACATTGCCACATTTGCCATCAGCATTCAATTTCCAATCTTCTATTAGAAGAAATATAGTCTTTTTAAAGCCTGTTCTACCAGTTCCAGTATCTTAACCAAGATTAAAACATTGGAGTCATTTGTTTCTTGCTCAGTCCTCCTCTAGAGTACTTTCCTCCTCCTTTCTTTTCCCATTGCTAATTATGTTTTTGTGTTACATGTCAGTGCTAAGAACTGTTTGACAATAAACAGTTTATTCTACAATAAACTGCCTTAAAAGATTTAGCTGAAATGAAAGAATGTATAAGATATACTGTATATACTCAACTATAAACCTCATGTATAATTTTTTTTTTGTAATGAACCTCATGTATAAATTGATGGCAGATTTTGGGACCAAGATTGTGGATTTTTATATGACCCATGGATAAGTCAAGGGTAAAACTTAGGAACATGTAACAAGGGAGCTAAAGGATGAAGGAAAGGAAAACAATGCCAAAGAATTTACAAAATTCTAGCAGACATAACTATTTCTGCTCACCCCAAAAGCTGGGTGGATAAGAGAGCTGAGTAAGTCAATGCTTCTAAAAGAGATTACAGTCATCCCTCCACATTTCCTGAGGCTTGGCACACAGGACCCTGTGAATGTAGAAAACCCTCAAATAACAAAAACACTATGTTTTTTACTTGAGAGAACACTTCTCTAGGAATATCTAGTGCAACTCTGTGGTCAACATCTGCCAGACATTGACCATAGAATTGTGCTGGAAGAATTACAAATGTCTAGTGGAGTGTTCTCTCTAGGAATCTCTAGGTCCTTCAGTGTGACTTTTGGTTAAAGTTTACATAGAGTTGCACTAGAGGACCTAGATATTCCTAGAGAGTACATATTAATAAAATCCATGAATAATCTAACCCACAAAGGTCAAAGCCATAAATGTGAAGGGATGAGTGTATATTCTTGCCTCTCACCTGGGAATGATTCCTTTTTTATAAGAGTTAAAGTACAGTACTGTACTTACAATGACCTGTGGATAAGTTGACTCAAGTTTTTGGGGTCAGTTTTTTGACTAAAACTTCTAGACTTATACATGAGTATATATAGTAAATAATCTACCCGCTTGGAGAAGAGTCATTAATTTATGTCTATAAAATTTAATGTTGTCGATATATGTTATTTATGTAATTTAAGTTGTATATGTTTGTCTTAAGCTTGGATGGATGTTATGATTGAAGGATGTAATAAAAATATTAAGTAAAAAAAAAAAAGAATAGATTTTCTTAGAAGATAGCAGACTCCCTCTGAAGGTTCTTAAACAGAAGTTGGTTACATCCCAAAACTGCTTTAATTTCTTCAACTATTCCAGCAGGGCATGCTGTTAGACTAGGTGGTTCTTGTGTTACCTTCCAACTCTATGATTATATGATTCCAACTATTATTAATTCATAACCATTGCTTGCTATACTCACTGAAACTGATGGTTTCAGTCCCTGGGTTGTGATGGAAGCACATAGTGTGTCAGTCATCTGTTGTGTACATTTAAAATAAAACTTTAATTAATGAATGGAGAAAAAAATCACTCCAAAGAAGGGAACAAGGAAGGGGAAAGACTGCAACCCTACATTGTAAGCATTTGTTTGCATAGCACTGTGGCATCTGCACAAGACTTACTTTTACCACAGGGATTGAATATTCTATGGCTCCCTCTATAATCTCAATAATAATTTGGCACATGATTTCAAGTAGCCACATACTGAGTTCCAGCAATCCCACTCTTACTGATATCCTCTACTGTGGTTACTTAAATAAGAAATTCATACTACAAAATATCAGTTGATTCTTTTATTTAGGATACTAAATAAGGTCCTGAAAATTAATCTCTTGGGCAGTATTAAATAGAGAGTACATTCAAAAGTATGCATCATTAAGTGAAAGAAGTACAGAAAAGATCCCCCTTTAGCCATTTTCCCCATCAAAATGATAGTTAAATTTAATTCATCCCCAGCTATTTCAACAAGAGAAGAGGCAGAACAATCAAGAGCAGGTGTCATACTTCCATATATAATGTTATTTGTTTAGATTGTTGCAGATATAGCTTTAACCCAGGGGTAGACAAACTGTCCCTTTAAAGGCTGAGGGACTTCAGCTCCCAGAAGCCTCAGCCATGTTGGCCAATAGTCTGGAATTTAACTGGTGATGCAATTAATAGAAATTCAGTTTGAGCATCCAAGAAAGGATATGTTCTCTTTCTAAAATATTAACACCATCTTTCTGATTTTTTATTAGGCACCTAGTGCCTAATAAAATAATATATTTAGAAAGAGATAGAGGGAGGGAGAGAGAGAGAGAGAGTACACTTTTTGTTCAGAGCTTGTATTAAATTTATATCTCACAGTCTAGGCATCTCAGATTTATCTGTCAAATAATTTTAATGGTTTTATACTTTATTATTAAATTGTATTAGCTTTTTTTTTTTTTTTTGCTTTTGCTTTTTAGCAGCCCTCAGGACTCACCTTTTGAGGCAGATGCACAAATAAAGAAACTAAATAAATAATAGGGAACAGAAATGAAAAATGGCTTCTCTTTATTGAGCTTTATTGAGCTTTTAGCAATATACTAATATACTTAAATGTGAATGAGTAATTGTCCTATTTATTTGTTGAAAGGTGACAAATCATCTTCTTTAAATGAGTAGCAGTGTGACTAGCTAAAGCAAACAAATGCCTTTCTTGCTAAGAAATTCTACCTGTGTTGAGTGGGAAATGCCCATGACTTGCACATATAAAGACCTTAGATTCTCCAGTCCATAGCAAAACACTTGACTTAATTAGCCTGCGACCTTCATGTCATTATCTTGGGCTGATCTTCTTCTGGTTATCTGAAATTTGCCATAGTGATAATGCTTTATGCTTCTCCAAGATGTCAGAGAGAGAAAAAAAAAGACATTTTAACCTTTAAAAAGCTATTTTTCATTATTTTTTTAATTAAGCTCATCAAACCTAAGTACCATATCAGTCAGATAAGCAACAGCTGTTTGTGAAGCTATCATGGTAGGTTCTTATCTTCTTAACAACAGGTTTGCCCTCCTTCGTTGCTTATTGATTAAACAAAGTCACATACAATTTATGAACCTTCTAGAAAGTTCATTACTTCTCCTTTTGGAGAATGTGGCATTTAATATCAGATTTTCCATATGCATGCTTCACATGGAAATGATCTTTTTAAAAAATGCACTGCAAAATGCTATACCTCAAAAGGAAACAAGTGCAAAAATGTTCCTTCTTGTTACATATTGGGCTGTGTATTCTGGAGCCAATCCAATGCTATAGTATTCTCCTCTGCATGATATTTAATAATGTTGGAAACAGGGACACTAATAAAACTGTATCTGTCTGAATATCTAATCACAGAATCATGGAGTCGGAAGAGACCACTTGGGCCATCTAGTGCAAACCCCTGCCATGCAGGAAGATACAATCAAAGCACTCCTGATAAATGACCTTCCAGCTTCTGTTTAAAAATCTCTAAAGAAAGAGATTCCACTACACTCAAAAGGATGCATTCTAGGAACTGCTTCAGTTTATCATGCTGAATCACAGTGTAATATGTGCTTCAGCAACCAGATTTGCAAACTAAAGTTGCCGCCGCACTGCAAAATGAATATGTTTTGACACTGCTTTAACCAACATGGCTCCATTCTATGTAATCCGGGGATTCATAGTTTATTGTGGCACCAGAATGCTCTGACAGAGAAGGCATAATCTCTCACAAAACTGCAAATTCCAGAATTTCATAGCACTGAGCCATGGAAGTTAAAGCAGTATCAAACTGTGTTAATTCTGGAGTGCAGTGTTTCCTTCCAGAGCAATCACAAAACAAAGCATGCTCAACACAATATTTGCAGTTGAGGATAGTCATGCTGCATGACAAACAGATATCTTCCACCACTTCAGTGAACACCTCTTCTAATTACATGTCAAATGTAACTTCTACTTTGACCCAGAGTTTCCACTCTGCTTTTTCTTTCCCCGTTCTTCCTTCTTCCTGTTTCTTTTTATGCTTTGCTTTCTACATTATTATGTTGTGCCATTACCCAGGTACATAGATTAAAACACAGTCCAAAATAGAAGCTTGCTTTGATTATAGGACCACATCAGTTTTGTTCTCTGCCCTATGTTAATTAATGCAAATATGTACACGTGAACATTAAAGTTATGGAAAGCATTAATGATGCAATTATGTGGTGCTTCTTTGTTATGCCATGACTTAATATGCAAGGTGGTCATTTTGCAAATTTTGGATTTTCTCATTTCAAACATGTGAAAAATACCTTCCTCCACTGTCCAAAAGCATAACAATAAAAGCTTTTTTGAATGACAGAGAGATAATCCATCACATTAAAAAAAAAATATAAAAAACTAAGTAATTGCCCACAAAGTGGAAACACTCAAGCTATATCTTAATCCCCTAGGACCAGATGATATTAGTTCCCACCAGCTGATCTCACCCAATGTCATTTTTTGGGGAAGGGGGGTTGTTGTTGTTTTGTTTTGTTTTTCCCTAGTAACAAATTTGGCTTTAAAAAGTAATGCATCTGGAATTCTTTAACATACCCTCACATTTTGGTTTTACTGACAAAGGATAAACACATACTTCAGGGTCCCACACTGATGAGCTCCTTTTATTTATTATTTTCTTTTGTTCATTGTTACAAGTGTTCTTTCCTAGTTCCAGAGTTTCCTCTCCCAGCACCTCAAACATGCACACATATTATAAACTGAATGTAAAACCCACTTGATGGGGGGGGGCATATAATTTTGCCTGACTATGAAAAGCGGTCAGATTATATCGATAATACATATTCTACATATTATTAATGGATTATTTAAATGCAGTAAAAGCTATACATTATATAAACTATGGGGCTATGCAGACCAGCCCAAAGGGCCAGCCTGGGGGTGGAGTTGGGGCAGAGCAGCCACACACCAGTTGCCCCAACCCCAGCCTGATGTCTTGACTCTGTGTGCCCTTACGCACAGCGCATGGCATCAGGATGTCCACCCAGTGCAGCATGCAGACACACTGCGCAGAAAGGACACAGAAGAGCCATGGCGCCGACTCTTAGGGCAGCCTTTTGCTGTCCCTAAAAGGAGTGGAATTTTGCCATTCTTTTAGGGGCAGCAAAAGGAAGGATTGAGGCCATGGTATGCGGTTGCCACAACCCCGATCCATTGTTAGCAGGGATGGCCCAGAGCTGCCCGTCTGCATAGCCCCTATTTCTGGGACCATTTAAAAGCCAAACGAATCCTAAGAAAAAATAGCTTGATTCATTGTTAAAGATCTAATGTAACAAATAGCAGCAGAATTTACTGGATGACTATCAGATTGATTGATCTTTATTTTGTAATGCCAGCATTTATTCATTGCCACTTCCATGGCTTATGACATGATGTTCAACAGAAAACAAACAAACACTCATATAAATAAATAAAACACTCACAAACATTATTTAAAACTAACTAGAACAATTTATTTAGAATTTTTTTAAAAAACCTACATATAGTAGTTTAATGAGCTTGAGCAGCCAACCTAGTTTTAAAGACTGAAAGGCCATACAAAATAGTGTAGCCTTTGCTGCCCACTGGAATTTCAAAAGGGATTGAAACAGTCTGACATTTCTTGGGACATTGTTCTACAGCTCTAGGGAACCATTACAGAAAAAAACTCTCTCATGTGTACCTAAAACAAGGTTTCCAATAAAGATCTCCATTTTTGAGCAGGCTCATATGGGAGGAGACAATCTTTCAGATATCCTGACCCCAAGATGTTTAGGGCTCGCAAGTCCAAATACTATCACCTACCTGAGCTCAGAAACGAACTGAATGCCAATGCAGTTTATGTGAGACAAGTCACACATGGTCTCTAAAGCATACTGCTGGTAACAGTCTGGTCACCAGATTATGAAGTAGCTGTAGGTTTTGAAGATTTTTCAAGAAAAGCCCCACATAGAGCACATTACTGTAGTCTAATTGGGAGGTGATTAAACTGTGAAACTCTGGGCCTGATCTACCCTCTCTATAAAGAGATGCACCTGGCACTGTGGCTGAAATTTGGCAAATGTACTTTTGGCCATGAGAGCCAGCATGACATTGGCTTGAATGTTGGATTATGACTGGAGGCCATGGTTTGATTCCCAGCTCAGCCATGAAACCCTCTGGGTGACCTTGGGCAAATTACATGCTCTCACCCTCAGGGGACGGCAATAGGAAACCTTCTCTGAACAAATCTTGCCAAGAAAGCTCCATTATAGGTTCAACTTAGGGTCGCAGTAAGTGAGAAACAACATGAAGATACACAACACACACACACACACCTACAGCCATAGCAGCCACCTAGATTTTCAGAAGCAATGCTTGGTCCAAGAACATCCTCAGGCTGCATACCTTATTTTCCTCTGCCTTAAACTTGGCATTTTCTTAACATTACATCTCAAGCAGAAAACTGGTTTAGAGGGGTTTGGTGGGGTAATTTGTTTGGCAGAGAAAAACGTGTACTATTAAAGCAGAGGAAGCTAATCTACTCAGCATGAATGTAAGAATGCACTTCACCCACCTCCTTGGCTTCATCATTAACTAGTCATCATGGAATCAATGATTTAAAAAGGCAATAATTGCTGTGATGCCACAGAAAGAACTTCCAATGCAGTAATCCAGGGGTAGGCAAACTGTCCCCTTTAAGGGCTGAGGGACTTCAGGTCCCAGTATCCCAGACTATTGGCCAACTTCCCAGACTACTGGCCAACAATGTAATCAGTCATATGTTACAAGGATTTTAAATAGCAGCTTTTAGTTTTGATAAACTAAAAATATTGAACTTCATTTCTTTCTAGGAAGGATAGCCTAGTCATTTTCACTTATTTTTGTTGACTAATACTACAGAAAGTAAGGCTTGCCTGGCATCCCAAAGCAATATTTATAAGATTTGGCTTTTACTTAGTACATTTTATTGACAAGAATGTGCAATCTGTATATAGGCAGCATACTCCGGCACCTTTTAGATTTCCCCTTAGCATAAAGCAACAAAAAGCTCTTGAAAGGATTAATTGAATGTATCTGGTTTTCATAGCAATTTCTTAAAAGCTACCATTAATAATAGGAAAATGAATTGGAGAAGTCAACATTTGCTGCTTTGGAAAAAGGATTTCACTGAAGAATATGCTGCTTTGACAGGTAAATATATGGAGACAACATTTCTGAGGCTGGGGAATGAAGGGATCCATCCTTAACATTTGTATAAGCCTTAACAAAGTTGTTTTATGGATCCTGAGTGCTTCAAATGATAAACTGTAGTATCCCAGAGTAAAACCATGATCATTTAAAGTCTTTAAACAAAAACAATGTTCTGATTATTTATTATTTGCATTGTAATAGTTTCTAGATAAAACATCCAGGGTTAAGAATATGACAGGCAATGGAATCTTACCCAACAGCAGTTTCTTGGGTCCAAGTGAAATCCATGACCATGTAAATTAGTGCCTCTTCAAATACTTGTACATAAAAAAGACCCCCTGTCGGAAGGGGCCTTCTGTTGCACTGGCCATTTTAGGAGGCCGACACCACTATTGGTTGGGAGGACTGGGAGTCCCGCACTCCCTGTGGCTCCCAAACAATCAGGGGAATCTTGTGAGATCCCCCAGCAGCCCACATAATCTCACAAGACTGGATAGTCTTGTGAGATTTTGGGTGGGATTTGGGGGCTTATATAACGCACCTCTGCCTCATAGAGGCAGCCATTTTGCACTCGGCAGCCGAGAGAGAGGATTGGTGGCCAAGTAGGGAAGAGCCAGCAGGGCTTGGGCAGTGCGAGGGTTCTACTCCCTGTTTGGGATGATATAGCTACTGGGACTTGTTAATTCTAAAGGAGGATTTTTTTCCTCATTGGTCTGTGACTTTTAAAGGGGTTTTAGTCCCTGCTTGGGGCACTATAACCACCAGGGCTTTTTAATTTTAAAGGAGGATTTTTTCCTCATTGGTCTGCAACTGGTGAAAAGGGTTCTTGTCCCTGCTTCAGACATTATAACCCGAGGCTTGTTAATTTTAAAAAGGGATTTTTTTCCTGATGCCACAAAGCAAGTTGCAATCTGTCACTGCCAATTGGCGCCCAAGCGTTTGGCCAAGGCCCAGGGTCATGAGGATGAGATTGTTGCCTATCTGGCTCAGTTGAAACATACAGTGGCAGCATATGTGGCTGTTTGTGAGCAGATAGCTCAGAGGGGGTGCAGGGTGGTATCCCTGGAACCTTGGTCCCTTCAGCCCCAAGCATGGGGTCCTCAAACAAGGTACAAGTGGTGGAGCTACGAGCTGCATAGGTGCAGGTGGTACCCTCACATGACATGTCAGTGGATGATACACCATGTAGTGCGGTGGATGCTACAGCTATGGAGGGTGGGCAGCCAACTGTAGCTGATGTGAGGGAGCTTATGAAAAAGGTTCCAGGTTTGGTGCAGCAGGGAGCAGAGGCTTCTGTGTCTGCACAGCCTACTTTGGCTGATTTGTATAAGGTGGTACAGCAAGCAGTGGCTTCAGTCCAGGCTAGCGGGCCAGCTGTGGAAGCCCCAGAAGAACAGAGCAATGTGGTGGGAGGTGCTTCCTCCATCCTGCAGCATAACAGCCAAGCCCCAGTTGTGTCACACTCGGTTGGAGGTGTTCAAGCGTCAATGGATATCCCACAGCAGCCGGCGGGTTTATGTATGTCTACTTTACCTATCTCCTGGGATCTTGGCTAGCAACAGTATGGACACCTGGTGTTCAAGCTGGCCAGGGCAGTGAAGCTGAGACTTTACCCTCAGTTTCACTGAGCACACACTTAGTGGCAGCTGGGGCAGGTGGAACAGCCCCTGGTTGGCAAGGGTCCAGGTGGAACAAGGGTCCAGGTGGAGCAGCCCCTGGTTGGCAAGGTAGGTGTGACAAAAGGAGCTGGTACAGTAGGGGCTTTAGGTCAAGTGGGGGTGGAAAGTTCACCTGATTGCAACCTTTACGTGGGTATGTCCACTCCGTTAGGCTCCCATCTCCCACTCACAATGAAGGAATGGATTTGGAAGGGTGACTTTATTGATCTTTTTCTCTTTAACTTTCTGGGACTCAGAACCAAGAATTATGGTGAAAGATGGAGTTGTATTTA
>CM034706.1:147506725-147518069 GCA_020142125.1 Phrynosoma platyrhinos
GGATTGGGTGTGGATTCTGTCTGCTTTAGACCCCGTGTGATAACGTCAAAAGTCGAACAGCCAATGGGTGTGATAGCAAGCTTACACGCATATACCATTACACATTTGAGACATCTGGATGAATGTAGATTCATGTATATTTACATCAGAACTTAAATAATGTAAACAGGTTAAAGTTCAACTTAGTATAATAATTCCCAGTATTTCAGTTTGTGGGTGGAAAATACCACATAAAATATGTATGTGTTTAAGAAGGTAAGAGAATGTATTTTGGTTTTTTTTTTTTTACCTCTAACAAAGCACCTGACATAGATACTAACAGACCCAAGTGTAGTTGTGGCTTAGGTATGTTTTTTGCTGTACAACTATGGTGTTTTGTTTTGCAAATGTTATATGTGGTAAGTTTTATTTTCTGTGCAGAAACTGTTGTTTTCTGCATAGAAAATGCTGTAGTTGTGGGGTTATTCTGCACAAAATCACATGTTCTCTTGTATAAAAAAATGTTTCCCATGTAAGAAACAGCATTGTATGCAAAGAAAATATTATTGCTAGGAGAATGAGCCCTGCCATAATGCTGTTTGCTTACCAACCCCAGAAATGAGACAAAAAAAAAAAGAGAAGATACCAGACAATGGGTTGAAAATTGCGCCATTTCATAATATTTATTAAGGAGGGAATAGCCTAATGTGAGAGCAACTGCAGCTAGTGGTCCTTTCCCCAGATCACTTCAGCAGCTGCTCCTGGGCCCAAAAAAGAACCCCGAAACTGGGTTATTTCCTGGCTGGCCCTCATCAGGAAAACCAACAAGAAAGTCCCTCTTTCAATCCACAGAGATTAAAGAAAGGGTTTATCTTTCAGGTCAGCCTTAAGGGCAGTCTCTTTCTCCACCTCCCTGATCCCAAAACCTAAAGATGTCATTTCAGACACCTTCCTTCCACCAAAATGATGACCTAGATGTTCACCAAACTAATTCTCCCCCCAGTCCTGCCGAATGAGAACCAGGGCTATAGACATATCGCTCCCGAGTGTATTTTTCATCCCGCTTCAAACAAAAAAACTTGGTACACAGAAATCTTTGCCAAATGAAGCTGGCTGTACAATGACTAGAGTGCTGCCAGTGGAAACATCAATTTTTATCTGACAAGACACTTCATAGGACATGTTGGATTCCTATCGAGTGGCAATAGATGCAGCCAAGAATTCTTTCTATGCTACATGTATTGCATCTGCAAACTCCTGTCCAGCAGAGCTGTTCAGGGTGGTTAAGGAATTAATTCAATTACCTCCCACCCTGAACCCATTATTGGAACCAACTAAAGCCTGCTGTGACACTTTTAATGACTTTTTTGTAGATAAAATCTCTCCTGTAAGGGCCGATCTGGATGCTGGCATTATAACAAAACCAATAAGAGAGATGTCCAGAGACTCTGTGGATTGTGTTACACTGGATCAACAAACTCATTTTGAGTTTGTTAATACTGATGAAGTGGACAAGCTTCTTGGAAGTGTAAGGAGGACAACATGCCCTCTTCATCCTTGGCCATCATTGCTGATGGTCCAGGGAGGCATTGCAATAAAAATATTATTACAACTCATCAGTAATGCATCCCTTAGAGAGGGGGAATTTCCATCTAGTTTGAAACTAGCAGTGGTTAAATTGCTCTTAAAAAAAACCTCCCTTGATCCCCTGGTGAAAAATAATTACAGGCTGGTCTCTCTTTTACCATTCTTTTTACCAAAGGCAAGGTGATCGAGAGAGCAGCTGCCTTTCAGGTCCAGGCTGTCTTGGAAGAAGCCGACTATCTGGACCCATTTCAAACTGGCTTCAGGGTGGGATATGGAGTTGAGACTGCCATGGTTGCCTTAATCGATGATTTCCGTCTGGGAAACGTGACCCTGTTGGTGCTCTTGGACATCTCAGTGGCATTTGATACTATAGAGCAGGTGGCGGCAACCTACAGCCCACAGGCCAGGTCCCACCCCCGGAGGCCTTTGGACCGGCCCCCGCTGACCCCCGCCGCCACTGCCGCGCCACCACCGTGTGTGTTGTGGCTGCCATTTTGTTTTCCAAAATGGTGGCCGCAACTCGTTTCCGCATGCACAGTACTCTGCAGTTTGGAAGTACTCCTGGATTCATCTTTACAGTTATCATCTCAAGTGGATGTGATGGCCAGGAGTGCTTGGTATCAATCCGCCAACTGTATCCCTACCTAGACCAAAGGGACCTTGAAGCAGTAGTACTTGTCCTGGCAATCTCTCATTTGGATTTCTGTAATGCGCTCTACATGGGGCAACCTCTGTACCAAGTTCGAAAGCTTCAGTTGGTTTAAAATGTGGCAGCCAGATTGGTCACCAGAACATCTAGGTTGGACCATATCACTGTCAGTGTGTGGATGATGGGTGTTGCAGTGATGCTCTTTGGCACCCAGCAGAATCTGCAGGGCAAGCTGGCTGCTGTGATCCACAGCCACTTTATAACTCTTATCATCAACTGGCTCAGCTTCTCTTCTTCAGGATCCTGTCTTCCTCAGTCAAGATGACACATTGTAAAGTCCAAAAGCATAGTTTTATTAATGCATATAAAAGCAAAATAAGATATCTAAGTAAAATCCATTGTGATGAACTTGTCCAGTTCAGCCATGAGAGGTTACATCTTTAACAATCCCAATAGCTTTAGGATCTCAACTTGCTGTAGTTGCACTCACATCTTGAACAATAAACATTCTAGACAAAGGCTTCTCTAGGCCCTTCCCATACTCCACCTTCTGGGTGTTAACCTTATGTTGACTGGATAATGTTTGTATGATGTATATTAACCCAGCCTCTTGTTGTCCATCATCCACCACATGACTATTTTCCCAAGCCTAATGATGTTTACTTTTTTTATATATCACTTGCTACCCATAACAAAGTCTGTGTCCATGCGTTCTATCTTTGGGAAAGTATATGTTTATGTCTGTGTAACCATCTGGTGTTGATTCACTTTGTTTCTCCAGATGTTGTTCTCATGAGGAAATTTCCACACACACATCTCTACATTTCACCTTTGACTGTATAACCCATCTATATTCTAACAATCACACCTATCTTCACTGGCTGCTGATTAGCTTCCGGGCGCAGTATAAAGTGTTATTACCTTTAAAGCCCTACATGATTTGGGCCCGAGTTACTTGAAGGAACGCCTCTCCCCACATAATCTGCCCCGCACTCTCAGAACATCTGGGAAATATTTATTAAATCACCACAAAACCAGACCAAACTCTACTTTCCATAGATCGTTCATGACCACAGCCCCCACATTATGGAACAGCTTGCTGGAGGAGATCCGTCTTATCACTATGCTAGACGCCTTTAAGAAGGCACTTAAGACAGAGCTCTTCTGGCAGGCCTATCCATCTGATCTTCTGGATTTCTAGACTCTGATGATGATTGACTATTTTAGTTTATTTTATTTTTATTATATTATATTAAATTTTCTCATAATTTATTGTTGTTTTGACTTTAGTATTTTACTGCTTGTATTTTATTCTGTAGTCCCACCTCTATCCATAGGGAGAGGTGGGAAATTATTATTATTATTATTATTATTATTATTATTATTATTATTATTTAGACTCCATTCTTAGTCAATTGTCCATGTCTGACTGGAAACAGTATGGGGTAAAAGTCTGTAGAAAAGGGAAAAATTCCTATGTGACCCAGAAGCAACCAAGTAACTTCATATTGTACCAGCAGCAGGAGGGTGGGTCAATCTCCTGTAACCAGAATAAGATGTTGGGGGTGTCAGGGCTCAAATCACCTCTGGCCACACCCCTAGCCTCCTCTTTCCATAGTATAACTGCTATGGCTATATTTAAACTTGTCTCCCTGTTCCAGGGAGGCCAGCATCACTATCCAACATCTCTGTCATGGGGGTGATGCACATTCCTGCAGAAAAAAAAAATGTTTTCTCTCAACCCATTTTCTGGTGTCTTCTCTTTTTTGTGTCTTGTCTCACTATTTCTGGGGTTGGTCAGCAAATAGCATTATGGCAGGACTCATTTTCCAAGCAATAGTATTTTCTCTGCATAAAATGTTGTTTCTTACATGGAAAACAATGTTTTTTTATATATATACAAGAGAACGTGTGATTTTGTACAGTACAAAACAAATCCATATGTGAATTTTGCATAGATAAGTCTTGAACTGTGAACATTCTCATAATTCCATGATTTTCCATGTTAGGATTTCTTTTCTTTTTTTTTCTCTGACTATTTTGTTTGAATATTCTGTCCATCTCCAGAACACTAAAGAGCAGATAACTCTTTGTATTCTACTTTGTCAATTTAAACAGGTCAATTTTGAAGTCATTCACTTGGTCTCATATGTGTGGACAAGTTTTCTATGGAAGTAGTTGGTAGTTTTTTGTTCAATGTGAAATGTTGGTATTCAGTTTATGGTCCTGGAAGAAAAGATATGCATTATGTGAGCATAAGGATGCACATTTGTTTGTTCATTTGCTTGCTCATTTAGTTCTAAATGCATTTATGCCATACAAGACTGCACAGTATCACCACAATATGTGGAATTTTGCATGCTGAAACCCAGAAGAATGATATAAGCTTGGGTCTCCCCATTGATTATGACAGAGAAATCAACTTATGCTATACTATCCATACTTAACACTTTTACTACTTTGACAAAAGCACTTGAAATTTGCAGGATTATTTTTATTGTTTTGAGTGAATGAATTCTGATACATTTCATAAAATAGATGAATGAGTTTTCATAAAAGTAGTCTTTGTATTATTTGTTTCTTTTAAGCGGGGGCACTACCATTAACTTCTCCTTCTCCTTTTCTCTTTCTCTCTCTTGCAAAACTGGATGAAATCTTTAGGTTTAGCTGCCTTTCCTAAGAGAATGTGGTTCCCCCGGATAGATCATTGCCAGTATGAGTGTGCAAGGGAAATAATTCGGATTTCTTATTCTATTGATTAATTGGGGGTGGTGGTGGAGGATTTGTTAACAATTTAAAATATGTACTATGGTAGTACTTTTAACTAAGCTGATTGTAAAATATTAGAATGAGAGATGCAGAAGATATGGTTTTCTGATTGTTTTCTGATAAGTTTGATATCAAAGTAAAATAAATTAACCCTGATGAAATGTTTGTGGTGTTTCAAAAATTGATCCTCCTCCTCCTCCTCCTCCTCCTCCTCCTCTTCCTCCTCTCCTTTTGTGAACATTTCCTGTGTTGTGTGTGTGTGTGTATATTTGAAAGAGAGATCGCACACACGCAAGAGAGAATTTCACACAGGAAAGGGTGTCTTTTTCACTTTTTGTTTCAAACATTTTCTCTTTACTTGTGAAAAACCCACCTTATCACTAAGAAAGTAGTTAGCTGAGATGACAAAGCTGGTTTTCTTCCACTCAGCTATATTTTCTCATGGCCTGAAGGTAATGCACAGTCCCCTGCCTAGAGCAAGAACATTACTTCTTGTTGTCCCTGTTCCACCAGCCAAAGAGATAATAGTGTTTGGGTGTGGATGTGTGTTGCTTCAGCTTATTTCTAGCTGGAGAGCTGGTTTTGGCACAAATGGGTACAAGCATCTCCTGGTTAGTGCACAGACTATTCAAAAGTCTTCAGCACTTCTGCTGCCATAGAAACACAGTCACAAAATGTAGTGAAAATGTAGTCATAACTTCATGCTTTCCCAAGTATTGCATGGGAAAATTAGAGGAAGAAAAGAGAGATAGAGAGAAAGCAATCTAATAACAGTATCTTCTGTACTGAATCTACCATTCACAAAGCTACCTCCTATGGCTTGCCTCCCTGGTATTTTTCCAGATATACAGCACTTCCTGTCCTGTAGATGTTTTAAACTACAAGCCTATGCCCACTATATTTTTTAAAGTATTTTTATTGAAAGTTACATACATTTGTCTGGTGCTACCATAATTCATATAAAACATACCGTATTTTCCGGCGTATAAGACGACCCGGCGTATAAGACGACCCCCATTTTTCCAGCCAAAATATAGAGTTTTAGCACCTCTATCCTCCTTATCCTTATACCCGGCGTATAAGACGACCCCCCCACTTTAACCACAGATTTTGCAGGTTAAAAAGTAGTCTTATACGCAGGAAAATAAGGTATATACAGAATTTTTGTTCCATGTGTGTAACAATTCTTGTAGGAAGCTAATTACAAATTTCTATTTTTTGTGTGTGTGTGTGTAGAGAGAATACAATAGTGCATAAATTTGCAAAAACCTCTGTTTAATCTTTTTCTTTTAATATTCTACTACTCCTTCTTTATATCTCTATGTTCACTGTATTAATGTGACATGCTAACCACTTCTACTTTCCATGCTTCCCCTATGATCCCATATAAATACTTATGCTGATTCAATAAAAAAATAATTACACAATGAAATAATTACATATTTGTTTTGAGGTTGCATCCACACATAGATACATGGTAAGTGTATATGTATGAAGAATGCAGATACTTACATTATTAAGATGTTCCAGGCTAAAAAGTTACAAATCCAGAGCTTTATTTTTCATTTCATCTGACCTAACTGTGGACACTGTTAAACTAACTAATATTTTTTAATTAGAAGTATGACCTCAAGGTTCATCATCCTCCTCATCACATCTTCATCACCCCTTCGACCGCAATCACCACTATCACCTTTGATTACTCTAGATTAAAACTCCTTTTGATTTTAAAAGAACATGCACAATGGAACTGACCTTCACCTTATCTTTTCATTCTTTCATCTTATCAACATTCATTTTGGTTGGAATTGGTTTTCTGATGTGCACCTGCTCTGTGAGATAGATGTCTTTGATTTCCAGCAGGGTAGCTTCTTTGCATTTAAACCTGTAAATCCATGTTTAACTCCCACGTGCAACGATGTAATGAAACAGATCAAAAAGTGTTATCCTGTGATCCAAAGGGTTGAACATCTAAAGTGTGTTTGGCTTTGTTCATTCCTGAGGCAATTTGTATTTTGCAACTAGTGTGTGTTCCATGAAAGAGAAACACATCTACAACTGAATGTAGTGAACTTTTATTATGACCATATCCAGCTTCACATCTTGCATACAATGGCACTGAATATAATGGCAGCATTTTCAGCTGCAAGCACTGTTTGAAAATTGTCACCATCTCTGGAAGGCATCAAGATAGTCACACTTTTGCTTTATTTCAGGCTTCTTTTGATTCTTCACTAGGGGGACAGTAACAATCTGGTGTAGTGGTTTGAGCATTGGACTACAATTCTGGAGAATAGAGTTTGAATCCCACCTCAACCATGGAAACCCAATGGGTGACCTTGGGCAAATCACACTCTCTCAGCCTCAGAGGATGGCAATGGCAAATGCCCTCCTTACCAAGAAACCTCCAAGATACGTTTGCCTTGGGGTCTCCATAAATCACAAATGACTTGAAGGCAAACAACAACAACAACAACAACTTCTATTTCTTTTGGTAACTGACTATATATCCTGAGTGTGAATCATTATACATAAAAATAAACTGACTGAATATCAACTTGTTGTATATCAGCCATGGCCCTCACACAAACAACCTGAAGTCTTCCCATCCCAAGACTTTTAACAGCCAATATCATATATGAAGCAGTGCAGTAGTGCCACTGTTACTTGTGTAATTTAAACAGTTCCTGCCCCATATATTTTAGTGGAAAAACTGGTTCTGCAACACTCCCCTACCCACCTACTCACACTAGTTTCTGCTTTAGTAAGGAAGCAGGAAAAAGGAAAACATCAAAAATGGCTGTATCAGCAAAAGCCTGGTACCATTTGATTCAATCAGAAAGCTGCTTTCTAATTATTTTATTGTCTGGTGAAAGAGGGAACTGCACATGTGCCTTTATTTTTAAAGATACAAAGCCTAAGAGAGTCATGGAGGGAATATTAAGATCTTTCTCAAAAAAAGAATGTTCAATTTGCTTCCATCTTAGAAGAACATGACTATTCTTGAAATATGCCTGCTACCATCAGTCAGAATCTTGTTGGTGTCATACAATCTTGTTGGTGTCATATTTTGGTCATGCAATGGACACATTCAGTTCATGGCTGCATAAATTCAGTTTCAGAAATATAAACTTGTCATATGTGCCTAAACTCTATTGTAAGTCCCAACCTGGGTAGAACAACTGAATGAATTAAATTTACCTATGTGTTGACTCAACACTCAACAATTGATTTACTGGCTCTGCTCAACTTGGGAGCCATGCAGTTGGACATTCTTGAATGATGCACAACTATTTGTCATTGCCCTCTGTGCATCAGTTCATGCAATGAAAACCACAGAAACAGCCACAAAATTTCATATTGTACAATGGGATAATAAACAGCCTCACTAGCACATACACATTTGGTTGTATAATATTGATATTCAATAGAATGATTTATAGCACAACCACTGTGTAACTTTGTGAGACCAGAGTGTACGCTATGCAATCATGGAGCTCAACCACTATCTTTCTAACCAGGACTAATTCCAATTTAACTAATTTCCAGGAAAGCATGATTGCATTTGTAGCTTTGTCCTAAGCAAATATTCAAGTGACATTTGGTTTCATCCAAATGATCATACCCTCTTTTCCTTCTTCCAGGTGTGAAATCCAACAATTCCTTCTCCCTATAACCAATGACCAGTTTGAAAGTACATCCACTAGCAGAGAGCCTGTGAATTTCCAGAGTTTCCTTTCTAGAAAGCCACATTGAATGCTCTCATTCAATTTAAATACTGGCAATTTTTGTATGGGATACTGCTTGTCTCTGAGCTCTGTTAATCAAATATCACTCACATGCTTTGAAATTTATTCACTTGTTTTGTATTATCGGCAGGGTTGCAATTGTTTGCCAAGATGGTTACATTTTGCAAAATTGCTGAGGACAATACCAGTTGCTCCACTATTTTATTTTAATGTTTGCATTGTCTCTCTTTTTTAAAAAAAATAAAAATAAATGTTGTTTGCCTTGATGTTATTCAATCCCAAATTGTGATGCTTAGATTTGGGGCCAATTTATGCTTCTCATTATAGATTATTTAAGCTACATATTAATTAGCCTTCTACTGATACTTCCCAATGATATGGGTTGGATTCAGCAATGCACCAAACTCATGCTACTAACCAGAAGAGTCCTGTCAGACTAAGGGCCAATGCAGACCGGCACAAAGGGCCGGCCTGGGGGTGGAGTTGGGGTGGGGCAGCCACATGTTGGCCACCCTGACTCAATCCTGAGGCTGTCCTGATGCTGCATGCCCATCGCATGGCATGCAGCATCAGAATGCCCTTTTGATGCAGCATGCACACACACTGCAGCAAAAGGGTGCACAAAAGCCACAGCAGTGGCTGAAAAGGTGGCCTTTTGCCTCCCCCAAAAGGAGCAGCATTTTGCCGCTCTTTTTGGGGCAGCAAAAAGGAGGATTGAGGCCACAGTGTGTGGTTGCCGCGGTCCTGATCCACTGCTCCTAGGGGTGGCCAAGAACCACTCCAAATGGGCCGTCTGTATTGACTCTAAGACCATTGGTTAGATAAAGTGCATGCAGCAGGGTTTTTTTAAATATAAATATTATATAGATGCCAAGAAAAAATAAAGTCTGAGAATGTTTCTGGACTGAACACTACATCTAGATACATAGCAAGTAGGCAACCATGCATTTTATTAGCTTCTGCTGCTTTGCAAGCTGTGACCTTTCCACAATAGGAAAAGGTCTACATGAGCTACCTGAGCCCAACCCTTAGTTTCATTTACATTGGACTGTTCCATGACCTTGCACATTCAAAAAGAGTCCAGAAGTTGCATATGTCTCAACATTTTGTTTATTGAGATTTATAGCATGGTCTTCAGAGAGTAATGTCTCAGATCACATAGTATTACATGTGAATTACTAAAACAAAGATATGATAATCAATCATTCTAAATATAGCATAAAAGGAGCAGCGGAATAGCTGTAACAGCCAGATTAAAGCAACATATAAAAGGGCAAGATTTAAAAGGCTTAAATGGAGAAAAAAGGGTTTTATCTGCCACAAGTAGAGATCAGATTAGAACTGCCAGAGTGAAAACCAGAGAGGACTCTATATCTTTAATGGCTGTATAGAAGAGGGAATTTCAGCAAGTGTCAGTATAAAATGAACCCGTAACAGGCAATAACTGCTGAAATTCCCTTGTTCACATAACCATTAATGGTACAGCTGCCTCCTCCAATTTTCACTTTGACAACTCTGGACTGATACCTAAGCACCAGATGAGACTCCATGATGTGGACATTCCAGTGTTTTTCTACTAGAGAAGACACTATTATGAGTTGCTACTTGGTCCTCCTCAGAAAGGAAAGTGATGGGGGGAAAAGTTCCTTCAAGCAATATCTTAGGAGGTTTCTGTAGGAATAGGCAATTTAGACTTTTAAAACTCTAAAGTATCTTTAAAGTTTTCCCTTGACTTTTGAAGGGACTGTACATGGCCCCTATGATAATGGTACCAGGCCACATAGAGTATTTAACAACAATTTTGCACCAGCTTCATGGGATCCCACTTTGTTAGAGGTCACAATTTAAAGTATTGATTTTGATGATAACACTCTAAATATTCTAAGTGTATGATGCCTAGCAAACTATCTGTTTTCACACTTATCTGTTCAGATGTTATTCAAAGGCATTGTATGATATGCTTCATCATCTATAGGTGATGATGCTGCACAGGGCCTTCTCTATGTTGGTACCCAAATTGTGGAAATATGTTCATATAGAGGTCTGCTCCATTTCTTCATAACTGGTGTTTGAATACTATGCTAACATATCTCTCTTCAAGAATGCTGTTTCAAATGTGTTGCTTGATTACCTCTTGTTTTTGATGGAATGTTCAGATAGTTAATTTCATATAGGGCACAGAGTATTTAGAAAGTATTTGAACACAGTTTTATATTGCTGTTGATACATTGTGTTAGTCACTCATAAAACTTTACTGAAAAGTCAGGTTTCAAGTACTTTAGTTAATAAAATAAATGCTCCTCTTTTTGCTTAAAATTCTTACCAGTTTGGACATTGTAGGTAAAATTCCATCCTTTATTATGTTTAATTCATTGGAAACAATGCCCTCTTTGATATACATCTCCAATATCACCTCGTCTGAATGTCCTGTAGATTAAGTGGTGTTTTTTTCCTCCCTTTACACTTTGTTCCAGTTCTTGTAATTCAGTGCAATGCTTTTGGGGATCTTTAGAACCACACACATATACATCTATGTGGACACACAACCACACTCTGATCAATCAATTAATTAATTAATTAATTACTTTACATGGCCATAATGGCCATGCCA
>CM034706.1:147544188-147554258 GCA_020142125.1 Phrynosoma platyrhinos
TGATGGACTCAATCCTTATACAGATTAGGCATTTCCTCCAAGTGGTGTGCTCCTTGCCAGAGGAAGTTACCTTGTTTCGGGCTGCTTTTTCATTGGCCTTTTTTGCTGCAACCAGAATTAGTGAGCTTGTCCCCATTGCTCTGATACGTCAGGCAGGGCACTATTGTTATCTGATGTTCAAGTTTTGGAGCTGGGCCTGCATTTGTGTTTTAGGCATTCAAAGATGGACCAGCTGGCTAGGGAGCAAACCATAGTCTTCTCCAGGGTTCCTAAGGGCCAGATCTGCCCAGTATTGGTCTTGACAGATTACCTCAGATTGCGCCCAAATAACCTGGTTATTTGTTTTTATATATCTTGGGCCTTCCGTTGATGCAGTTTCAATTTCGAGTGGTGTTGCGGGTGGCTCTGAAGCATGCGGGCTTACCAGCAGCCCATTTTTCTTCTCATTCATTTTGGATTGGAGCTGTGACAGCTGCAGCATCTCACGGCCTAAGTGATGCTGTGATCCGACATATTGGGCAATGGCACTCTGGAGCATTTAAAGCTTACATTCACCCTTAGGCTGGTTAGATGTTGATTTCTAGTTCCAATGATTGTGCCTTGATGTTCTAATGTGTGTTTTTCTGTTGAGCAGGTCAAGAACAGGGTGACATCTGGATTGTCTGTCACAGCTTGGTTTTGGGGCTGAACGACATGCTATCCAGTTGGGCTGAGATCCAAACTTGGGTCTAGAGCGATTTGGGCACATCCATTGGTTTGAGCGGAGGGGCATGATATGGGGAGCCCTTCTTCCACGAATCATCGAGTTGGCTATTACTTTCCCACCTCCCCAGATGCTACTCATTCACCTGGGTGAGAACAATTTAGTCAAGATCACCAGATTGCAGTTAGTCCAAAGCATCATGGTGGACCTACAGGAAGTATGACAACGGTTACCAGGGACTGTTCTGTTATGGATCAAGCTCTTGCTGCAACGAACCTGGCCTGGTTCAAGGAAAGATTCTGCTATTAACGTGGATAGTTGCTGGGTGAATAGGGGTGTTTTGAGGAGGTTGGAAGTTTTGGGGGCCACATGTGTGGAGCATGACCAGATCAGGGTTGATTTGCCACATCTGTACAGGGGTGATGGGGTTCATCTCTCCCTGGTAGTCTGTGATATATACTTGGATTCCATTGTCTCTCACATTAAATGGGTTCTTTGGGGGGGGGAAGGGAATGCCAAGCTAGACTGTCCCCCTCCTGTGGCAGGGCAGGGAACCCCCCCCCCCAGGATATCTGGATATCTGAATTTTCAAAATTTGGTCATTTAAGAGGGATGCATGGTTTACATCATAAGCTTAAAAATCTCTTACATCATCAATCATAGAGATGACATCAATTTTGATGGGGGGGATGATTTGATTATATGTTTAGCAACTTGTGTGTGACCCTTCTTGACATATGTTTTGTTGGAGGCGTGACTTATCCCTGATGGCTTGACATGATTATGGTGAGGATTGCATCAGGAATTATGGCATGCGCAAATACACATGTGTTAATAAGGAAGTTACAATAAAGTGAAGAACTTTGGCTGTAAAGTTATTGTTTCAGACCCTGTACAAATGAATAAAGTTGTGGCCATTTTGTTATCCAAAAAATGGCATTTGGACTTATTTGTGCTGGTGCAAAGACCCCCCCCCAATCCATTGGGAGGGGCCTTCTGTTGCGCCGGCCATTTTTAGAGGCTGACACCACAATTCGTTGGGAGGGCTGGGAGTCCCGCCCTCCCTTCGGCTCCCAACCAATCAGGGGGATCTTGCGAGATCCCTCAGCAGCCCACATAATCTCATGAGACTGGATAGTCTTGCAAAATTTTGGGTGAGATTTGGGGGCTTATTTAAGCCCCCTCTGTTGTGTGGAGGCAGCCATTTTATATTCAGCAGCTGAGAGACCCAACCCACTCACCCTTGGCTATGTATGTTATTTTTCCTACCCTCAGGCTTTGGTTGGTCGCCTTTGGGGGCCGGGAGGGAATTTTCACATAGTTATTGTAACTTGGGGTTTTTGCCCTTCTTGAGGATGCTGTAGTTCTGGTTTGGAATATGAGACAATTGGTATTGTCATTCATCTGTTAATAATTCAAGCATGACTGTTTGTTGTATGTTCTTTGATCATTGATTTTGTCACAACTTGGAACAGGGTCTTATAGTCAATTATTGTGCGATGACTTGTCTTGGCTTGGGCAGGGCGGGGACACCCCCCCATACAAGGATAATTGGATATCTGAATTTTCAATATTTGGTCATTTAAGAATGATTTATGATTTACATCATCAGCTTAAAAATCTCTTACATCATCAATCATAGAGATGATGTCAAAATTTGGAGGGGGGGTGATTTGATTGTATGTTTAGCAACTTGTGTGTGACCCTTCTTGACATATGCTTTGTTGGAGGTGTAACTTATCCCTGATGTCTTGACATTATTATGGTGGGGATAGCATCAGGAATTATGGCATGCACAAATACACGTGTCAAGAAGGAAGTTATAGTAAAGTGAAGAATTTTGGCTGTAAAGTTATTGTTTCAGACCCTGTACAGATAAATAAAGTTGTGGCCATTTTGTTATCCAAAAAATGGCATTTGGACTTATTTGTGCCAGTGCAACCTCTTTTTCCCCATAGAGCTGAAGCCCAGTAGAGTAGATTAAAAAGGTAAAGGTTTTCCCTTGACATGAATGTCTAGTTGTAACCAACTGTAGGTGGCAATGCTCCTCTCCATTACTAAGCCAAAGAGCCAATGTTGTCCAAAGACAACTCCAGTAGTCATGTGGCCCTCATGACTGCACCGAATGCTGTTACCTTCCCACCGAAGTAGTACCTATTTGCTTGCATTTGCATGCTTTCAGACTGCTAGGTTGGCAGAAGCTGGCACTAGTGATGGGAATTCACCCTATCATTTGGCATTTGGCCTTGAACTGACAACCTTCTGACCTTAAGATCATCAGAATTGGCATCTTAACCACTAAGCCACTGGGGGAAGAATTGTGATTATAGCAGTTGTGTCACAATCATAACTAAGTAGTGATCATGACAATAGAAGAGATATGGATGAGTAAATCTGGGTAGTTGTTCCATATTCATGATTGTTATTAAGTACTTATCATGGAGTGGGGTGCATGACTGTGACCACAGAGCACAAGGAGGGGGACAGAATATCCTATATTTCTTGACTATGGAGAAGTGCTTGTCCTGTCCAGTTAACAACATTATATAAGTGGGATTCATGCACCATTGCCTATCCCCAAGAGCTGAAACAAAGGAATGGGTTGCCAGACAATCAGAGTATAGTCAAAAAGGTTTGACCAGTGCAAAATCAATGCCATTTGACACTGCTTAAACTGTCATGGCTCCATCATATGGAATCCTGGGATTTTTAGTTTGTTGTGGCACCAAATCTGTCTGATAGAGAATGCTATCTCAGAAAACTACAACTCCTAAAATTCCATAGCATTGAGGCATGGCAGTTAAAATGATGTCAAACTTAATTAATTCTGCTGTGTAAATGCAGCCTAAGAGCCATGATCACTGCACGAACTCTTCTATACAGCCTCCCTGTCTTTGCAATGCACATCATAGATCACCTTAAACCCCATTTTCACTGTAATGCAACATTCATGTGATCACTTCCAGGCAATCATAGTTGCTCAGCTTGACCTATTTGACAGGGTTGTGATTAGGATTCAAATGGAGTTGGTAAGTGAGTGAAAATAGGGAAAATAATATGTAGTATTTTTAGCTCCAGGAAATAAATGAAATGAAATGAAGAAAGATGAAACTGAGAAAAAATATATTTTTCATAAAGAAATCTAAGTATTACAATTCAAATTTAAAATATCTCACTTAGCCTACAGTCATGTACACAGGAAATAAGTTCTAATGTATCTGTTCTTACTTCTGAGTACATATGAGTATGATTGCATTTCTAATGTGAATAGAATATTTTTCCACAGAAAGAGTAAGAGGAAATCTATTCCAAAGATGGGCCACTTCAGGTGGATCTCTTCAAATTATAGGTTCTATCTGTCATTCACTTTTTATAAATCAGTATGCAAATCTGGTGTGTTCATGTTTATGTATGCATGTGAGCACAAACACAAAATTAGTCAATCAAAAGGAAGTGGATAGACAGAAGGTAACCCATAAAACTAAGCTTTAAAATAGAAGATTTACGGAAATCTAAAAAATAGGGGAGGGGGTAGAGAAAAGAAAAAGAAAAAAGAAAAAAACAGAACTAAAATAAATGTAAATAAATATTTTCAGTGTTTATCAGCAATATTGAACCAATTTCAAAGAAATTTGTTTGGGCAAAGGATCTGTTCATCTATGTGATAGAACTTCTCAAAGAGCCTGGTGCACAGTTCTAGGGACGATGTAATGGAAAAGGGGATCTTCTTGAGGAAGGCATATCTTGGCCTAACCCTATTGGGAATGACAAGAGTCCTCCTCTCCTTTCCACCTGCTAAGTTAATTGAGTGTATCATTTTGCATTTTGAAATCAGTTTCCAGCCTCTTGAAGCTGATTTCCAAAAACAAGCAACACTGTGGCTGGAAGGTAGAAAGCAGGACATTTTAACACCCACTGAGAAACTGGGAATGCAGGGGATTAACCATGGCCATTCTGGGAAATCCATGACATGTGGAGTCTTCTGTCACCAATAGCACGATATCAGTGTTCAGCCAATTTTAATTCCTAATAGGCATATTAGCAACAAGAAGAGAAAGATCTAATAGAACAGGATGTCTTTGCATACATCCTTTTTTAATTTGATTTTTTAGGAGGTGAGACAGACTCAACCCCACTCCAAGAACAAGAGTTTGTAACCAGTTTTGCAGGCTATTATATACTGTGGAGACCAACATGTGGGATGCAAGCGTGGCTCTACTACATCTTCATTTTCCCATTTCCACCCCCCCCCAAGCATCATCAAAATAGCTTTGCATATCTTAGTGTACAAGAAGTTGTGTGATTTTTAATAAGTGGATTTGCCAGGTGCAGTGCTAGCAGGTGGGCTAGAATGTCTTTAGAGCTGAAAATGAAGTGATTAGATTATAGATCATGGATTGGTTTTGCCTTGCATTTTGTTATAGAATAGGAGAAATTTAAATTTTGGCTCATTGAAGAAATTGTGTGTAGCACCTGTTCACTTCAGTAAAACAGAGACACCTCCACAGGGATGGGTGGGATGAGATAAGTCACTGAAACATTGACAGTTTAATAGATATTTTTCCTTGTAATTGATTAAATTGCTTGAAAACCGTATGGGCAAGTCAATAACTGGGAGGCAAATCAACATCCCCTTTAAGATAGCAGAGGAACCAGTGATTGTGTTATGATCTCTGAGAGTTCCTGTTTATGTTATCTGCTTGTTTATTTTTGCTTCAAACCATTTCTCTTTCATTCCAGGGGCAAATGGAGTGATCTCTATTGGTTAATGTCTTTTGTTACAGTGATTAAAAAATACTTCAAGTTGCCAATGAATCTTCTCTGGACTTTTTCACAAGGAGCCTTTCAATTAAGACTGTGAGGCTATGCCTGATCTGCATATGAATGAATTAAGACTGTGAAGCTATGCCTGTCACTGGCCCCATTCTACATGGAACAGTCACAAAACGTACCAAAAAACCCACAAAATGTACTAAACAACCAGGACAGTTTTCTCTCTATAAGCTTAATTCAGTATAACTGAAGAAAGGTGGGGTTCCACTTAGGTCTGAACAAAAGCCCTTCACACAGCATGTTGCTGGTCTCCCATACATTTGAACTCAATAAGTAGGAAATAGCTAACAATAACAAATGTACCAAATGCCAGTTAAAATCAGAACCAGGGACAAGAAAAAATAGCCTTCTGTAGCTTTAAATTTCACTGGTTACCATTCACTAGAAATCACTGCTACAAGGTTTGATTCTTAACATGACTTATCAGGTAATAAGTGTCATTGATCTTAATGAAAGAAGCATCTGAGTAAATAAACTCAGACTTGGTCTGAAAAGCTTGAAATGCTTCTGAAATGGGTGGGCCATTACCCAAGGTCCCACACTGCACACATATTTTTATACTCAAAATCCCTGTCGTTTCTCTAGGAGACATGGGAGCAACTTTTCATTGCCTCTGAAGAGGCTTTTTAAAACAAAGTATACTAGAAATTAATTTTTATTTTGAAAAACAGTTCATGACAGTTCTAAAACAACCTAGGGGCACATATGGTAAAATTACCTCCATTCCCCTAAGACTGCAGGGGGCAAAATTTATTTAGTTGAAAAAATAATTTTGAAATATTATTTGGGGGTTGAACACACAAGGGAATCCAGTTAAACCTGTGTATGTATTCCAAAGTATACTGGCTACAAACCCAGGCAGTTTCATGGGTGGAAAATGGATGGTAGAAGGGTTCAAAATGGCATTCCATCTTCTCCTGTCTTGGGAAATAATGTGGGTCCTGGAATAGGAAGTGTAAGGAGAATGATGGTGAAAGAGGTAGCAGCAGGTGTTGTCACATGCCAAAGATATATTGTGATCACTCTCATAATCATGCTGCTCTGTCCTGGTTGTTCAGTATCAATGCTTTTTTGAAAAGAATGTTGAGGTATTCATACAAACAGAGTATGTTGCTTTCTTAATCTGATGACAAATTGTTTGGCCTTTTCTCACTGTCTCTGGAAAGTATTCTACATGGTAGATGTGGCAGTACAACTGAAGAGATAGCAGCCATCTTAGTGTGTGTGTGTGTGTGTGTGTGTAGAGTGAGAGAGAGAACTCATGCAAACATGAGCATTATTTCTGAAGATGGAAACTTCTTGGAGGAAGGGATATTAGGCAGCTCCTTTTGGTAAATATAAAGGGAGATTGTCATTCACAATAGCATGTCCCCTGGGGGAGGCCCATTTTAGTTCAAGACCTCTTGAATAGTGTGGCAAGGAGAGAAATCATTTTTTGCACCAACTTGAATTGTTTTCTGCTACATTTCGATTGGTAGTGCCCCCTTATTCAATTGCAACCCTTTTCTCAAATATGATTTATATGAATAAAGAAAAATAAATCTTCTGTATGTTGGAAAAGTAATCACCACTAGCAAATAGAGATGTCAACCGTAAATACTTTGTGGTTGCTAGATTCGCCATAAGATTCCTTTTCACTCCAGTTTGGTGAAGGACCAATCTTGAAACCCTGTAATGAAATGAGTGACTGAAAATATCAGAACCATTCTCATCTACTGAGTAATAGGGAGGTTTTAATGAAAAAGTTTAATAACACCCAAATGGGCCATGAATCGAGAGAAGAATGCAAGAAGCCTTCTACCTCTAAATCCTTTGATATAATATTCAGTCAATGGCTGTAGCAAATTGTCTTTCCTAGTAGTACTTCCTTGTGAATTTTCTTTATTGCTTTAAATCCCATCAGCTTAGTCAAGCAGTTTTCAGAAAGAGAATGTTAATAATTCAATCTCTCTGAAGAAGTGAACAAATTAAGAATGCAACAGGAGCAAAAAAAAAAAAAAAAGTAAAGTTATAGAAATCCTGCTGAGTACATTGATGCACATTCCCAAAATTCAACAGGGAATGGAACATATTTAAAACAGTCTTAGAATGTGCTTAGTTTCAGGTGAACCTCATATAGTCTGAATGGATCTGATGATGGCCCATGACAGAAATAAAAATATGCCAGTGCTCTACAGCAGGAAATCCATCCATTATTAAGGAATGATGCACTGTATCCAGTGAATACAGTGACTCAGAGGTAATTCACATGGAAAGTCATTTTCAGTTTAAAGCTGGATGCATTTTAATTGCATTTAAAAGAGAAAATGTAAGCTTAAAAGTGCCTTTGACAAATGCGTGACTTGAGAACAAGAGTGAGCAGCTGCAACGGGTCTAGGGGAATGTAGAGATTGCTTAGTTTCAAATCCTCTATTCATCAATTTTCTTCAAAATGGGAGAAGTATACAAAACAAGGCGGAGGAGGAATAAAATATTCTGTTATGGAGTTATGCATATTCAAGATACCAGTCACTCCATTCCTTTCCTTTAGGTCCCAAATTCCCCTTCCCCATGACAGCCAGTCAATGTCCACATAATCATAAAATCTTGGAAGGTACCACAAGAATGATCCCATTCAGTCTCTTGCCATGTAGAAATACACAATCAAAGCAGCCCTGAAAGATGATCATCCAACATCAAGCATGGTTCAGTGCATGCTTGGTCCTTACTGGTCTCTTTTTGGGGGAACACTGAAGTGTTCTCTAAAGATTTCTGGACTTCTGTAAACATTGGAATCCCCCTCTAAGGGGGGTTGCAGACTGCCAGAAATAGTGCAAATTGAGTCCATTTTTAGGGTTAGGGTTAGGAAATCATGGGAACTGTACTTTATTGTAGCACCAGAGCTCTCTGACAGAGAAGGCTCAATGTCTCAGAAAAAACAACAACAAAACAATTCCCATGATTCCTTACCACTAATCCTAACCCTAAAAGTGAACCCAATTTGCACTATTTCTGGCAGTCTGCAACCCCAAGTCAGCTAAACGTCCTTCTTATATGTGACTCCTAATCTTTCGTGACAGTGCATAGAGAAGGAAAATAGTTCTTGGTACCGTATATGATATCTGCACATGCTGAAAAAGGGAAATAAACATACTTCCATAGTGCTGTTTTACAACCTTTAACTTGATGAATCAACCTTTAAAAAAAACATTGTTATTATTTAGAACTTTTTCTCTTCCCCTGTGGAAGAAAAAAAAGTGTTTTAATTCAGCCAGGGTCCTTGAAACACTAATGAAGACTGCTAATTTAGGGTGAACAGCATCAGTATGGATTTGTGATCAAACATCTGTTAATTTTGCAAAGGAAATCTGAAGGCTACAAGATATGGCTGTGTGAAGAAGATAACAATAAGAAGCAAGCAGATGGATCTGAGCAAACAGTCTAAAAGAGCTCCAATTTCAGTTCAGTGAGGTGGGGACAGAATAATTTACATTTTCCCAATGAAATGGCTAGGATTTAATTATGCTAGAAAATGTGCTGCTCAGTGAAAACCAGAGAAAGATGGCCAAGCTTATTTGGAAATGAATTATGTGACTTTTTTTTCTCCTCATTTGTGATGTCAATTTCAGTTTTTGCTCTGCAGTGATGATGAAGGCTTGAATACAGAGAGCTTTCAAAACACACACACACCTTCCTTGAAATTCAAGATGAATTCAAAATGTAATTCCAGTTGTAGTTACCACTAAAGCAGGTCTGGGAAACTAGTCTTCCACTGTCATTTCAATAAACTCCTGCAAGTACCATAATCATTTCAGATCTAACAGCAAGGTGAAAAAGAGGGAGAGGGAAGAAGGCAAAGAAAGAAGGAAGAGAGGAAACTGGGTGTCAAAAAGAACAAATATAAGGTGTCACCCTATGCAATTTTTTGTGGCCCAAACTTCACCTACCATGAACTAAGGTCACAATCGCTACCAGTAGGCAAGTTTTCTTCTGTGGAAACATGGCATACAATAAAGGTTCCCTACCCTTTCCCTGTTTTCTTTTCTTTTGTTTTTCTTTTCTGTGAGCTGCCTTGGGGCCCTTTCTGGAAGAGTGGTGGTATATAAAATAAATACGTAAATGAATCCAGTTCAACAAAGTTGTTATGTAAAGATTGAGAGTTGTGTAGTTCTTTTCAGATTTATAGACTCAAAGAAGCAGTCACATGATGGCTACTTCATCTGCCAAACTCTAAAGCAGTAGTGGTGAACTGTTTATTCAAGGTAGTTTGAAGGACACATACCAGTCACCAATATACACACACATACACTTTTAAAAAATGTCTCCTAACACCCCTCAGGGGTATGTGGAGCATTTTCAACATGTTTTAGCCCACTCAGATCTAAAGAAGGTTTTTAATAACAATGTGAGCACAAGCCTAACCTTCCACAGTTCACCACTACTGCTTTAGAGTTTGGCAGATGAAGTAGCCATCTTTTCACTTCCTCTTTGAAAAAAGACTTCTAGCAAGGAGAGACAAAACCATGGTAAAAATATCCCCTATACCCCCTAGAGG
>CM034706.1:147557078-147577961 GCA_020142125.1 Phrynosoma platyrhinos
TCCCTCGGCCCTTAAAGGGGAAAGGTTGCCTACCCCTGACATAGATAAATCTCTAGGTAAAGGAGGTGGAGGATCCCTCACAATTCATAATGCTTCCCATACTTCCAATCTCCTGGAGTGAGTAGTAGCTGTGAAATGATGAGGATCATAATGATGAGGGTACTGATATCCTCCATTAGGAATCCTGCTTCCCAATGTGATGTTGATACTTTAGGAGAGGCCCACATGGCTGGTGTCAACACATATTTGTATCATATACATACTCCTAAGTGGTATAGGATCATATGAGGAAGCAGTCTGCATATTTTTGGATGTCTCTGTGAATGGGGATCAATGTCAGATAATGAAATGAGTAAAAGGATTATGTGACAACCTCCAGATACAGTAGCTGGGGACTTATAGTGTGTAATTTTTTTCATTATTTATTTATTTATTTATTTATTTATTTATTTTTGGAGTAGAAAATATTTATCTGCAAAAATATTACTTCCAGGGAGAGGAATGCTGTTTCCTGCACATAAAATGCTGTTTCCTGTGGGGAAGAATAAAACAGATTCATGTACAAATATTCCTCAAAAATCCCTGACTGTAAAGAGTCTCTCCAGTCTATAATTTTTCTTTTCTGGGTTCCATGACACTCAAGAATGACTTTTGCAACCAGTTTTTGAAAACTATTTTTCCCCTTACTATTTTAAAATGGGCCATGTGGTGACTGAAATAGTTGAGCGTGGATTTCTGAGCTTTTCATGGGTATGTTGTGTGGACTTTTGCAAAAAAATAAAAATAAAAATCTTGATCCCAATGGTCTATCAACATCTTATCAGCAGCAATGCGGGGAGACTTACTGCAGAAAGATAGCCAATAAAACAAGAGGTAATTGATCAAATCATTTGCATAGTCTATATTAAAAATGTAAAGATAGTCCCTTGACACAAATGTCTAGTCATAACTGATTGTAGGGGGTAGTGCTCATATCTGTTACTAAGCCAAAAAGCTAGTGCTGTCCAAGAACTGCTCTGGTGGTCATGTGGCCAGCATGACTGCACCGAACACTGTTACCTTCCCACCAAAGTGGTACCTATTTATTTACTTGCATTTGCATGCTTTTAAACTGCTAAATTGGCAGAAGCTGGGACTAGTGAGAGGAGCTTACCCCTTCATGAAGCACTTCAGGCTCAAACTGCCAACCTTCTGATATTCTGATTGTCCAAATTAGTATCTTAACCACTAAGCTACCTCATTCCTATTGTCTATATTAGCAGATGTCATTTTGCCTCCTCATCACATCAAGATCTTTAGAATAGGTGCCTTAAATGAAACCCAGGACAATTTATGAGCCAGTCTCATCCTAGTGCCTGTGTTTTCAGCTGTTTTACTTTCATTTAGGTATGCCCATTGCCTCCCTTCTCACTGAGAATCTAGAAATCATATGTGCCAAGAAAAGCAGACTATCATGTTTCTATTCCTTACCTCCTATGACTCCTCAAATGCTATTGCAGCCCTTTCACTTGGAATTTCTTAACAGTCTTATTCAGACATGTGATACTGTTACTTCCAAAATAAAACTGTGTAATTCTGTTTGCTAAATGGCCAACACAGCTACTCCTGCATGTTTTCTGGACTGTGAGATACCACATTGTAGATGCGACAGGGGAACTCTAAAGAGTGAGCCAGTGGTTTGGGACCTTCAACCAAGGTAAAACATTTTTTCTTCTTAAATTTGGGATATATTGGCATGTTTTATTTTAAGATCTACCAAAATGTTTCTGATGCAAAATCATGGAGACTTTTTGAGAAATCCATTGTCCTCTGCCTACAAAAAAGTCTGTGGTCTCACAGGAATGGGGCATATTGGATTGCAAAAGAGGAATCCTTGGTGATATGCAAATGGACTTTAAATTTCCTGGACTTTGAAAATCCCCCAGTCACCACATGGCCAGAAGGAGGAAGACCTACCCTGCAAAAGATATCCTCCCCATACCATGTTAACTAAAGACAGAAACATCAAAATACAGGCATCTTACTAACATCTCCATTTTTTCTCCTATTTTGGTTTATAATATCTTGCTTGATGACGAAGCCTGTGGAGTTTTGAAAGCTTGCAATAAAGGTATCACTGTTTGGTGGATTTTTGTTTGAAATTGCTAAATGGCCAACACAGCTATGCCTGTGTGTGTAATCCTGTGTTTGAATGGTTTGTTGTGGTCTTAGAACAGCCACTAATGTGGAAACTTAGCATATTTGAGAGAAGACTCAGCTACAAACTTTTTTTTAGTGATGTCTCTAGTTTGTGAAACAGTATTCAGTTATGAATTCAGATGGCTATACCAGGAAGAAATAAACTGATGAAGGGCCAGAGATATTTGATTTAAAGCAAATTAAATCAATCAATCAAACAAAAAACTTCTGAATGTCCACTTATGGATGATTCAAATATCTGGCCTAATCAGAGGTTTGAAGGTTTGGGGGCAGGTAGGATTAATACCTCTCTCAAATATTGTGGCACAATATTCACATATGAAGGAAGAGGGTATTTTGGGAGGAAGGAGGGAGGGAATAATGAGAATGTCTGCAATAATACAAGGCTATCTTGGTACTTCTTAGCAGTTTTTTTCCTGTTTTGAAAGGTTTTTTTTTCATTTTTGGGGAAGTGTTATGATATGATACAAGAAACACAGAGTGGTTAAGTAGTGTAACTCTTGCTGTTTATTTCCAAAATACAACCCAGGATACCCCTGGAAGTGAAGTTAGAATATGTGATGTGATGTTTCCATAAAGAAATGGGTGGACTGTAACTGTCACCTATTTTCCCCATTTAAAAATCAAAGTCTCACTGGCATCACCAAATACCTTGATTGTACAGAAAGGTTTGAAAACTGTGGTGTGAGAATCTTTTGTCTGCCTTAGTCTTTTAAGAAAAAGCTGTTGATTAAGAGAGAAAGAATTCACATATGCTTGTTCCTTTAAATGGTGTGTGCCCACTACATACCTCTGCAAATACATAAAGATCAGGAAGCGTGTTGGCTGTGACACTGCATTGAATTACAATGTTATCTTTGTGTGTGTCTGAGCCTTCAAGTCACCTGTCGATTTATGATAAACCCATAATTTCATAGGGTTTTCTAAGGCAAAAAAATACTTAGAGATGGGTTTTGCCAGTTCTTTCCTCTGAAATATAGCCTATAACACCTGGTATTGGTTGGCATTCTCTCATCCTAGTAGTAACCAAGGCTGATCTTACTTAGCTTTCAGGTTCAGATGGGTTCTGTTGCCTGTAGGGAGCAGGTCATATTTAATCCATGGGCATTATGTATTTTCTTAGGCACACAGTCTGAGCAGCCCAAATGGGTGCCTAGGACAGGAGGACCCAGCTTATTTGGAAAACATAGTTGATGGAAGGAATGGAATGCACTTTTAGGAAGGCAAAGGCACATAATGGTTTCTTTACAAAAGCAGACACTTTTTCTGTGGTCAGCTTTTTACTGGTGAGTGTTATATTCTTTTAGTGATGTGTTTTAATATTGCAACTTGTATGGCTTTATTTTTATATTTTTTTTAAATCTTGTTGTGAGATTGAGTTCCAGTTTGGCTGAAAGTTTGACTATATAACAAATAAATAACATATTTAAAGTATAACAACTCTCCATTACAGGCATTAACTGTCTTACAACTTTTGAATGAGAGGTCTATATAGGAATACACATCTTAATTAATGTTATTTTTAAAGGAAACAATGATAAATTATAATTTTTTTGTGTTGTGAAAAAAAATTCTTTAAAAATGCAGTTTTTGAATCCTATTAATAATTTGAGACTTATTCTGAGTAACATTTGTATATGGTTGTTGTTCACAGAGAAAAGCATTTACTGTGCAGGAAACAATGTATTTGCATATGGTTGCAAATATGCTGTTTCCTGCACATAAAATGCTGGGGGTATTTTTTGTGCAAATTAATGATGTAATGATTGTGCAAATGTGTTCCCAATTACAATATTTTCTGTACACAAATCAGTTTTTCCTGTGCAGAAAACATTGCTTCCTACACATAAAATTCTGCACAAAATGGCCACATGCATTTGTATGTATGTGTAGAATAAGTTCTGAACTGTAAAGATTGTGATCTATCCGGGTTTCTTCTTGTCAGGTTTTCCTGACACTTGAACAACTTGCGTTCTTCATCCATTTTGCAAGTGTTTTTCAATTTTGTAGTTCCATGTTCCTTTGGAAATGCATTTAGATTTTTTATATATACATTTGGATTGAGATCACATGGGCACATACACTCATTGTCTAGAAATAAACAATCTCATACATGTTATGACATTTTAGTTGCAGCATTATTGGGAAGGCAGACCATTCCAGTTCCTTGATACTGGATGTGACACAAATATATTCCAGTATCTATTGCCTACAGTTGCCCCCATTGCTGTCCTCTTACCTTGATCTTTATACAATAATGGAGTGATAGTTTCTATACATAGTAGTAATTAGTGACTTAAATATATAAAAAAGAAGGAATCACAACTGATGTTTTCACATGAAGAAGAAGGAGGAGAAGGATGAGGGAATGGGGGGATAGGACCTTGATTGCAAAACAGTTACTCAAGTGTAGTATATGCACAGGTAAGAAATCAGTCACTTTTGCTACCAGTAAAAGTTTGGATTATAATACTTTTAATTTTTGCATACTACTGTTTCCTCATCAAAGGAGTCTAGTGTGGGTATATAAGGAATCATTTTAATATGATTTTTATTGACATGGGCATGATACAGAAAAAGAAGCATCAGTCATGTGTCATTTCCATCAGTTCCAACATAGCTTGCCTACGAGAAGCACCATGAAGTACAGTGTTCACAGGGTATAATGACCAGATTTCCTTTAGTTTTAGGGCAGGGAGAAGCAATCTTCTACTTCTCCTCCATCTCAGCTTCCTAATCATTGTCTTTCTCTGTACACTTATCTCACTATTATGCCTTTTCACAAGTGTTGAAGATATTGGTAATGCTTTAATAATCTGGCACATCTGCTTGATAACAGACAACAGAACAAAATAAATGAATTCATACATCATTGAGAATCATTCAGTGGAGAAAGCAAGGAACTCACACTGTTGTAATAAAAATATCCTAAAAGACTGAAAGCCATATGGCAATAGCTTATTAAAAACTCAGTTGAAAATGACTTCCTTTGTACTTTTTTTTATCTCATCAAGATACATAAATGTCATTGGCAATGTACACATACACTTAAAACTAATTTGGGGGAAAATGAAAAGAAATCTTTGGGCTATGTGGAGCCCTTTATTCATCAAGAAACAGTGCATGTGAAATGGTTTTAAAAAGGCAGCTCTATATGCTATGGTTTTGACTATAGGAATCCAGCAGCATGTATCAAAACAGGTCTGTGATTGACGTAACAACCAATTTCCTAAGCATTTTACTGACAAATATTATGTCGAGCACAGGGAGAGCAGCTTCCGAATGGCAAATAATTTCCATAAACACAGTGGAGATATGAGCCCCAATGAAAATGACAGGATCATCTATCAAACTGTTATATGCCCCAAAATATCAGGCATGCAATGTGATATTCAAGATAGTCTGTCCTATTATGTGAGAAGCAAAGGGAGAATGTTGAATTTATCTGTCAATTCAGTAGAAAGACAATTCTCCCTGCCTGTCCCAAGAGCTAGAAAAATGTTATTTCTCAGGCAGCCTACATTGTAAACCTGCAAAGGCTTCAACACCTGGACTGTCTCCATTTGGGGGAGTGCTGCTTCATTCAGGTGGAAGTGTTATACTATGAAATATTTTACAGAAAATGCCTCAAGTGGAATTGAACATTGCCTTAACTGCCAGAAAATTGATTGTCCTGGTGTCACCTCTAGATTTGTTTTGACTTATGTTGTGTATTCACTGAAACTGTCTAAAAACTAAACACAAAGACTGTCCTATCCATGTACTACAGATATGTGAGCATTCACACTTGCCCTGAGAAAGTTTACTAGACTTACTGAAACAAATCATACAGCTTCCTTAGGAGTTTACTGCCCCAATAGGAGACTAGAGGCCTTTGCAGACAGCCAGAAATACTGCACGTTAAATTGAGGCACTGCCCTGGCTTTGTTCTACGGAATCATGGGAACTGTAATTTATTGTGGCACCAGAGTTCTCTGACATAGAAGGCTCAATGTCTCAGAAAAAATACAATTCCCATGATTCCCTAGCACTGAGCCAGGGCAGTGCCTCAATTTAATGTGCACTATTACTGACAGTCTGCAAAGGCCCTAGGAGGTCAACCAGCACCGGTTGCTCTCTGTTCAGCGCAGCACTGCGATGACCAGACACCACGGTTCTGAGGCCAGCTGATGTGCAGACCACAATGAACTGCTGTCAGGGAGCACCTTTTTGTGCTCCCTTTGTGGCCAGGTTTGGGCTACCTTAAGCAACCATGGTGTGGCTTCAGTTCAATCTGAGGCTGTGCATCATCTGAACGCCACATCCCTGGATAGGACTGAAGGTGGTGCTTTGGGCCCATCTGTTTTGGGCCCGTGTAAGCACCAATGCAGTGGACAAGAAATTGAATTTGAGAATGGAGAAATGCAGGTTTTTATTCCTTCTGATATATAACAGTTTCTGGAACTAATTATTCTTTTCTCAGACTAACCCACCTTATAAACAGAAAATGCATTTGGAAAATAATGCTTTAAGCTTATTGAAGGGTGAATGAGATGAACCTGTAATGATATAAATTTTAAAAGTTGTGTTCTGCAGACTGATCAGAAAGAGTGAGTAGAAGTGCCGTATATTTAATAAAACAAAAATAAATATTTGTTTCTTAAACTACAATCATATATAAAATGGTCTGAATCTATTACCATGCTGACAGCCATCCAATAGTGTCTTTCTATCCCTTCCAATCCCCCTATGCTTCTCTACACCATCTGCATGCCTGCTCTGCAGATCTTTTCAGCCCTGCTGAGTTGGTTTTGAAAGCACATAGGAAAAAGAAAGGGGAACAAAAATCATTCTTCCCAGTTCCACTGATGATCAGCAGTCCATCAGTAGAATGACTTTCAGAGAACTTTTGAGAAGACATAGGGCCTAAGCAGACTGCCAGAAATAGTGCACATTAAATTGAGGCACTGCCCTGGCTCAGTGCTAGGGAATCATGGGAACTGTAATTTATTGTGGCACCAGAGCTCTCTGACAGAGAAGGCTCAATGTCTCAGAAAAAAAATACAATCCCCATGACTCCCTAGCACTGAGCCAGGGCAGTGCCTCAATTTAATGTGCACTATTTCTGGCAGTCTGCTTAGGCCCATATATAGGGTTGAAGTGCACAAGACTTACATGTCATTTTGCTTACTCAAATGTCCAAGTGACTCCCTTGTCAAGCATGGCTAACTCCCATTTAAATGTGTTCAGGATTGCAACCAAAATTTTGGATACAGATTTGAGAGACAGTGTGTAGATGGAGACTACCAATGCTTGCTACCAATATTACTGTGCCTAAAAATAGATTTCAGATTTTGGGCAAGATGCTGGGATAGATGTTGGAGAGATACGTAGGAGAGAGTTGGGGAAGACTAAAATGTTGTCCATCCCAATTGTGGAGATAATGGCAATCTAGAAAAGTATTCTTCCCTAGGGAATTGACCATAGTATGAGGTGATGACCATAATAAGAAAAAGATTCAATGAGTTGGGAATAGCTAGAGTGAAAGCTTAGATTTTCTTGACATATTAGCCTTCCCTAGGCCAAAGTTGAGGCTAGAAGATACAGTGATCCTTGACAAATGCTGAACCTTTCTCTATAGGATTTTATCAGCATGGGTGTTTGTCAAACCAGATTTAAACTTCTTTCTTCAGAAAGTAAATCCAAGTAAGGTTAATAGGCCTAATCTCCTGGTGAGCATGTATAGGTTTACACAAATTAAAATGAAAACCATGGTGACAATAAAATTAGTGATAGAACTAATAGTTGCCCTTCTGTGAAGTAGTAATCATCAAGTCTGCCATCTTCATTGTAAAATTACAATTCTTAAAGTAAAAAATCACTCACTAATGTAGGTTGGTAAGATAATATATTGGGTCCAGCTTGCATGAGGGGCTGTGTTAAATGAACTGGCCAAGTTCATTTAACACAGGACACACATTGTATCCATTGGGATTCTTATCTATATATCTAGACTGTCTCTAGCTCATGCAACAGAGGAACTCATTCTATAGATTTCAAACATCTGATTTTCCTAACATGATATGGAAATCTAGTCTCTATTTACTTGTTTAAGGTTTGGAAAATATAACATTTAGACTGATCTTTGACATGTATTGTTCAGACAGGAGTTTAAAGAAAATGACAAGTAGCCTTGCAAATGTCTTCCTATAAGAAATTAACGAAAAGAAATCCACCCACGTACCTTGCAACTGAATCTTATTTTCCGGACTCTGTACCAGAACAGAACTGACAGAATCTAGGTTGTCATAGTTACTGCAGCCAAGAGGACCAGTCCGGGTTTCTGTTACCTAGTGAGCAAGGGAATGGAAAACCATTTGCTGTATTATACATAACAGACTAAGTTTCCTATACAAAACACCAGGCACAGCAGGCAGAATTTACTTTTACAAATACAAGTGGCATGGCATTCTACCTGCAGTCTTTAAAAGAGTCTTTCATAGATACTATAGTCTCGCTTGTCAGCTCATACTAATATATGTTATGCCTAGAGGGATAAGCATAAATTAACAAAATCTTGGGAATTCCATTTTTTTAATGGGGGTTGAGAGAAAATTCTCCCCATTCACCAGCTTTTCACTATATTCTAGGAGAAAAAAATGGAAAGGGGTAGTATTTTGCTAAATCAAAATAGCACTAAATGGTTGTGTGGAGATGAAAAAGAAAATTCTCAGAAAATTATGTCTTGAAAAATAGTGGTTGGGTTAGTCTTGGATGAAGCTATATTGTTACTTCCTGTTGGTGGATAAAGCTAGAAAAAGTAATGTAGGGAGTGCAGGCACAACTCATTGTTTTGTCCTACAACATTAAAACATTAAATAACTTCAAGTAATATTACAACTGGAGCAACAACTGACGTGTACCTGATTTATTAATTATGATAGCCAATTTATTTGCCTAATTAATTGGCTGTTTAACTGAGAGAGGGGTAATTTAATTGCATATTCTTAATGAGGAAAGTGAGTGAAATGTTTGGGTAGTTCTTGTGGAGTTTGAAATGGAAAACACTGAGACAATTAACAAAATCTTATTTTGAAAAATTTGTTCCCAGTTCTGTTTTATAATTTTAAATGCCTCAAAATTTTGAATTCTCTTTTGAAAATATCAAAGCAAAACATCCAGCACAATTTCAAATCCCCATATAATTTCAGTAGGAGACCTTGAAGAATATGCTTAATTTTTTACTGAAATCAGACTTTCCAAATGGGTTATCTTTGGCCTTCAATATAAGAGTAATAATAAGTAATAATAAGTATCAAACTACTGAATTCACTAGATTGAATCCACATTAAAGGATCTATTCAGCCATTCTGTACTATACTATACTATACAGGGAATACAGTGGCTCAAGTGATTAAGATGCTGACTCTGTTGATTGCAAGATTGACAGGTTGGAAGTTCGAGACCTGGGTGCTGCATGATGGGGTAAGCTCCCATCACTAGTCCCAGCTTCTGCCAACCTAGCAGTTCAAAAGCATGCAAATGCAAGTAGATAAATAGGTACTACTTTGGTGGGAAAGTAAACAGCATTCTGTGAATCATGCTGACCACATGATCACAGAGTAGTATTTGACAATACTGGCTTTTTGGCTTAGTAATGGAGATGAGCATTACCCCCTATGGTTGGACATGTCTTGAAAAATTTGTCAATGGGAAATACCTTTACCTTTACTTTTTATACTATGTACACTAAACACATGAAGAAGAAAGTGGTGAGTACTCTACTATTCCATGGATTAAAGTAAATAGAAACAGTGAAAAAGAGTGAGGCTACTGCATTCTTCCTTGCTCTTCCATCACATGCATATACTTTAAATTCATCAACCAGTCCATCACATGTAAATTGAGTATGCTTGAATAGAATTTAGGTTTAGCCTCATCTTATTCACACCTACTTAAAATGTCTTTGAGTTAAATCAGAATTAACCAAGGTGTATATGATTAAATCCATATTTGCAATTACTTCCACTGGATTCACTTTGACTCAAGGTGAATAATTACCAAACTTATCCCATTGTCTCAATGATACTTATGTTTAAGTAATGTAGCAGAATTCCCTTCCACTGGCTTATCTATACAGTCTTTTTAGCTCTATATTCCACCTGATACTATCCATGTGTGGAAATGATGGGGCACAAATCAACATAAGAGACTATAAATTGTTTTCAAGCAGCATGAAATGAATACCGGTATGTACTTCTGGAATGCAATGACCCACAAACTGGCAGCTATAATCTGTTTTAAGATCACCAACTGCAAAGTAATGACAAACATTTTTTGTAGTCTAGTTTTGAATAAAAACTCTTAAATGATGACTTGTCAATATGCAAATTTTGAGTATAATTTCAATCTAATTCAAAATATCATTCAATAAAGATTCAGAAAAAATGTTCTAAAAAATTGCCTCAGCAGAGAGTTGGCAATCTTGCCAATTTTGAGATGCAGCCTCGAAACTTGATTAATTGCTACTCCTGAGGATTTCTCAACATTAAGAAAAGATAGGGGGTTACAAAGGACTGTTGTGGAAATGTGATAAAATGACCCTTTGAATTTCCTTACACTTGCTGTATTTTAAAGAACAATTGCATCCTTATTCTGATGCAATCAAGAAAGATGTAAAACATGCACAACTACAGAGTCTAAACCTCATTTACAGTAATAGTTACAGGATCAACCACTCTGGTGCTTTCTAGATATTTTGTACTACAGGTTGCATTAGCCAATGGTCAAGGCATTATGGGTTATACAACATCTAAAGGCCACTAGCATGCGTATCCCTAGTAATCTGAGAAGCAGAACATTAATAATTGGCTCCATTTCCTTTTTGACCCTTGATCAATTATGACCCCAAGATATTTCTTCTACAGTCTTTAGTAGGCACATACTGTACTATGGTAAATCATGGAATTTCATTCTATGTCAACAATATTTTCTATCTTTCTGACTGCTGGAATTGTTGAGAAACTTGTAAAATGTTAATTTCTAATGAAGCATCAAATTTTGCTTTCATTACCATATTTCTCCTTGGGATGAAAATATTTTTGGTTCTCTCCATTTCTTATTTTTCTAACCAATATTTGTTTCTGACCCAGAATTTACAACTCTTCAAATATTCAAATAGAAAATGTATTTGTTGATTCATTTCTAATTTAGCTAATGCAGTGGGCCCTTGGTATCAACTGCTGCTTGGTTCCAGGATGCTTATATCACATGATATAAAATACTCTTCATGACCTGTCAGGGGAGATTATGGCACCACCAATTGCCCATTAGGATAGACACACGTTGTAACTATAACAGACAGATCTTATCAGACAGTGCTTTGGCCAGGCAGTAGGCAGGCTGTATCCAATCTGTGCTTCTCTCATAGCTTTTCAAGAAAAGGACTTTCCCTATACTTGAAAAGCTGCAGGAGAAGCCTAGATTGGATACTGGCTCCCTACTGCTCAGCCACTGGGCTATCTGATAAGAGCCATCTGTTAAGGTTACAGCTCACATCTATTCTGTTGGGAATTGGTGGTGCCATAATCTCTCCTGACATGTTACAGGTCAAGAAGAGTATTTAAACCATTTTAATACCCCCATCTAAAATTAACTAACAACAAATGCACTATCCTACATTTTTCTATAGGAATAGTTCACAACAATGGGATGACTTTTCCCTTTCAAAGTAATGCTAAAAAATTACCTTTGAAAGTAATATTGCCAAGTTCAACTGGGGAAAAGTGAAGTTCATAAGCCTTATGTTCATCCATGCAGTATAAAATATAGTTCAGTGTTAGGTCCAAATGCAACCAGTGTCTAGGCTGCCCTCCAGCTTTGGTAAATCTATTACCCTCAAATGTAGTAAATAAGAAATCCCACTTCACAGCAAAACCTAATAGGAAACTGAATAGATATTGAATTTGATCGATAACTATCTGTTTTATAAAATAAAAATTCTTGAATTCACATCTAAGTATAATGCCAAAAATTAAATAGATGTATGCATTGTTTTTCATAAGTTTGCTGGATCAAACAAAAGATTCATCAACTCATTACAGTTTCTAATAAAAATTAGTAAGGGGGGGTTGCAGACTGACAGAAATAGTGCAAATTGAATCCACTTTTAGGGTTAGGGTTAGTGCTAGGGAATCATGGGAATTCATTTTTTTTTCTGAGAGATTAAGCCTTCTCTGTCAGAGAGCTCTGGTGCCACAATAAAATACAGTTCCAATGATTCCCTAACCTTAACCCTTAAAGTGGACTCAATTTGCACTATTTCTGGCAATCTGCAACCCCTCTAAGTCTCTGGGGTAAGAGAGGCCATTACCACTATGTATTTCAGCTTTGCAGAAGTATTTCCCTGGCCACTACTGGAAATGGAATAATGAACTATCTAGAACTTTGGTCAGGACAATTGTTATACCCTCACCTTCTTTCCATACAAGAGTAATTTGCAAACTTAATGCAGCATTACAAGTAATGAACACTTAATGTTGTATAATGAGGATTTATGTTATTATATTTATATTACCTATTCATTTTCATTATAGCTTGTAACTTCTGAAGTAACCAAATAAAGGGAGTATGGTCATTAGCATAATTATTATCTGAACTGCTCTTACATATTCATTTCTGTCTTTAACTTACATAGGCCATTGAGAGAATTGAATATAAGTGTTGACTGCCATTGACTTATTAGTTTCAATTTAAGAGCAAAAGAAATTGTCTCTGAACAAAGTTGGTGTATGGGAGAGAAAATGGTGGTGGGGGGAAGGCACTAATTTACTTGACAGGATTAGAGTGCTACCTACATGTAACCCCCCCTCCATATGTAAGCCTCACTGAAATTTCATATAATTTTTGGAAGAACGTGCATGTACTCATGATGCTAAACCTCCCCATGTCCAGTTACTTTACAATGGATAAATTGTAATAAAAGTGGAAAGGAATATTTATAAACATGAGTATATTCATGTGCATGATAGTTTTTCAAAAGTGAGCATTTTTAGATACCATAGATGTTGAGATAGAGTGTTCAATACTTTCACAATAAGGAGTTGGAAGTGAAGAAGCATCAATACTTTTTTTAAAGCAATTAGAGATAGGAAAGAAAGTTTGAAGTGAATTTCTTGTTTTCACCTCTATGTTCTCTGATTTATGTAACTCGAGTCTTTTGGTCACTTCCCTTCTTTCTCTCCAAAAATCAGTGTTTAATAATCCTTTTGTCTGTTAGAACAGAAACACCTAAATCATTCCCATCCATGTGTGGAACATATCTGCTGTTATAATTGGATTATTGCCATACTCTGTATTACAGCATAAGCCGCAATGTCCTTCACCCCTAATAGAGTATGGCAGTAATCTAATTAAAAGAACAGATGTCCTATATGTTCCACTCAAGGATGGAAATGTTTTAAATGTTTCTGTTCTAACAGCCAAATGTTGACACTTCTTCACATCCAGTGTAAGGAGTCTCTTTCTTTGAATATATATATATATATATATATATAATTTTTATGTCACCTTTCTCCCAAAAAGGGACTCAAGGTGGCTCACAAGATAAAAACACTTTAAAAACAATTAAAAAATACAATTAAACAATTAAATCTGTTTCTCATGTCTACTGCTTTGGGAGAGGGCATAGGCAGGTGAAACAGTGGTATGAAGTAGCCCTGTCTTGTATGATTATTACATTATGAAAGAGGATTCCTCTATATCCCCCAATGTAGTCAAGTCTCTGTCCTTGCAATAATCATGTTAACATTAGTGGGGCTTGCACAGGAGTAAATTCTCATCCATTGTGTGTTTGGGGTTTAGAAGAAGCCAGCTGACATAAATACAAAGAAATGTGGAACTGCCTAAGACTGAATTAACCATGAGTACAACCAATCCAAAGGCAATTGAACTAACTATAATGGAAGAGCACGTTTTGTGGTATTCAACTCTTCCATTTACTTAGTTTCTGCCATATGTGATTACAAACTACACTTTCCAGTTGATAATGAAATCACTGTCATGTTAATGTGACTCTCCACTAGAAATGTAAAATTACTGGAAACCGTGAAGCCATGGAGTGAAAATTACCTGCTTCACTTTTTTCTTCTGGAGGGGAAAGGGATAATGACATTTTTGGATGAATTGGGGGAAAATGCAATGTTAGCTCCCATTATAGATTGAAAGCATTTTATTTCTTTAGGAATATAACATGTGTTGTGTATAATTTAGTTTGGCATAAAAATATCATGTCCGATATATAAAATATGCAATTTATTTAGAAAATTATTATGAATTGAATTTACTTTTTTTAAAATCTCAAGTGAAGTTACAGCATCCTGAACTGTAAGGAAGCTCTTTGGTGTTGCCAGTTTATGACAATCAAGCAAAATAAAACAAAAACAATTACAGCAAGAACAGAAGAAACCATTAACATTAGTAAAACAAAGAAATTATTTTATCTCCTCTAGTCCTGTATAGTATCAGACAGACACAAAACAACAAGGAATTGCCTTTATCTGATACTATATATCAGTACTTCTTCAGCTATCTGATAGGCAAGTTATTTCCTTCTCTTCCCCTCCCACCCCCCTAATGCCAGGGAATGATAGAATATTTTTTTAATTGTGTACAACTGTTTTTCTTTCCTTTTTCTGGGAAATTACCATAGATCGGCAGTTGATGGCTCACATGGTAGTACATTATGGATGACCACTGTGGATAGCATTGCTATACATAGTCTTGCATAACAGTCTACCTGCTTCATAGTTTTTTGGGGGTTGTTTAATAGAATTAATGTAGGAGAGATTAATAAATACATGAACACTTTTTAAACATTTTATTCATCATTCTTAAATAAAATATTCTACATTCCTCTTTTTCTGGTTTTGTTTTCAATTTTTCCCTCCAGAGAAATAAGACTTTGTAAAATAGGGAAGGGGTGTTTTCCCCAAATTGTTTTGTCTTCCCTCCCCAGGCCTTCACATATTAACTGTCTCTCATGATGAATGGTCATCATGAATTGATGCCTTAACAAGGAGGGCACAGGCGTATACAAAGGGATCTTGTAGCACTGTTGAGATTGAGACAAAGAAGCTGGTAGCATGATCTTTTGTATACTTGAGCCTACTTCCTCTGATGCATGTTTGGAGAGGAGAGTCCTCAGATTTATGTCTATTTAAATTCAAAACCTTGTGGGTATGGAAACAAGCTGACATTTTAGCTTTAATGATGATCCTTGGAAAACAAAGACAGGAAGAAGTCAAGGACAGTAGATAACTGTTTGAATTAGTATTGGAATTTAGTGTGGGAAACAGAGAGGGAATGTGATTAACTGGTGAAGGTGCCCTCATGGGGATGGGAATTAGATAGTGTTGAAATGTCTGTTGTGTGCCAGGAAACCATTCAACCCATTGCTGATGGACTGTAGTTTGTGGATAAATCCCAGTTCTGCTATTTCTCTTTCTAATCTTGCTTTGTAGTTCTCTTCTTCAAAGACTTCTGTTCTGAGATCTGAGATGGAATGCCCAGGAAGACTAAAATATCCTGCAACAGGGTTTTGTGTATTCCCATTCCTAATGCTTGATTTATGTCCATTTATCCCCTTGCAAAGGGATCAGCCTAGCCAATGTAGGGTGCTAAAGGGCATTGCTAATATCATATGACATAGTATGTAGAGAGGTTGTATAGCACCTTTGAGACTAACTGAAAGAAATAAGTTGGCAGCATGAGCTTTCATAGACTTCAGTTTACTTCCGCAGATGCTTTTTTCCTGCTTCCTCAGATGCTTCAGAAAAAAAAATCTGAGGAAGTAGACTGAAGTCTATGAAAGCCCATGCTATCAATTTCTTTCTTTCAGTTAGTCTCAAAGGTGCTATAAGAACTCTCTACATACTGATTCTACAGACTAACACGGCTATCTTTGAATTGTATGACATAAATCACATTGGAGAATGAGCATATGAAAATCCCTCTAATATTGAGGGTGATGCCATTAGGGCCTTTTATGGTATTTCCTGAATAGATGTGCGGGGTGAGTTTTATGGTATTTCCTGAATAGATGTGCAGGGTTGCCTTGCTTGTGTATTTTGGGTATTAAAATGTGCCTCCTTGAGGGTCCTGGGGTGTGTCAATTAGCATTTCGTTCTGCATCTCCATGGGAAATTCCCTGATTAGCCTATGTAATTCCTTCTGGACAGGATTCTATAAAATAGTGTTGGACAGTTGCCTCTCAATCTACTGTGTGTAGTCAGATTTGTCCATGGTGACTACAGCTCCTCCTTTGTCAGCTTCTTTGATGACAATATTAGGGTTGTTCTTGATACTGTGTATAGTATCTTGTTCCTTGTAACTGATATTCTCTTGCAAATTATATCTCTTATTGATTATTTCTATCTTGACATAGTGACAGAAATATTCTATGTAGAAGTCTAGTTCTATACATTGGCCATCAAGGGAGTCCATGAGGAGTTGTTATTTGTATGAGTCTGAGATCTATTGTTGTAGTTTCTACTGTTGTGTTATGGAGATAGGGATGATCCTTGTGCATTGTTCTTCTGACTGGTCTCATGGTCCCCAAAGTATTCTTTGATGCACAGGTGTGGAAGAAGGCATCTAGATCACCACAAAAATGCATCATGTGTTTGGGTATGACAAACAGAACAAGGTCATTTGCTTGATTCAGGTTGTGCTCTGAATTCATGGTGCTCCTGTTATGGCTTGTGAAGTCTTGTAGTAGTAAGGCAGGTTTATTCTCTTTCTTTTTCATCAGGGAAGAGAAAGGTACTTCACAGATGGGTTTCCTGATCTCAGAGAAGTTATGTTCATTGATGGCTCATCTAAATGGCTGATTTCTTACTAATGCTTCTAGACTGGAGATTTCTCTATTGATCTTTTCTTGTTTACTGTACAGAATGTGTGAGGATTCACTATACTCCCCCTCCACTCCTGCTAAGCTGGATGTGACCCCTTTAGACCATCTATCTAAAAACAAACCTTGCTGCCACCACCCAATGAATTCTCTTCCCCCACCTTAGAAACACATTGGGAGTTTACTGGGGATTCCACTAATACTTTCCCCTGCCAACTTAAGAAAGAATTAGCCAAGCTAAGGCACATGAAGAGGAGTGCAAAGAGGCAGAGTACTTAAAAGAAAAGCTTTATTCTAACTAAAGGAGTTCTAGGGGGGGAAATGATATCACTACATGCAAGACCAACTTCTCCTACAGGCACAAACAGAAAGTGTAATTTACAGAATACAATAATTCAGTAATTTACAGAGTACAATAATTTCAGTCAAGCCATTAAAACATGAAAAAATCCTGACACCAGTGACTGGTCCTAATCTTACAACTCAAATAGAATTTGTAGTCTGATATTTCTGGGTATCTAGGAGCCTGGACCCCATTGTCCAACTCCACCAGCTTCATCATGGTCTGCCTTACAAGACTCAGAGACCACCAGCCAACAGGCAGGAAAGCAGGCAGGCAGATGAAACCTTGTGTTGCATCCAGGCATTTAAAAACCTCTCTCTCAGAACTATCTTGAAGGTTTGCACTTCTCCCCAACTTCTCATTGGACAGTTATAATTTCATCAGCTGTGATGTAATCCCTCAATAGAATATACCTCCTCCCACATTTAACCATTTGTTATCTGGGGAAAAGGTTCTGATTAAGTGGAGGGACTGCCATTTATCATAGAATTTTTAAGTAGTTTCCTGGAGAGATACATAATTAATTTGTTGTTGTAGTCTGTGTGGTATGTAGTCCAACTGAGTTATTCAGCTGCAGGCCTTTCTGAATGACATCCTGTTGCTTGCACTTGTTAAGAAATATGGTGTCTGAGAGGACATGGGTAGTAGTCGCTGCAATTAATGGTAATTCCTGCTGAGTAAGAAAGTGTGCAAGTCCAGGTTAAGCCACTCAAAACAGCAAAGACAAAGGTCAACTCTCCTAACTAATTTTGGGGCAGAGGGTATTTTGAAGTTGATTGTATTACTGAGACTCTGACTATATAAACTAGAAAGTTAGTCAAGGTAGGTATGTGGTGTAAAGAAACCAGAAAAACCTCCCCAGATCCTATACAGAGGAGGGGAGGACAGTTTCCCTTTTCTTGCCAAGCAATCAAGAACAAACTTGCTTCATATCCTACATTCTGTGTAATGTCCCCTAAATGCCAATAAGAAAAGATGCATAAAACAGTTTGATGTGAGCCAGGCAGCCTAATCTCAAATGGGTTGTTTCTAAAGATTATCACAGCACATTATATCTTGGGTTTTCAATTCCCAGAAACAAGTTCTTAATGTCTGGCATGAATGAGAAAAAAAATTGAGTACAATTTCCCCTCAGTTAAAACTCACAACCACAGTGATAATGACCCAATTATATGCACAGGACATACTTGCCTCTCAGCTGTGCAGCAGGTCAGAATTTTTGTAATATCAGCAGACACATTGCCCTTAGAGATGTTACTTCTGACCCTGTCCCCCCCCCCCCACACAAACTGGATGGTGATTAAATATACAGCAATGCTTAAAAGCAGAAAAAGGAGAAACCATATTTCTGCACATATTCCAGTTACAGGTAATGATGCAAATATCTTGACCACTGACTTTCTTATTTTTCCACTTTCAATGGCCAGACATTGGGAGGCTTTATTCCAGGCCTTTAATATGCTGTTCTCCCATTTTATTTATTTATTTATTTATTTATTTATTTATTTGTTTATTTATTTATTTATTATTTGGTCACAAGATGTAACAACTAAGGTTTTAGTGACAAATCCTTATGTTTATTTGTGTTCTGGCATATTGACACAAAACTGGTTTGCAATCTCCCATATAGTGGGTCACACAGGTGGCCCCATAAAGACTTCTTGGATAGGGAAGGAGGAAAAGAGTGAATAGCACAAGTGAAGGCAAAGAGGGGAGGGAGGAGGAAACCAGATATAAATAAACAGGCAGGTACAGTAAAGTAAAGTGCAAGTTAAATAAAATGGTCAAAATAATATACAGAGAGCCCTTGGTATCCACTGGGGTTTTGTTCCATGAGCTCTCATGGATACCAAAATCCATGAATGTTCAAGTCTCACTAAATACAATGGCGTAGCGAAATAGTCCCCCTTATATAAAATAGCAAAATCAAGGTTTGCCTTTTGGAATTTATATATTTAAAAATATATTTTGAAACCATGAATAAGTGAATCTGTGCATTAAAAAAATCTGTGGATATGGAGGGCTGACTATATAACATAAATCAAATGGGCAACCAGTCTAATGTTAAGGGTACAGGAAATAGTCCAGCCTTGTTTTAAACCAGTTTTACATATTTCCATTCACAAATCTGTTCCAACCTGCATATACATTTGTGATTAAAAAGACAACAGAAAACTGAATATGTAAATAAATACTTGTGAATGCTGTTTTCTAATATATGTGTGTGTGTGTGTGTGTGTGTGTGTGTGTGAGTGTGTCATTCTTTCAAAATAAATATTTTGGTGAATATTTGCACTGAGAAATGTATGACAAAATTCAGAGAAGTGCACAATCCAGAGAATAATTACATCCCAATGGGTATATTTTTCTGGGAGGTGTAGATAAGGTTGGCTCATGCTAAGGTAGAAATCCTTAAGCATTGTTCAAAAGTAGCTCCTCCTTTACTCTATACTATAGGAACAAGCCAGAATGCTATAATGGAGACACATTTGGGAAAGAAGCAAAACTATTCACTGCTTCAGACACTAAGCTGCAGGGACAGAAAGCGGCAAGTTAGGCATTACCATTTCGTGTCCTTGAAGTGTGCCTTTGATTTCACCCATGTATAAGAATCAGCAATTAGGAAGCATAAACACTTGTCCTTGGGTCAATGTCATAACTTAGGTGAAAAGTGACTTCCATTACTGACAGTAGGGTACAATGTAGGGTGCAGGAAGACAGTGACTTCTATTACTGACAGTAGTGGAATAACTCTACCAACATGATCCCAAATGGGTATAATACAGGCCCTCTTTTGCTATAATAAAAAACTTTTCACAATGTACTGTGGAGTACATTGCACTTCAATCTGAAAATTCTGGTCAATTTTTTTTTTTTTAAGAGAAGGTGGAGTTATATACCAGACTAGACTATACACATTTCTAGAACTGGGTGCACTTTCATTATTTAAGGAAATAACAAATACTACATTATCTTCTGTCAGTCAGTCTGTCTGCCTGTCTATCTATTTAATTTTCTTTTCTCTGATATGAAGATTAGATATACTGTTATTATCTCTGAAAAACATTTGAAAAACGGTCCAGCAGAAAACAGCACTAGTGCAGTGCACTGATGCAGCAGAAGGTAATACACAGTCACTAAAATGTTTTTGATTTGTTTTTGGTTTTTCCCCATTTGGTTTATTTATTATGATGATGATTAATCATGTTATGATATATTAACCAAATCAGGATATCTCTTCAAATTCTCTACCATAAGCTTATTGTCTGTTTTAGAACAATTTATTGGAATTATTATTTTTAAGGAAGGGTAAATCATAAACTTTGGAATGGCCTTTATTAATGCTTTGTTTGATGCTGAGATATGTTTAGTTTTTGTTCTCTTTATTGTGCATTATATTGTTTATAATGGATGGGATATAGAGTCAAAGGTGAAATGTAAAGATGTGTGTGTG
>CM034706.1:147591839-147615246 GCA_020142125.1 Phrynosoma platyrhinos
AAGTTGTGGCCAATGATTTACCCATAATAATCGCGTTCGGTGTCCTTTGTGCCGGTGCAAATAGTAATAGTAAAATAATTCCCATACCCGGAATCAAGTATTGATAGAAATGGGGAGGGTGGCTATGAAAAAAACTAGAAAAGATTCTAAAATGCAAAGATATACAACTCAGCACAAAAGTTAGAATCATACAAACCATTGCATTCCCTATTACCATGTATGGATGTGAGAGCTGGACAGTTAAGAAAGGCGATAGGAAGAAAATCAATGCATTTGAGATGTCATGCTGGAGAAATGTGCTGAGGATCCCATGGACAGCCAAAAGGACAAACAAGTGGATCCTAGAGCAGATCAAGCTGGAAACCTCCCTGGAAGCCAAGATGACCAACCTGAGACTGTTTTACTTCAGATACATTATGAGAAGAGAGGATTCTGGGGAAAAAAAAACAATAATGCTGGGGAAAATGGAAGGAAGTAAGAAGAGAGGAAGGCCACATGCTAGATGGATGGACTCTATTAAGGAGGTCATGGGTATGGGTTTGCAGGAATTAAGCAGTGGAGGACAGAAGGTCTTGGAGCTGTCTCATCCATAGGGTCATCATGAGTCAAAATCAACTTGAGGGCAGTTAACAACAACAACAAAATATACAGGTGTGTTATTTGTTCACCATGTAATATTACAGTAATCAATAGCTGGGCATCTCTTCATTTTTACAAGAATGATTTTTCTTTCATACATCTGCCTGAGAAATGAAATTGAGAGGGGCAATATTCTCATATTCCACCAGTGGGAATAATACACTGCATGGAGAAGGTCTTCTCAGCTGTGGCACCCTAGTTCTGGAGGCCTGATTGTCACTGACATTGACTTAATTTTGGCAGCATTAAAACTTGGCTGTTAATAAAACCTTTGGGGTTTAAAATTGTTTGAACCATTTTTGGCAAATAATTTTGGTATGTAGCTAGAAAGAAATATTTTCAATTAATCTATAACTGTTTCACTATAGAACAAGTGTAGGAATTGTGAGGCACTCCAGATTGTTAGGATATTGCCCCCCTTGATTTAACTCCCAGTAGCAAGTATGGGTGAACAACATCTGGAGGGTCACAGAAGTCCCACAACTGCTGTAGAAGAAAGGTGGACAATTTGTGGTCCTCCACACTTATCAGAAAAAGGAAATGAGAGAAGAGGAAAGGAATAAAAAACAAAAACAAATGGATGATACAGACCACCCCAAAGGAGTGGCTTGCAACCTCCCCTTTGAGCACTGGATCAGAGCTGTGGAAATCGCATGCCAGAACCCTGATCCAGCTATTTGCTGGCTCAAAAAGAAGTGGCAGAAAGCCCCTCTTTTTTGAGCTGGCAAAAAGCTGGCTTTTTTACTGGGGCAGCAGTTTTTCCATGTTTCTGCAGCATGGCACATGCAAATGTTGTGCTGCAGAAATGCTGTAATGCCACCTTCTGTGTGGTCAGCAAGGTGGTGAGATGCTGGCTTGGGGTGGCATTGGGGCATGCGAAGTGTGTATGCCACCCCCCACGCCATCCCGAAGCCAGCATTTTTTGCCAGTCTGCTTTGCCCCAAAATGATTTTTCTGTTTTACTTTAGCAAAAAAAGAAGGAAACAGAAAATCATGGTTAGACTAATTAAGAAGTCACAGGCAGGAAATGGTCTGGTGGCAAACCTGGTTTCTTACTAGTGGCTGAAATGCTGTTTTCTTTCTTTTTTTCATGTTTCTTATAACAGACCATGAGCCTATAAGAAGGGTATCAGAGTAAAAGACCATCTAATCTACCAGTCTACTAGCGGGATGTGAGTACAACACTATCCTTGCAGAAGGCAATCACTGACTCTGTTAAGGAAGCACATTTTCTTATTCATATCCTTATGTTAGTTGAGAAACGACAGACATAGGTGGATTATGAGGCCTAACAAATCAATATGTATCACAAATAATTAATTGGCTAAGAGGGAGGACAACCTTGGTAGGTCTCTATAATGGGAGAAAAGCAGGAATTAATAATAATAATAATAATAATCTGTTTTTTCTGTCTTTCTATCAGCTTGTCTTTCCCTTCTTCCTACACATGCATAGAGCTGATAATTACCACTACAGATTATCTTTAATCAACTAAAGCAAAGCAAAGCAAAGCAACTTCATTTATATATCACTTCATATCACACTATGGGGTGTCTAAGTGGTTTACAACTGTGAGCTGATTGCCCCCCAACAGCTGGGTACTCATTTTAGCGACCTCAGAAGGATGCAGGCCTGAGTCGAGCCTCAGCCCTGGCTGGTATTGAACTCGCAACCTTGTGGTTTATGAGTGAGTGGCTGCAGTACAGGCATTTAACCACTGCGCCACTATACATAACCTCATTCACAACACATGCTTACACAGACTGGAGGTAAATATCTCCATCATTCTTAAACAATTATGGTTAAGAGGGAAGACACTAAAATAACCATGACAGAATTCACATAAAAAACTGGCCTTCACCTCTTTCCTACCTGAAGAAAAAAAAGTTTTAAAAAAGTAGTATGTGTTCTTAAATATCCAGCCTGCTGGAGTTGTTCATCTCCAAGAACAAAGGTTACTGTGTAGATCAATGGCAATTGAATCTAATTCACAGTTCAATTGACTTTGCCTAGATAAAAAGTGACTTACAGCTTAAGCATCTTTAAGGATGATGTAGCAAGAAACTTTATTTTCTTATTATAGAATTAATTGAAATGTCTCAGATCTTATGAACAATTTTGTGAAATTACAACTCTGACAGTTATTATTTTAACTGATGTTGAAAGAGAAGCAGAGCTGATAAAAGTGGTAAGAAACACCAACACTAGTAGACAACATTTTTTCTTCTTTTTTCTTTGAAAGCAGAGCAGGGTGCATTTTTATAGGAAAAAATATAGCTGTATATTACCTGTCTGTGCATCAGTCTTTAGCATTCCATTCTGTAATGTGTCAAAGTCTGAGCTTAAGTCCACAGTTCAAATTCTGTCTCTATTCTGATCTAAGGATGGTTTGAAGATTCTACTTGAATTTTGAAGTCTAGTCTGTTAACTCATCAGCATGTTGGGCAGGGAACTATTCACATGTATGGCTAAGCTGCACACATTCTGCTCTTGAGAAAACTATACATCCATTGCTTGTAAGTAAGTGTCTTAAGCATTCAGTTTTCAGAAATAGCTCCAATTCCAAGCCAGGATGCATTCTTCCTATTTTTAAAGACTTGCATGTAATTAATCCATGTGAGCTTGGCCCAGGAGGATAGAAAAGAAGATACAAGTTGAGTCTCCCTTATTTGAAATGTTTGGGACCAGAGGTATTTTGAATTTTTTCAGATTTTGGAATATTTCCATATTCATGGAACTCCATTCCATGGGAAGCTAAGCTGGCACCCTCTCTGCTTTCCTTTCACAGAAGTTAATACATAATAATTTTAATACGTTTGTGCATGAATCAAAGTTTGTGTACACTGAATAGAAAGCAAAGGTGTCACTATCTCAACCAACCATGTGGACAATTTTGAATTTTGGAATATTATGGTTTTGTAAATATGGATAAAGTGTACTCAGCCTGTACTACTTAGTAGCACATATGCTTGGAACAGGATAAGAGAAGAATGAGTCAATTTGTCAAAACAAACAAAAAAATTGTTTTTCAAAGAAAACTTGTCTTTCTTCACTGTAATTCCACAGCAGTTTTCACAATTTTCTCCTTTGCCAGTATTCTGTCGGGGGGAGGGGGGAGGGAAGGGAACCAAAAATCTCCAACTGCAAAATTGAGGATTAATTTTAACCAGTATATCAATATGGGATCTGGAATGCTTTAAAAGTTGCAAAGCCTCCAAATTATCAGAAGGGCATTGAGTTTCCTTTGCAGATCTGCAGGGCTTATAATTACATGGTGACTGAGGATGTAAATTATGATGTTTGAATTAATGTGCTTTATTTATTCCTCACACTAAGCATGCAAAGATCAATATAGCTTCCAATGTCATATTTCAGCTGGAGAATTTTATCCAGAATAAATTCTTCATAAATAGACTAACATATAGAAAAGTGACAAGGGAGAAGAGACTCAAAGGCCCAGCAGTGAACATATGATTAGACAGTTCACCCCTTTGTCATCCCAAAGCTTGGCCGTTTGGTTCATCAATCAACAGGGGGATTGGTTGATGCCAGATTCAGACCTCATGCATTTCAGGCCAACCCTACCTGTCAGCTATATTCAATAAAGTTGTGGCCTGTTTTCTTCCAAATTGGGTGTATTGTGGTCATTCCTAGTGACACCCCCCCTTCCACTGCAACTTCTACAGGAAGGAGGAAAGTGCAGTTTTACTCTCTAACTAATCTGCATGAAAAGTAGGAAGCTATGCAACCACATACTAGGATCCTTCAGTAAAATGAAGAGCTTCAAAGGTTCCATGATGAACAGGATCCTACCCTCTACTTAAAACTGCACCCCACTGTTAGCTTACTTTTCCATAAGGCCTACATTTTAGGCATTTAGTAGATCTCAGCAGCATACTGAAACAACAGACAATGTTCTTGGCAATTTTTTGTACTATTTCCTTCATTTTATAGTTTCTTTATCACATAATGTAAGTCTTTAAATATTAGAGATAATCATGTGGTGATTAACTAGTCTCCATATGTTGGTGATAATGATATTTTTAAAGTTTTAACTCACTTATACTACTCAGTGTATTACAATGTATGTGTGAACAGTCCTCCAATATTTAATTGTTTTACAAATTCATGTGTTTGTCTATTTTAGACAAAAGCAACTATGGAAGACTATCACTTTTGGAACAGCAGTAAAATTCCTCTTCCTAAATTACTGTGTGTTTGTTTAGCATTATCAATGTTCATGACACTACAGAAAGATAAAGCAGTAGAGCAGATATCCTCGGCCAAGCTATACAATTCGAAAAAAAAATACTATTATTTTTAAAGCAGATTATTTTTTTTTTAAAAAAAAAAAGTATGATTTTTGTGCAAAGGGGTTGGAAAATGGCAGAGAGGGTGAGTTTTAGTGGACAAAAGACTAAAATGCTCACAGCCATTCAGCTGACTCCTCTCCCATGATACATTTGCCATAAGAATGTAGTTCTGGGGTGAGCTATTCTGAGGATCCAGGGCCATTCTTTCCCTCCCATGTACTTGTATTGGTTGTATAAATTCAGTCAAACCAGAGTATCCCACAAAATACCACACACCCTGGTAAATTTTGTCCTCAGAAGCCTCTGGACAGCACCATTGGTTTTTTAAATATAATTTCATAATATAACTACCAATCACCAAAGGGGGGAGGGAGACCCAAGGGTCTGAAGTTGCTTTTAGAGAGCAGTCTGTGACCTCCCATAACTTTTGGGGCTGTAAACTGCAATTGCAATTTTTGGCATTACATTATTTGGGGGGAATGATGGGGCTTTGCATATCAAGACAAAGATACTGTCCTTTAGTTTTACTTTGTTTCCATGAACTCATACAGAAGAGGTAGAAGACAGGGCAGAATGAAAGATAACACACTTGAAATTCTTCAGAAACACAAATTCAAAGAAGATAGTAAATTATTCCTGAGATTAATTTTAGAAATGTGACAGTAATGACTTGTGGGAAGTCTTATGATGACTAAAGTAGGTGACTAAAGTAAAATAGTTTAGGATTCTGCTATGGTACATTGTAAAAGCAGTCAATTCTTCTGTGCATAAAAGCCCCTACCACACAAAACAAAACCAGTCAGAATTATTGTAACTTTACATATATTAAAAAGCTAGGGAATACTCAGAGAGAACAGGGGAAGAAACACAGGTGAAGAAAGAAATAGCCAGATGTTTCACTATGCTGGTCTGGGGTGAACTCTAGTTCTCACCTACTTAAACCTGCTCTTTTCTGAGCAAGTCCACTTTTGCCACTGTCTCAATATAAAACTTGTTATCCTAAGGTTATGATGTAGAGATATTTCATTGATTTATCATCAAATAGGATTTTATTTATATTTGTTGCTTTTTACTTCTATTCAGACTATTCAGACTGGCAAAATGTGACATTTACTGTGTACTCTGCACTGAGGGAAGAACAATGTTTAATCTTTTGAACAACTTCTTTGTTCACTGAGAGAGTCAGATGAGTTGAAAACAGAACTCCTTTGGAGTCAATGCATCTCACCTGTCTAGCATTTTGGGGTTCAGTGGGAAGTGACTGAATGATTGTGCCAATAACACTTGAAAATGTGTGGCCTCCTGCCCTGTAGGGATGTAATACATTTTATGTTACCTTCAGTGAATGGATTTGGAGGACTCCACCTAACTGAAAGAATGAATATCTGCTAAGTGGTTTTTACATTACTATCCTGCACAATGTCATGATTGCTACAGATCCTCTTATGTTAAAGTATTTAACCCAGTGACACATCATCTCTTTTTATTCATGGTATGGTCACAAATACAGACTCAGGCAAATGGAAAGCCAGAAACTGACACTAGAAGCCTGCAGCCAACTGTATGATTGTTTCCCTCAAAATATTACATAAGTGTTCAGCATCTGATTCCTCCAAACTCTCAAAGGTCTGCTAAATTATGATTTCCTGTCCTCTCACAGAAGCTGGAACAGAAGCAGATCCTAGGATGTGCAAATCACTAATCCCTCATAATCCCTTTCACTTCATTTCTGCCTCCAGAAAATAATTCAAGAACAATAGGAATAATTAGTTGCATACATCATAGTGGTGGTGTAGATATTGCCAGTATCTGGGAGCTGAGGTTTCAACATATACTTCAAGCATAATGTTAGAGAGCAATGCACAAAATCCCCCAAAATAATTCTGCAATAGAATTTGTTACCATGGAAACAGGCTATATATATGAAAGATTCTCATACTCCTGTATGAGTATGTGCTACTGCTATTACTAGTAGTGCTGTACTACTCTGTGTACTGTCATACTTGTTATTTTTAACACTCAGTTGATTCCCACAAATTCACATATGATCCTAGATTGTTCTGGGCTGGAGAACCATTTTTCCTGTCCTCAATCTCCCTATCCTGGAGGAAGATTTTTCCACATTTATTAATAAGATCTGAATGCCAATTTTCGTATCATTGCCCAAACATGCTTAGATTCCCCCCATGCAATTGGGAACACTAAGACTAAGATCCATGTCAGCTTGTGTAGCTACTTAGGACTGTAAGGAGGACAGGGGCACCTGTCCAATGATGACATGGCAGCATCCAACTGGAAACTTCCTGGCATATCCTGTGGATGAATCAATGGGAAGAAGAGCTGTGTCCTGGGGATTGTTTGTACTGGATGCCCCGTTATGCAAGCTTATAAACAGTAGACCGATCAATGAAACTAGAAATTATACTACAACCAGGAAATTTATCATCAAATGTAATTAATTGTGCTGTAATAGGAACCTGGATCAATAGTTCTGGGGAAAAGTAAGATCACATTAATGTATTTACAATTTTTCTTTAGACTTTCAAATGGAATGAATAAAGGTCTCTGTCTAACTGGAGGAAATGGGAAGAGGCAAGACTTGCACTTATTTCTACCTTACCTGTATGTTGTATAAATGTATGCCTCCAAGTACAATGGATTAGCTGAGATAGACACTCTGAATTCCTGGTTTTTCTACAGTACTGCTTTCCTTCTTGTAGTCACTCTGTTTATTGCTTTGGCAGTTACTGTTTGCTGTAAACTGCCACCACCTGTTGCACCTACCCTTTTTTCCTCCTTGGTGGTAGTCATGTTTCCACAGCCTCCAGATCACAGAAGAAATAGGGGAGGAGAAGTACAAAGAATGTGGCAAAGGCAGCACCAGAAGCAGCAGTTCTAGTATTTATTCCTCTCCAATGCTGCTTCATTTTTCCAGCCCTTACTTCTCTACAGCTTCACCTTCCCTGCAGGCACAATGAAACAGTTGCTCACACACTATCCAGCAAAAGTGAGGGGGAAAAAAAAGATGGTCCAGGCTCAGGGGCTGGGAAAGAAGGAGCAACTGTGAAGAGGCATAGTTACCACAGGAGATATGTCTCCAAGAACAAGAACAAGAACAAGAACTATTCAGCCACAGAGGGAGAGAGTCAGGCCCAGCTCCATTGAGCCTAGCCAGAGTAAGAAGGAGAGCCCTCCCTCAAATTGATCTGATACCATCCGGCCTCAAAGGGAGAGTTAGGTCCAACTCCAGTGGGTCTAACCTAGACTAAAAAGGAGAGCCCTCCCTCCAGTCCCTCCGATCCCATCTAGCCTCAGAAGGATAGAATCAGGCCCAGCTCCATTTGACCTAGCCTAGACTAAAATGAAGAGCCCTCCCTCCAGTCCATCTGCCATGGTCCAGACTTCAGAGGGAGAGGAGAACTGCTGGACCTGATGCCCTTCCCCACTGCCATTCCCTTCTCTGTTTGTGTCATGTCTTTTTAGATTGTAAGCCTGAGGGCTGGGAACCATCTAATTAATCATTTGTAAGCCACTCTGAGAGCCTTTGTGGCTGAATAGCAGGGTATAAATATTCCAAATAAATAAATATAAATAAACTCAGTGGATGGCTGTTGTTGTTGCTGTTGATGAAGATGATGATGATTACTATTTGGAAAAAGTCCAGCACATTTCAGCCCATATAATTATTTCAGTGACCTTCTTCAGAGGCTACATAAAACTATACAAATAAGAATATAAATTCAAAAATCAAACAGACAACACATAATTATACAATAATACCTATGTAAAACATCATAATACATCTTAATTTTTGTATACTGCTTAAAGCCATGGTGGTGAACATATGGCACACATGCCATTTCTGGCACGCGAAGCCATTTTGGAGGGCACATGGAGAGACAGGAGGGTAGGGGGAGAGGAGGAACAGATATGCAAGGCATGCACCTGCTCCTCCTCTTCCCCCACCTTGCTGTCACTTCAACTGCCTGTCCAGATACAGTATCCCTGAAGACAGCTGAAGGTCCAGGAGGGCAGGGTGAAGTGGAGGAACAGGCACATCTCTGCAGATGCAGCTGAAGGCCCAGGAGGATGGGGGATAGAAGGTCCACCCCAGAAGCCTTGCTCCCAGAGGACAGAAGTCCAGGCCTTAGCACCAGGTAAAACCTGGCACTGGAAGGCTTTTTAGAGTTTGGTCACTTGGCCCCTAAAAAGTTCACCATCACTGGCTCAAAGCCTATACATACCAATGTGAAATCTGACAGAAGAAATTTCTTGAGCTGAAAATCTCATTCCTTTTGCTGGACCAAGTGAAATAGGACCAAGGTCTCTTTAAAATATTATTATTATTATTATTATTATTATTATTATTATTATTATTATTATTATTATTTTAGCAGATAGTCTGAGGAAAAATGAGGACAGAGAAGGGGAAGTGAGATAGCCTTCAAGGATGTATTGTGCAATCAAGCTAGGAAAAGCTCTGCATGAGTTTACAAAAGTGGGAGGAGACCAACTTCTTTATTTAGTCCTCCAGGAATCAAATATTTTTTTATTTTGAAATCCATTCTGTTTCTTTGAACAGGGTTTTCTCATTATTTATATTTATTTTTATAGCTAGGTATTTATTTTTATAGTGCAAAATTTGAGGTCTGTTGCAGGATGATGGCATTCCAAGAAATGAAGTGGGAGCATCTTTTTGTTTTGTTTTGTTATATTTTAAAGCTGTTCTATACATTCTTTGAGAGGTCTTGTCTTTTCTGCATATGTCTTTAGACATTTGTCTAGCACTTGTGTAGAGCAGATGACATCATTTAATAATCTGGCCCAGAATACCAGATATTTTTGAACCCTCTTCCAGAATGGGTGATTCCACTTTCAAACTTCTCCATGTATAAATTAGCCAGCTCTCATGCCATAGGGCATCCCATGGCCACACCTTTTATCTGACAATAAATGTTTTCAAACCTAAAATAATTTTTTTGTCAAGGCTTTTTCAGCCAGAGATGTTAGGAACTGAGAGGGAATATTTCTCACTTATCTTCTGCAAAAGTTTATTGTATGGTGGTCAAAACCTCTTCTTATGGTACGAATGTGAGATCTCTATGCCAATATAGTATAACTAGAAATTTTCCCTCCTCCAATTTCAGAGGTGATATTTTATTAATGAAATCTGAAGAGTACTGTATATATGATGGAATTTTGGGTACAAAAGACTCTTTAAAATGGTCCACAAATTAAGCAAATGGTTCTAAGACTCAGTGGTAGCCTATTGGGCAGCCTGGAAGGGGAATTAGCCCTTCATGTATTTTTGATAATACATAAAATACAAGTGGCCTAGCGTTAGATCCCTCTCCCCAAAAAGTTTCACTTTTGATAAGTAGACCCTGGTGTACATTGACTTAATAATTTTGGTAATAGCCTCTATGTGATTATCCTTACATAGGCTGCACACTGACTTGTCAGAAAGCTGTAAAAATATTTTATTTTTATAATACACACTGTCCTGAATTACAGTGGTCCTTGTTTTGTCTGCTTCCTTGACAACAATGAAATAAACTAAAGATAGTTCCCTTAAAGCATGTTGTTCCCTATAATTCTTTTTGTTCCAGCTGTGTGGGGCTGTGTTTTGTAACCTTTCTAATTCCTGAGAAACAAACCTCTTAAAAACTGGATCTATGGGAGAAGAGGGCATAAATTCTCATTCTTTCCCAATTTCATCTTTGAAATGTTGATAGGTATATGAACCTGAGTCACACTGGATACTATTTTGTAAAAAAGATTTTCTTTTTATTTAAATAGAAGTATTTATACATTGGTTTTCTGCCTACCAGCCCTCCCCCACAGTGAAGTATCGCTTGCAATAATAAATCTAAACCTCAGCCACAATCACAACAATAACAGACATTTAATCATAGAGTTGGAAGAGACAACAAAGGCCATCCAGTCCAACCCCTGTCATGCAGGAAATCGACAATCAAAGCACTCCTGACAGACAGAAATCCTCTGGCTAATACACAGTAGAGTTCCCAAAGTCCAGGGCTGTTGTTCTTACTCATATATCACTTTAAGTAAACTCTGACGTATGGCAATTCTATCACAGAGTTTTCTTCGCAACATATATTCAGAGGAGTTTTCTCCTTGCCTTCCTCTCACGCTGAAAGAGTACACCTTGCCCAAGTGTGTTTCCATGATTGAATGGGGATTCAAACCCCGGTCTTCTGGAGTTCTAGTCCAACACTCAAACTACTAAAAGGTCCCATCTAATGTAGTCAGGAACCTAGCATCTCTTGGTTGTGTGATAAGAGTTTCTGATATGTATGCATGTAATTATTTTCATGACGGCTGAACAAAGTCTCCCTGCTCACCATCATAGGGACTTTGTTACTGATAAAGGTTTGTGTGGAAAACTTAGTAGCATTCATAGAAAGGGGAGAAATTCTTAAGTGTTTTTTTTTTTAATGGGAGTATTTGCAAACTGATTATGAGGCAGTCTGAGGAGTTCTTCATTTCACTCCTCTTTTAAGCACTGAAAATGGTTTCTTTGGCTTGGTTGAGTGCCAATTGGCAAAAGAGTTTTCTTGTGGCTTTGGAATTGTGATGGCAAGTGTCCTTGGGAAGTCCAATGACACTGCATGACTGCCAAGACATTGAGATAAAAAAAGAAAAGAAAAGGATGGGGCAGCATCTGTTCCAGTAAAATTTCGTAACAACCATGCAATATTTCATCCTTCCCAAGGCTATTGAACTTCCTATTTCCAAAGCAGGTTAGAGTAGTCTTGATGGCTGATGTTCAGTGAAGCTACAGCAGCATTTTTAAATGCTTTTACTCTGTAATTTTTTTTAAAAAATGAAGATGCTCTCAGATCATATTTGCAATGTATTTGTGGCTGTTTCTGTGTGACATCAAGTCATTTTCAATTTATGGAGAGCCTGTGGTGAACCTATTCTAGGGTTTTCTTGGCTGGATTTATTCAAAGGAGATTTACTTCCTTTGAGGTTGAAAAAGTGTAACTTGCTTAAGGTTACCAAGTGGATTCCCATGACTGAGTGAAGATTTAAATCCTGGTCTCCCAGCGTCCAAGTCTGATACTAAAAACATTACACCACACTAGCTCCAGGAAAATACTTTTTTCCTCTTCTAGATTAATGTTGGCCCTCACTCCTCAGTGTCAGTCTTTATAAAATAGCCCAATTTATTGTGGTTTTGTTATCTGTCCAGTGTATACCCTGCTGCTTGCCTGTTTAGCACGTAGAATTTACTAATTTCCCAAATTAAAAATAGGTTTTTGGGTTGTTGCTTTTTTGTTGCTGTTCTCTATTTAAACCAGCAACTTATATCTATTCTCTAGTCTACACTGTTAGCAAATGCATTCATCATTATTTATTAATTTGCTACATTTATATTCCACTTTTCCTTTAATGGACCCAAGTGTTTACATGTCTGTTCTATCAATTTTATCTTCCTAACAAACTGGAGAGGCAGGTCAGGCTGAGAGAAAGTTCAGTGCTACTGAACTAGTTTCAGGGCTCAATGAAGCTGGAATCAGGATCTCCAGTTCAAAATGCTGGCTCTCATTTAGCTAAAAGGTTTCCGATATTTTGGGCACAGCTAGAAGGTTAGTGCAGATGTATTGTCTGCCAAGATGAACTCTCTGAAATAACTGGTGGTGAAAGATTTCTAATCTAATTCATATTGCTGACTGGGTTGAGGAGAAAGAGAGGTAGAGAGCAAACATTGAGGGCTGTAGGAATGAAGACTCTCATATTTTGAATAAAGGGATGGGCTGGAATGGATAGGGGCTTTCTTAATTGGCCTCTGCTACAGGCAGGGCATGAAAGTCTTCCATCAGCCCCTGAGTGGTGTTACACTTTGAGCTGATGGTCATAAAAGAAATGAAGAGGCACCCCCACATGCAAGTTTATTCTCATTTCAGATCTCTCCATATGGGGTGTACATTGCATTTTAGCTATATGCAATAACTATTGGGTTGGATACAGAGTAAGTCAGTTCCACTTACTTTCCATTGAAATTAGTATAAAAAAAGTTATGACTTAACATATACCCTGTTGATACTCAATAGGATCGAAGTGCAATTAACTGGATCAAGTGTAGGAGTCATGCGGCCCTCCAGATTTGCTGAATCACAACCCCCAGCAGCTTAATGAGGAATGAGGAATGAGGAATGAGGAATGTTGCAGTTGACAACATCCACCAAGCAGTAGACTACAAATGGCATGGCATGTACATGCACAATATCATCTGGAAAGAAAAATACTGGATCTGATATTTCTGCATGTGCTTTAGATTTTAAACACATATTAAAATAATGGTGTTCAATATTTCTTAAGTGCATCATAATGATATATTGTGTATATTTTGCAAGGGAGATGGTAAGAAACACACACACACACACTTTCAAAATATTTGCTGGTTGGACTGAATTAGAGGGCACCAAGACTATATGGACTGAAATACTGTGGCTTAACCAACCTGTCAAAAAAAAAAAAAAAAAAAAAAAAGGAAATGTTGATGTGTATTTTTCCCACCAGTCAACTTGATAAAAATCTCCTTCCACCATTCATAAATATGCAGAATTTTTTTACTGCCTAAAAGTTTCTCTGAAATGGGCACTGAAGCCTAACAACACTAGCTGTTTCATGTTTCCAACATAACAGGTTGTCCATTCATGTAAATGTGTGTACAAACTGAATATAGCCCTAAGGCTTCTAGTAAATTTCCAGAGAGGCCCCTGAGGCAAAACAAAACAAAATATTTGATTTACAAAGCAAACATAACCATTTCAAACACAGCAATGCATATATTTAAAAGTCTTATGAACTGCTATTTTAATATGCATTCAAATAAAATTGTTTCCAATAAGGTACTAACTGACACATGCTTTGTGTCACATACATATATTTAGTTACATTTTTTTTTAAAAAAAAAACAAGACTAAGTTGTGTTGGATGCACTACAGTATGTTAATAATTTAAATGATCAAGGGCCTTTCACATCACACAATCATAAAGCTATTATTCAACTGCCTTGACAATGATTTCTATGGAATCTATGGATTATGGAATTTGCAGTTTACAGAGGGACATTTAGAATGCTCAACTAGAGAAGTCTAGTGTCTAACTGAACTATGAACCAAAGGGTTCCAAAGGACGCTGCTATGGCAATTATAATGGGATCATAGTGTTATAATTTTACAGCATGAAAGGGCCCCAAATCAAGTTCTGAAAATCTAATGTTCAAAGATTCCACATATTATTAAAAGATATGAGTAGTACACTGGACACTGATCTGATACTGAATCAAATAAGGTACAACAAATAATGAAATAGATATTTAAATTGGCACAAAAATGAACTGATAAGAAATGAAGAACTGAATTGACAATTATTGATGAAGTTTCTGAATGTCATTAATGAAATCTCGAGTTGCTAATTGAAACAGATTAGTGAGAAAAATATAAAAAATACAAAATTTAATGAATTTATTCTGATAAATTGATATGGGAATACATTGAGAGGAATTTATCAAATTAATTGTGAGAAGTTTAAGGGAAAAGGAAGAATGAATTGTTGAATTGGTGAGCAAGTTAGTATAACATTTTAGGGTATTGGAGTGTGATAAACTGACTGGATTTGAATGAATTTAAACAGGCTAATTTAATTGTTTGATTAATTAACCTTACTGAGCAATTGATAAGGCCAACTGATTGCAACTGAATTTAATTGCTATACTAGATTAAACCAGAAGGTGAGATATTATTTCTTAAAATGGTGTCTGGAATTAAGAGACTGACACAAATCACTACCTCTTCTCAGAGAAGAGGATAAATGGATATGACATCAAAGACAACAGATACTAAGCAGGTTCTCTTGGAAGAGTTCAAAAAATAAAATAAACAGGAAATGAGAGAGGAAATGAAATCAGAATTAAGACAATCAAGGAAAGAGGCAAAAGAAGACATGAAGCAAGAATTTGGAGCATTTGGGAAAAACTGGATAAAATATCTAGTGAAGTAGAGAGGCTCAGGACAGATGTGGAAGACTTAAAAGGAAAAACAAAGGAATTAAAGATTACTACTACAGAGATATCAGAACAACAGAAACAAAAAAGCAATGTGAATCTTTTGCAAGAGATCCATTATAAGGAGAAATGCCTGAAATTAGGTGGTGTTCCTGACAATCCCAAAGAAGACTTATATAATAAAATAACTGCAATGTTGGCAAATTATGTAGGAATACCTGAAGAGGATGTCATCAGAGATACAGTTAACATTTTTCAAATAAGTTCAGCAGTGGAATTTGAAAGAATTCTGCCTAGGGATATTGTAATAACTTTTGTTAGATTTAGGTTAAAGGATAAAATTCTGCAGAGAACTAATAAGAATTTACAAAGATATCCCAATGTCCTTCTTGGGAAAAAAAGCAGAAGTATAGATTCCTAACACAAGAATTCATTAGAAGGAACATAAACTCTTTCTTCAAACAGTGCAGGAATAGAATAAACTCAATCTTAAAAGGAAGAGACTTCTTGAAAAGACTACAATCAGAAAAGAGTGAGGATCAGCAAAACAAAAAAGATCCATGAGAAACTGAATTGACCAAAACAAAAGAAGATACCATGGGGATAGACTAAGAAGAAGAAGATAAAGATAAAAAAGAGGAGGAAGGAGAAGGAAACATGACTGGAGAACTGTTTTCAGAGGAAGATAACAAGATTACCCTGGAGAAGGGGAAAACGACATATAAAAGTAAAATGAAAATGGCAATCAAAATCCTCTCTTGGAACGTTAAAGGCATAAATTCTAAATTCAAAAGAAGTAAAAAAAATCACTATTTGGCAAAGAAGGTAGATGTAATCTACTGGAAATTAAAATAAAGAACATGGTGGAAATCGTTACAGTGGATTTTCTCAGCAACAATAGATAGTTATGAGCTATTCCTGAAATTACAAGTATTGTGGGGTTGAATAGTCTTAAATAGGCAATTAAAATTCATTGGCTTTCCAAAAGACCTGTTCTTGGTGGAAATTAGAACTTTTAGAACTGTTTTGTTAATATTGCTCAAAATGGCTGCTTGAATTTTTTACTACCTTTCAGAGTATGACCATGGGGAATGGCAGGAGGAATTGTGCACTTCAAAATTTATCACTGTACCACCAGAGAGCACCAGAAATTATTTGTCTTGGTACAACAAGGGTGGGAGTGCATGGAGCATGTGGCTAATGAGCATGCGGTCACAATCACTTCCTTTCAAAGGGACTCACAGTGAAATACACAGAATCACAAGTTGAGCCCACACTTTTTCATTTCAACATGGCCTTGGGAAGATGCAATTTAAAGTAAAGAGTGCTGAAAGGGTATGTTTATCTTTTTTATTTATATTTTAATCACCAATTTTATCCCCACCATAGTCCTCTAGAAGGGCTCAAGCCTTCAAATGATCTGGCAAAATTGGACCACCAAGACTCCTTAGTCATTACCAATCAGAAATGTACTAAATAATCAAGCACTAAGGAATATTATGGATGTATTGTTGAGACTTCCCAAGAATAAAAAAGGCTGCCTGCAATCTATTTTAGGTGCACTTATTTAGGAATAAGCACCAAATAATTTATGGAGAACATTTCTACACATTCATTGTGCTTATCATATTTTAAGCCTGAATGATTATGAGTGGAAAAAGTAATTTGCCAACCTTCTCATATACAAGTGCATAAAATAATAGCAACCTGCCTACCAATATTGACCCCTCCATCACCAATATTGATACCGACCAAGTATCTTGAGTTCAAAAAAATATCTTTTCTGGCATAACTGCTGCTGGGAATTTCAACATGGAAATGGATGATTGGCTTTTTTCATCACTGATTAATTTTGTTAAAATTTCTGATCCAGAATATCAGTCGATCAAATTTTATTACTACACACAGCCAGCACAAAATAATAAAATCATTACAAGAATAGCAAAATATCCATGTAGATACATTATATTCTAGTGTATCATATAAATACAGATATCTTTGAATATCTAGGATGATCCAGAATACAAAATTTGAGTCTCATGTCAGTTCAATCTGTCAGTGTATGTATGTATGTATGTACACCACTAGTATTAAGAATTTCATAGGACAGAAGGTGGCAGGTGGCTAAAGTAGCTGGCTGATGAATGTCTGGAAAGGTTGCACCATGGTGAAAGACATGAAGCGTCATGTCATATACTTGGAGGCACCTGTATGAAGAGATCATGCCATGGACAGTGTGCATAAATATTGGTATGACCTAAGGACAGTGTGGGTTATTATTGATTAGTGGATGTTTGGTTGGAGAGTCATTGTTGTATATATATAATACTGTATATATTTAGTAGTAAAGTTCTGTAAATAGAACTTGGAGACACTGAGTATTTCTTTAGTACCTTGTGCAGTATAGGTGCTGATAGCACTGCAGAGACCAACAAAGAAGGACCACGAGTAATGCACAGCTCTGACACAGTCTTGGTTTAAGACAAAACACAAACTCTTCTCTCTGTTGAGTGACCATAAAGGGTTCTTTCTTTCTTCATCTGCCAGTGCTTCCTCAGAGTGTTCAGTGCAATGGTCTGTGAAGCATTTGGAAATATTCATTCAGGCTATTTATTATTTTGAGTCCAAGAAGAAATTTAGAGGGAATTTGTTTTTGGCTTGCATAACAATTGAGAATTATATGTCAACAAGATCAATTTAACACCAGGTACATATAAGCTTTGGCAACATGCCTATTTAAGAGTTCAGCCTTGGAAAGGTTCCCAGGATTGGAATAACTGAGGGATGAGCACATAAGTCATCTGTACAAATTGCTCAAATCTAAGTTTGTGAATTGTATCTGTAATCTGAACAGTTATGTATCCATTTGAAATAATAAAAGAACTACCTCTGATGGAATTCCCTATTACCTCATTTCACTTCATACATGACACTTCTCAATAAAGACAGCTGTGGAACATAACAATGTGAAAAATGACATGTTTTAAATTTATAAGTACATGTAGTTGTATAGACAAATGGAATGGATGCACTGGTGCTTAGCTATACAGATATACAAATTAATTTAAAGCTATCAACAGAATGATGATACAGTTCCATGACACACTTTTACTGAAACTGTTTTAGATTACATAAATTATATAACTCTATTATAAAAAGGAAGGAAAATTAGAATGTGGAGATCTGCAATATTAACAGTGAAAAACTGCAAACAAAAGAAAAGACTGCTTTTCAAAGTAACTTCTGCTATTTTAATCAAGCAACTGAAAGCACCTATTCTCTATAAATAAAGCCTGAGGTTTGAGAAGTATTGTTTTTAGACATCAGGGTTGTTAGTTTAAATATGTAGAGAAGAAAGGCTTATCAACCACAGAATCTATATTCTCCTACATATAGGCTGGAGGGAAATCTAGGAGATTATCACACTGCTAATAAAACTGGCTTACCTGAGCCAGCTTAAAATTTAAAATGGATGGCATCCTGATGTTATCAGAAGGCTCTAGCCACTGAATCTACCACTTGGGTCCAGTCCTACTCACAGGGGTGCTCTGGTGGCCATTTCTTTAAGCCGGAAAACTCCCTTCAAAAAGAGACATGCTGAGTGCACCTGGGAGCAGGGCTGGGCCTGGGTGGCAATTTTGATGGCTAAATCTTTCTGATAACATCAGGATGCCACCCATTTTAAAAGTTAAGATGGCTCAGGTAAGACAGTATTATTAGCAGTGCGATAATATCCCTAGTGTGAGGGATAGCAGCAATGGGAGGAATCAGAAGAAAAGCTGCATCTGAGGGCCTGCAGGATCCATTTTTGGAGTGATTAAAGTATATTCTTAACACTTTAAAACACACTAGACAGGTACAATATTGTGAGGCTATGTTTGGCTATACAGTCTTCCTTTCTGATTTGCAGGGGATCCATTCTGGACCACCTCCATCCTGAGAATTGGAAAAATCACAAATATTGGGGGTCCATTGTGTACCACTTCAAATTGTTCATGGTGTCTGTGTTAAGTGAATGTTTTGCCATATGAAAAGGGAAAAAAAAACAAAACAAACCCAAACCTAATAGTAATTAATCTATCTGCACAGAAAACAGAACTCAGAGGAAAGGGTTTTGTTTTAGCCTCTCACTGCTATGCTATGCTTGCTTGCTATCTAGATGGAGTTACTTTCTGTAAATAAGCATTTGTTTTTGTGAACACTCACCGGAGCATTGAAGTAGTACATCCCAGTCACAAGCTTAAAATCATAGCACAACTCTGATCATGTTTAGGAATCCTCTGGTGGCCTTGAGCATATCGTTGTGCCAAATTTTTCCAAGAAATGTGGTGGTAGCTTTCACACAGGCTTTGGGATCTCTGGGACTTCTGAAGTACCATATATTTTCTAAGGACCATAACAGAAATTTATGGAACTCTCAAATGGGCAGCATAAAGCCCTTGTGGTCAGAACAAGAAGTCTTAACAAATTCATTGTGGACATGAGTGTGCACAATAGGCTGTTGGGGTCCTGGTCACTACATCTAGCTCTGAAAAGTGGATTTGTATCACAATTTTGTTTTGAAATGAACAAAACAAAGGTTGCATATTAAAAGATGTTGTACATAAGCAGTAAGTAAATAATTCGCAAATTTATAGTGTGATTTTGGAGAACATTCCCATACCTTTATGGCAGTGGAGGCAATCTGAATATGATGCAATCTTCTTAGCGTGCTGTCCCTGTCAATGAAGTAAGAGGCTGCCAGTTGGTGCAGTGTTTCCAGAGTCACTGTTGTACTGTTAATGCTGGGATCACTTGTTTCTGATCTCTTACTCAGCTTCCGCTTGTCCACAAAAATTGTGAGCGACTCTTCTCCTGTGTGAGGAATGAATCAGACAATAAGTAAAAAAAAAAGCTTTCATGATTTCTTCCATTTGCTACAACCAAAAGGCATCAAGTTGAGCTCTTTCACAGGAGAAAGGAAAGAGTGGTATATTCAAAAGGCCTCAAGTTTAATTCCTGACATTTCTACCTAAAATGATGCTAGGAAACAGGGGTGAAAAAGAAAGCCCACTGAAGACCCAGGAGAGTCACAACCAGACAAAACAGGCATCACCAGGCTAGAGCTACCAGTTATTTGACTCAGTATATCAATCTCAGTGATTCATACTTGTATTTCCATGATTTCCAGCAATGTTGTACCCAAAGGGCAACCAAGCACAAGTGAGTTTTTATCTAAAAGTACACACTATAAAATTATGGCCTTGTTAATATAGAAAAAATATGGAAGAAAATATGTGTGTATTTGTGTGACTGTGCAAAGATAATTTTTGCAAATGAAGCTTTAATATGTATATTGTATAGTTACATCTGTAACACTTGACACATTACTAGTAATGTAAAGAATTTTCATCAAAGTTCAATAAACATACAAGATACCTGTTATTTGAAGCTTTGGTAAACTTTCTAAAGAGAATAAATTATTAGAACTTCTCAATCAATGAGTAAGATTTTTTTTTAATCATTTACAAATGAAGTGAAGAGATGGGACCTTTCAGCTGACAATTCGATCACCAGGATTTGTGTATTTTGCATAAGCATTCATACTGGGTTTTACCAGAAGCTATTTCCTGTGTAAGGGTGATGTCGTCCCCCATCGTTGCCCATAGCTTTGCTTTGAAAAAACAAATGAGAGCACACTTTGTGTGTAGGTGGTGGGTGGATACCTTCAGACCTTCTCTTCTTTCTCTTCCTTTTCTTCCATTCAAATTCTCACAGAAAAAAGGATGAGTGGGTGTGGGAGAAAGTACTGGCAATGCTCTTCTGACAAGCAGGAATCTTAGCTTTGGAAAAGATCTCAGAGGCCACCTAGTCCACCCCCTTCTACCATGAAGGAATGACTAGGATTCTAGAGTTTGACTTGGAAGGGACCCCCCATTGCCTTCCCCTGAGGCTGAAGCATGTGACTTGCCCAAGGTCACCCAGTGAGTTTCTATGGTGGAGTGGGAGGTTAGAGTTCTAATACCAGCTCAGCCATGTAAATCCACAGAGTGACCTTGGGTAGATCACACTCTCTCTGCCTCGAGGACATTCTGAACTCTCCTTGGCAAGAGAACTCCATGATAGGTTTGCCTTAGGACAGTGAGAAGGGGGAGTTTTGCATGACCTGCCCCTGAGGCTGAGAGCATGTGTCTTGCCCAAGGTCATCAGTGAGTTTCTATGGTGGAGTGAGGCTAGAGTTCTAATCCCAGCTCAACAATGTAAATCCACAGGGTGACCTTGGACAAGTCACATGCTCTAAGCCTAAGAGGCAGGTCATGTCAAAACTCCCCCTGCACACTGTCTCATTGTGACTCTAAGGCAAATTTCTATGTATTCCTTAGTAGGAGAAGGGGGTTGGACTGAATGGTCCTTGAGGATCCCCCTGACTCTAGCATTTCTTGTTGGGACTGCAATCAAAATTTATTTGATGGCATTGTTTTTCTTTTCTTTTTCTTTTGGTGTACCTTCAAGTTTTTTTTCAAGCTGAGGAATGTTGTTTAAACTTCTGCAAAACTTCCTTTTGACTTGTTAATTTACTTTGAAATTCAAATTAAATTAGCACCAAAACATGTGATTAGTGTAAATGTTTGCCTTGTCTTTTATTGTTAATCAGGAAATCTGTGAAAAATACTTCTCTTGCCCCTGGCAGGGACAGACAAAATAACCTTTTGAAAATGGGACTTTTGTAATGAATATTTTCATATATATATATATATATATATATATATATATATATATATATATATGAAAAAAATAGATTTGTCACAACACTACACATCACACAGGTGAATCTTTTGTATGGGGTTCTACAGATGGCCCCTAAGGCTCGGCTTGGTGCTGCCTTGGGAGCGCTGGATTGGGGCCATGGCAGTGGGACATCATGGCCCCAATCTGGCACTTTGCCGACCCAAAAAGAGCTAGTAAATGCCACTCCTTTTTTCCCATTTTATTTTTATTCAAAACAATATTTACAATCTTTATAAAAAAAACTGCTATTAAATTGTTGTACATATCTTACAGTTCTATCTACATATTTACATAACTTCCTTTAGTTCGAAGCACCATGAGTACACTTTGTAAAAATTTTCTCTGATTATTCTCTCCATCTTAACATTCATGTCTATACCGCACTTGCTGAAACCATACCCCACCCTTATTTCTTTTTGTCTTGGTTTATATATTCCATCTTTTATATACCCCTCTATTGGAGCCCATTCTTCCTTAATCAGATCTGTATCTCCATTTCTCAATAGCTTTGTTAATTCATCCATTTCTTTCATTTCTAATAATTTTAAAAACCATTCTTCATCCGTTGCTATGATCTGCTGTTTCCATTTTTGAGCAATTACCAGTCTCGCTGCTGTCACCATATACATTATGAGTTTTCCAAATTTTTTCTCAATGCCTGGATCTAATTTACTCATCATATTTAATAAGTAAATTTCTGGCCTCAACTCATATTTAATCTTCAAAATGTTTTGTACATTAATGTCTACTCTTTTCCAAAATTTCTTCAATTCTTCACATTTCCATCATACGTGGTACCATGATCTCACATTATGTTTGCATTTCCAGCATTCTTTTTCTTTTCTCTTATATATGTTTGTTAATCTTGCAGGTGTCAGGTACCATCTCTGTTCCATTTTCCAAAAATTCTCTTTCAAATCCTGTGAATTTGTAAATTTATCTGTTTTCATCCTTGCCTTCTCCCACTCTTCTAGCTTAATAATTCTACCAATGTCTGTTGCCCATTTTATCATATTGTCCGAAATTTTTTCCGTTTCTTGTTGCATTTCCATTAAAATCTTATAAAATTTACTTATTTTTTGTCTTGAGGGTTGTAATATTATTTTGTCCATGTCAGTCAATTCCTTTTCAAAACCTTGGAGTTTACTATCAATCTTAAATCTTTCTCTAAGTTGCAAATATGTAAACCATTGAATATTAGGGTCTATCTTTGTTAACTCCTCTATTGTTTTTATTTTTGGTTCCGAGTCTTCTTCCCCGTTCATAATTTCTTTGTACTTTAGCCATGTTTGGATTGTTGTCCTTTTTGCATGAAAAGCTTCATGTGGAGAGGTCTATCAGGGTATTTTCCTGTAAACTTTATTTTTTATCTCATTCCAAGTTGTCAATAATGCTCTCCTAATCACATGATGCTTGAAATCTTTATGTACCCTCTCTTTTCCATAGCATAAATATCCATGCCATCCATATCTGTTATTAAAACCTTCCACTTCTAACACTTCTTTTCTTTTTAAAGTTATCCAGTCTAATATCCAGTCTAACACATTTGCTTTATTATACAATTCCAAATCTGGGACATTCCTTCCCCCGTCTTTTTTATTTCTTGTCATAGTTCTCCAATTCACCCTCGCTTTCTTATTTTTCCATA
>CM034706.1:147665870-147677703 GCA_020142125.1 Phrynosoma platyrhinos
CGCAATTATCGCCTTTCGCCCCAAGGCCCGTTTGGCCCTATATAAGCCTCAGATTTTGGCCAGTCAGTGTGCTATCTTTGTGGTCTAAACGACTCCACATCACTCTGACCTCTGAAGCTAGTTACCGGCAAGTCAGCTCAAACCCAGACTGCGGAGCTAGACTTGTCTCCCACCATCCTGCATCCCAATTCGTTTCCCGGAGGGAGACTACATCTCGGTAAGCATCACCATTTGTAACGCCTGCATTTCTGTTCCAATCTCCAACCCTGATTTTCCTGAGCCTTGAGTGAGTGTGTGAGTGTATGTTCTGTGAGTGAGTTTCCCCTATTTCAGTAAATTAGACATCTATTTCAATAAATTAGACATCATGTCTCAGCTTCATTCCTTGGAACCCCCTGGTCTCTTGGTATAAACATTGGGAGGGTGATCTCGTTGGGCTCTTGTAGCCAGCCCCTCTTGCAAATAATAATAACAACAATAATTCCCCTAAGGACTCTTGGCTACAGTTGGAAAACATCCAATGTTCCTAGAGAAAATACCCAGACCAATTTCAGGCCAGGGTATGTGCCAGAATAGCCTTGGTTGCCTTAACAAACAACCTACTCTCACTGAAATGTGAAGTAGTGCTACCCGTTTGTGTCCCTTGATCTCTTAGCAGATACCATTGATTATAACTTCCTATCAGCCTGGCATCAGAAAGCACTGTGATGGCTCTGATTTTATTTACAGAGAGAGTTCCAGGACCAGTTTTAGGAACTTCTATTAAATCCCTTTACAATTAAACATTTGGGGGCACAAAACTTCTCTCTCAAGATGTTCAATATATGAAGATGCTAGATGAGGTTATTAGGAGTTTTTGGATTTGGTCTTATCAGTGTGCTAGTGACATTCAGTTCTACTTCTTGTGATTGGGGTCAGCTGGAGCTGTGTAGGTGTTGGGCTAGTGCATGGATGCCAGAAAGGACTGGATAAGGGTTTAAGCTGGATCTCAGTGAAGCCACCCCTTCTGAAGATGGATTGGGGCCACAGCAACCACGCACCACAGCCCCAATTTGCCTTGAACCCAACCCAAAAAAGGAGCAGCAAAGATCCACTCTTTTGTGGGCCATGGAAAAGCCACCTTTAACATCTGTTCTGTGGCCCCATGGTAACTTCAAGACACTCCAGCGGTGTGTGGCATCTAAATGCTGCATGCCAGAGCATCTTGAAGTCATCCATATCTAGGTGGCTGTCTAGCTTGCAGGTGGTTTCAGGGCATCATTAGAGCATGCACCATGTAAATGCCACATTCTGATGATGCCCTGAAGGCATCTTTTAAGGGCCATCTGTTCTGGCCCTAAGATGGTAAAAAATGTGACATATTCCAAGTAGTGTTACTTTTTGTATTTGTGCTATTCTGATTCTATCAATGGGGATTTCATTCAGATATTTTGACAATCCAGTTGGACTTGCTCCCAGAGCAGCAGCAGTATTTAAATTTTATTACTGAATCTAGACAAAAACCTAAAACAATAAAAAAAATAGAAATAATAAAAGAGTCCTTATACCTGGAATCAAACATGGATAGCAATGGGGATTCCAGCCAGGAAATTAGAAGGATAAGAATGGAGAGACCAGCTATGAAAGACCTAAAATGCAAAAATATACAACTGAGCACTATAGCTAGACTCCTACAAGCCACTATATTCCTTATTACCATGCATGGACATGAGAGCTAGACAATTAAGAAACAAGATAGAAAAAGCATCAATTAATTTGAGACGTGGTGCTGGAGAAGAGTGCTGAGGATTCTGTAGATAGCCAAAAATACAAGCAAATGGGTCATAGAGCAGATCAAGCTAGAAATCTCCCTGGAAGCCAAGATGACAAAACTGCGATGGTCATGTTTTAGACACATCATGAGAAGGCACAACTCATTGGAAAATACAATAATGCTAGGAAAGGTAGAGAGATGTAGAAAGAGAGGAAGGTCACATGCTAGCTAGATGGATGGACTCTATTAAGGAGGTAATGGGTATTACTTTTCAAGAACTAAGCAGAACAGTGGAAGACAGGGAGTCTTGGAGATGTCACATCCACATGGTTGCCATGGGTTGAGATTGACTCAAAGGTAATTAACTGAATCTACAGAGGACCCTGTTAATGGAATGATGTAGAAATACTGAGGATGAAGACAATATCTATTAAAGAAAAACAGATATTTAGATATTATTATCCTCCATCTTTGCTGTTTCAAAAGTTTCCAGCACTTAATTGCATTTATGATTTAAAAAAGATAAAGGTATTCCCCATTGACAAGGCTGTCAAGTTGTGTCCAACCATAGGGGGTGGTACTCATTTCCATTACTAAGCAGAAGAGCCATTGTTATCAGAGACTACTCTGTGATCATGTGGCCAGAATGATTGCACAGAATGCTGTTTACCTTTCCACTGAGAAGTGGTACCTATTTATCTGCTGCATTTGAATGCTTTCGAACTGCTAGGTTGGCAGAAGCTGAGACTAGTGATGGGAGCTCACGCCATCATGCGGCACCTGGGCCTCTAACTGCTAACCTGCTGATCTTGAAATCAACAGAGTCAGTGTCTTAATCACTTGAACCACCGTGTCCCACTATTTAACAAAGAAGAATGACAAAGAAAATCTACACCTGACCTGTCATCTTTTGTTATGTTGTGATGATTTCAGAGGTCCAAAACACACTGAAGAAATAATGCAGTTTAAGACCACTTTAACTGCCCTGACTCATTGCTAGGGAATTCTAGCAACTGTAGTTTTGTGAAACATTTAGCCTTCTCTGTCAGAGAGCTCTGGTATCACAATAAATTACAATTCCCAGGATTCCCTACCACTGAGCTAGGACATTTAAAGTGGTCTCAAACTCCATTATTTCTGCAGTGTCTTTTGTACCAGAGAAGCAAGTCACGATGGGAAAATGTAACTGAAATTGTTATGTGGGGAAAATGACATTAGGTTTCATTCTGGTCTTCTGTTTGTCACAGTTGATATTCATGGTAAATTCTCTCTAAAAGGCATGTTGCCACATGGGACAAAACCCCCCAAAGTGTGCATGTTTATGAAAATCACATTTACCTTGGCCCTCAAAAATAAAGTAAAATAAATTAAAGCTTGGAGCACTATTTTCTCACTGACATTAAATGCACAGCTGCATTCTGAACTATGTGAACACTATCCTGATGGATCGACTTATATTGCACCCTGGAGGTTATTAAGACACTTATATTTGTATATATGGATGATTCATTTTATTTCTAGGCTCTATTTCTTAACAGTAACTCTTTTCTGTCCTGTTCTGTATTGATCTGTGTTTCTAACAAAGCACAGTAAAGATCTGCACAAAAATTCATAGCTAGACATATATTTAACTTGGTCTTTTAAGTGTACTTTCTGTGGCAATGCACATTTCTAACTATATTTTTTTGAAAAATATGATTCCCTCCATTCCAATTGACATCACCCTGGCCAAGGAGGGAGAGAATAAGAGGCAAGTACAGCTCCACCATGTCTATCCTAGAGGTTGAAGAAAGTCCCTCCCTCCATTCCAACTGCCATTGCCATTGCCTCAACGGGAGAGAATGAGAGGTAGTTTCTGCTGGATTTAATCCCCTTCCCCACTGCCATCCTCTTTCCTTTTGTTGTGTCATTAGATTGTAAGGCTGAGGGCACAGAGCTGTCTAATTATCAATGTGTAAGCTGCACTGATAGCATTTCTGAAGAGTGGGGTATAAATAAATAAATAAATAAATAAAATATTTTAACACATCTTTTGCCAAGGCAAATTTCTCAAAACCAAACTGAAACAAAATTCTTCCCCATTTGCACTACACAGTTTTATCAAGCAGAGCTATTCCCAGCAGGGTGAGGGTTACATTGGACCAGTCTGCCATATTGGTGTTAATGATGAGGAGTCTTTCAAAAGAAGAGGAAGAGAAAGCACAATGGGATGAGGCAACAGAACTTTTTAATATATATATTGGGTTATTTGCATACCAGATATTTTTAAAATGAGGGTTTTTTTTTTGGTTAGTTGTCTTGAAAAATGATCTGAAACATAATTTTCACCAATAATCAGTCATTTTTGGTCCACTCTGAGGGGTGCAGACCAGGGATGTTTGCAGACCTCACAGTTATAGCACTATACTTCTACTTTAAAAGCCATGGTTGTATTCTTTGCAATTCTGAGGTTTGTATTTTGTTCAGGTTACTAGAGGAGTTCTCTAGCTGAAGATTCTAACTACCCTCTCATGCAAATCCAATAATTCTAGAGGTTGTTGACATTGCATGTAAAGTGGACTCATAGCACTATAACTGCATAATGTGAGTGAATAGGCCTTAGGTCAATTCATGCCATAATTTACATTCTTCAAACATTCCTAGCATACACCATGTACCTAGCCTTGCTGATGTTCCTCACATTATAGAATATATTATGGGGCTCACAACCACCCTTTAGATGAATATTATCACTTGCTACTTGATACATTGATTTTTCATACATAGACCACTTGAAACCTGTACTATGCTTACAGAGAGGAAAGCCAGCTGATGCTGCAAACAGAAACATGGATATCCACCACCACCCCTCCCACTGTGTAGCTACTGTTTGTAAGGCACCCCTGGTTCAATCACCACTGGTTTCAGCTCATATTGTAATTTAAATGTTCCTTGTAAGGATGATGGACAATTCTGACAGCAGTCAAGCAGTGGCAAATGCTTCTCATGTGCAAGACACTGATAGAAATGATCCATGCAGTCAAAAGGGAACAAAAGGAGTATGACTATCTTGCTATATAGAACAAATGTGCCAGCATCCCTGCCATCACTCTGCTTATGTTATCCCACCACTTTTCAGTTGTCTAGGTATGTCATTGTCAATAGTGATCAACAAATGCCAGGGAAACTGCTGCAGAATGTATTTGCAGGACTAGCTCGGAAATCAAATAGTAAGCAACATAACACAAAACACAATACTTTACCAAAAAAAAAAAAAAAAAAAACCAAAAACCAAAAAACTTTATTTTGGACTACTGGATTGTACTTATACATCTTTTGTTATGTTGTGATGATTTCAGAAGTCCAAAACACACTGAAGAAATAATGCAGACTGCAAAACACACTGAAGAAACAATAAAAACCCTTTTAAAATATTTGTACACCACCCTGTATCCAAAGATCTGGTGACAAGACATAGTCAATAAAGCAAATTAAATATTAACCAATTCAAACAAGTCAGTGTCATCAAAATGAGAAGTACAATCCAGTAGTCCAAAATAAAGCTGTGATTAACTCAGCACCAAAAAATGTAAGTGAAAGGTGGTAATATGAAATGAACTTCAACAGCATTTGGGTCTCCCAGGGGAAGGCAGCCCCAAAGATATTTCCCATATCTTCCCACAGAGAACTGTTTCAACAAATGGGATACAGAACTACACTGACTAGATACAATATAATGAGAAGCAGACTGCAATTTGGGGATTTGGAAGCTTTGTTCATTGTCAGAGACCTGAAATCAAAACATTCTGGGGCATTATAAGAAAGCCAATGTGAAAAACATGGGGGCATTATAAATTTAATAAATCCAACTATCCAGATGGTGTCAACTGTCTGTAGCCTTTTAAAATTAGCTATATAGGCTTTTAGCTTGCTATGATGCATCACTATTTAATTATTCCATTGATCTTTGTGGATTTCTGGCAGATGGGAAAATTGCCAGACTCATACCCCTTTACAAGGAACATGACCTAATTTGGCTAATAAGAGGTTTTACAGTAACTGTTCATATCTAATCCAAAGTAGTTACAATATTGATTTCTCTCCTTCTCTTGGGTGTGGGGGGTGTAGCCCTGTTTCAGGAATGAGAGCACCTTTGTATCTACTTCTACATAACACCCTTTCCTTCCCACAGAAACTCCTGTTTGTTTTTTTTAGCCTAGTTGCAATTGCAATTGAACTGCTGCAATCCACATTGACAGAGTCATCTCTAGTGCTAACCAACATATGTTAACAGATATGGAAGTGATCAATAAACATCCCCATCCACAAAAAAAGGCACAAAAGACTGCAGCAACTATAGGACAATAGCACTGATCTCCCACGCAAGCAAAATCATGCTCAAAATTCTGCAACATAAGGCCTAAGCAGACTGCCAGAAATAGTGCACATTAAATTGAGGCACTGTCCTGGCTCAGTGCTAGGGAGTCATAGGAATTGTATTTTTTTCTGAGACATTGAGCCTTCTCTGTCAGAGAGCTCTGGTGCCACAATAAATTAAAGTTCGCATGATTCCCTAGCACTGAGCCAAGGCAGTGCCTTAATTTAATGTGCACTATTTCTGGCAGTCTGCTTAGGCCCATAGACTCCAACCATATATGGAGAGAGAAATCCCAAAGCTCCAAGCAGGGTTCAGGAAAGAAAGCGGCACTAGGAATCACATTGCAAACATATGATGGCTAATGGAGCGCACTTGGGAATCCCAAAAGAAAATCAGCATGTCCTTTATGGACTATAGCAAATCTTTTGACTGCATAGGTTATGAAAGGCTATGAAACACCCTTAAAGACATGGGAGTGCAAACACATTTGATAGTCCTGATGAGGAATATGTACTCTGAACAAGAGGCAAGAACAGAACACAGAGAAAGAGAATGATTCCCAATTGGCAAAGGAGTCAGATAGGCTGCATCCCTTAACTCTATCTGTTCAACTTGTATGCAGAACATATTATAAGAAAAGCAGGCTTGGACACAGAAGAAGGAGGAGTGAAAATAGAAGGAATATCAACAATCTAAGATATGCAGATGACACCATAGTAGTAGCACAAAACCTCACAGACCTAGAACACCTACTAAGGAAGATCAAAGAAGAAAGTACAAAGACAGGCTTAATGTTGACCATAAAGAAAACAAAATAAGGACCACTGAGGATCTTCACAAGTTCAAGAAATAGAAATAGTAAAATAATTCCCATATCTGGGATGAAACATTGATAGAAATGGAGAGTGCAGTCGGGAAATCAGAAGATTAAGAATGGGGAGAGTGTAAACGGTAAAGGGTGGCTATGAAAGAAATAGAAAAGATTCTAAAATGTAAAGATATACAACTCAGCACAAAAGTAAGAATCATACAAGACATTGTATTCCCTATTACCAAGTGTGGATGTGAGAACTGAACAATTAAGAAAGATGATAGGAAGAAAATCAATGCATTTGAGATGTGGTGCTGGAGAAGAGTGCTGAGAGCCCATGGACAGCCAAAAGGACAAACAAATGGGTTCTAGAGCAGATCAAGCCAGAAACCTCCCTGGAAGCCAAGATGACCAAACTGAGGGTGTCATACTTCAGACACTTCATGAGAAGGGAGTGTTATTATGATTACGCAGCGCATGATGGTCCATGTCAATGTGCAGCACCAGTGTCACCACCTTCTTAGATGCAGGCAGTAGCTTGTGAACTGGAGAAGCACCTCTCCCCTTCCCGAAAAAGTAAAGAGACTCTACAGACAGATGTCTCTCAGATGAGGCTTTAATCTTGGTTCCTCTACGTACAAGGCTATATAGCAGGGGTAGGCAACCTTTCCCCTTTAAGGGCCAAGGGACTTCAGCTCCCAGAATCCCAGGAGCTATTGGCCAACATGGGACTATTGGCCAACATGGCTGAGGCTTCTGGGAGCTGAAGTCCCTCGGCCCTTAAAGGGGAAAGGTTGCCTACCGTTGCTATATAGCAACAACTCCGACTATCCAACCATCCAACAACAACCTACCGTCAATCCAACATCAACCCACACATGTGTCCAGAGCCAACTCCCTTATATACCCAGGGTTCCATGTGGCCTTCTGGCCCTGCCTCTTCCTTTGGACACGTGTCACTCAGCCTGGGTGACTTTGCAGTTTTGCAGCCATTTTGGTGCTTTACAGCACCTTGTGACCATCAGCTGATGTCACTTCCTATGATACAGCACCTGGTGGAGAGTTTCTGTGTCATTATGGCAGCCAGTGACCCTTTCATGCCTGGTCACTTTTGTATAAACCCACATTTTCCTTGAGACACTGTTTTCACAATCCCCTCCAAAATGTCCAATGTGTGCACAAAGCTTGGTTTGTTTCTCACGGCACCATGTGTACCTATGGACCTTGCCTGTTTCCCTGTGCCATATCCCACCAGCCTGACATATTCTGATGTCCTCCCATCGGTGCCCAGTGCTCTGTTATTCCATCTGCCACACTGTCTACCTGACCCATGCATGCCAGACCCAGAACATCATTCTGTTTTTCCCAGCAGCACCTTCATTGATATAGACACACTCCCAGGAAACCTGTCTATCACTCCAGGCACTTATTTTCTTCAGTGCTTCTGCACTCTGGCCCAAATCTTCAACCACTCTGCTCACATCCTCAGGCTAGATCTTCCATCCTCTCAGGACCTCGGGCTTTGAGCTTCCACTCCGGGTGCCATGCCCAACTGCACTGACATTAGCTCATGTCTCTCTACCTGGGAGGCTTTCATGAGGATGTTTGCCACATTGTCCTCTGAACTAATGTAGGACAGACACAGAACAATGTTCTGGACCAACTCCCTCACATTCAGGTACCGAATCCCTATGCATTTTGTCCTGTTCCTGAGGTTCTCAGCCTCTGCCATGGCAATGCAAGCCTGTGAATCCTCATGCACAACTGTTGGGTCTGTGCACTCCTAACCTAGGTCCACCAACCTCTGCCTCACCCACTGCACTTCTCCTGCCATCTCTGACAGCACAGCAAATTCTGATTCTGAAGTGCTCAGTACCACACAACTCTGTTTCCTACTCCTCCACACTACAGGGCTGTCAATGTACTTAATAAGCAAGCCAGTCACCGACATCCTATCATGTAGCTCTGAGGCAAAGAAGCTATCCACAAAGCACTCCAGCTGGGCTTCAGATCCCTGCAGCATGAGCTTCCTTTTCTTGCTGCCCTTTATGTACCTGAGCAACCTCTTGACTGCTGTCCAGTCCACCTTTGGACTGCTCAGAACACCTACAGCAAATGAGATGTCAGGCCTTGTGTTGTTGGCTACAAACATCAGACTGTCAATCTGTACAGATCTGGGTGCTAAAAAGCCTTGTCAGACTTACTGCTTGCAAATCCTGGGGTTATTGGGCTCTTCACCACGTTTGCATTCTCCAGGCCACACTTCTCCACCAGCCTCTCTATCTTTTTTTGTCTGGCTTAACAGGATCTTACCATCACCAGTCCTCTCCACTTCAATTCCAAGGTAGGCCTTGAGGTTCCCTAAGTCCTTCAAGACAAACTTCTTTGCCAGCTCCACCTGCACAGCCTTCACTTCCTGTTCAGCCTGAGCAGCCACACACAGGTTGTCTACATAGATTACTAGTATCTGTTGGGAAACACAAACCTAATTTGGGGGAATTTATAATTAGCTTAAATATGTGAGTGAAGTGCCCAGCTTCACTTCAGAGATCTTGTCCAAATGTATACCAGAGGTATAAGAATTCTCGCAAGGAGTGACACTGAAATGGACCAAACTCCAATTAAAGTCTAAAATATTTATTAACACAATGAGCAAACAACCACATATGGAACACACACACACACACACACACACAAAGAATAAGCGGGAAAGAGCAAGAACGGGGGAGGCAGAGAGGGAAACCAGGATAGAGAGGCATATACTCACACCCGAGAGACTCCTCCAGACTTCTGGCAAATGCGGATGGGTTCCATGGAAGGGGCACGACCAGCAAGAGAGGGGGTCATGGGAACTATCTCAGATCACAGACCGACAGAGATTCAGCATGCACTTCCAAGGTAGCACTAGATCTGCCAAAATCCAGAGGTTCTTATAGGGAATTTCTGCCTTCTGTCCATGAGTCAAACAATAGGTGGACAAAGGCTTGATGGGTTTACCATTGTTTACCTAAGTCTAGGCATAGTCTAAACAATGCATTTGGGTTCAAAACTATCAAGGAAAGGAAGCTAGAGAAAGGGGTGCAATCAAATCTGATCACTGTCCAATTAAGTGTGGACATTTTCCTTGAGACACTGTCTCCACAGGGAGGACTCATTGGAAAAGATAATAATGCTGGGAAAGGTGGAAGGATGTAGGAAGAGAGAAAGGCCATATGCCAGATGGATGGACTCTATTAAGGAGGTTATAGATATGGGGTTGCAGGAATTAAGCAGAGCAGTGGAGGACAGAGGGTCTTGGAGATGTTTCATCCATAGGGTCACCATGACTTGAGATCGACTTGAGGGCAGTTAACAACAACCAACAATTTGCATTCGAGCTTCTGACCCTCAGGCAACCCTTTCCACATTGACTTGTCTGTCAAGGAACATCTTCTTGTCACCAAATATAAGGCTTCCCTTTCTGTAACAGGCACATTTCAAAACACACAGATACACAAGCACACACAAGCTTGTATTCCATCTGGTTGTGCACCAGTTTGAGAAGGGCTTTTTTTAAAATAAAAAATGTATGTATGTAATTTGTATACATCTCTGTATGCATTTTGTTTACTCCATATATTTTTCCAAGGTCTTTCCCTTTGACTGTAGTGGACTCCTCAAGATTAAGTAGAACTAGGAGCAAAATGGGTTTTAAATCTGAATTTGTTATCAGACTGAACAGAGCTCATGGGTCTTCCATGAAATACTTCAATTCTGATTATTGTAAGTTTTCTTCATTTTAGCATTATAATTTTTGATGCAGAATTATTTTGTTTTGTTCTGGTTAAAACAAACAAACAAACAAACAAACAAACAAACAAAATCTTTAGCATACTGCTATAAATTTCCCCAAAGAGCTACCATTTTAGAATCATAGAATCATACCATTAGCAGACGCCCCCAAAGCTACCTATTCCAATTCCTGACAGATGGCCACCCTTCCTCAGTTTAAAAACTTCTAATGAAGGAGTATTCACAATCTTGCATGGCAGTTTATTCCACTGTCAGTTCTTACCATAGAAACAGAGAATCAAAGAGTTGGAAGACACCACAAGGGTCATCCAGTCCAACCCTCTGCCATGCAAGAAGACACAATCAAAGCACTTCTGACAGAAAGCTATCCAGCTTGTTTAAAAACCTCCAAAGAAGGAAGCTTCACCACATTCTGAGCAACATATCCCACTGAGGGAGTGTGTTCTACTGTTGAACAGGTCTTGCTGTCAGAAAGTTGTTCCTAATGTTTAGGTAGAACCTCTTTTCCTATCATTTGAATCCATTGCTACATGTCCTAGTCACTAGAGAAATAGAAAACAAACTTGCTCTTTCTTCAAATATTTAAACATTGCCATCATGTTACCTCTTAACCTTCTCTTCTCCAGACAAAACATATCTAGCTCCAAAGCTGCCCCTCATAGGGCACAGTTTCCAGACATTTTACTCCTTCTGGACACACTCCAGCTTGTCAATATCTTTCTTGAATTATGGTGGCCAGAAAAGGACACAATAGTCCAGGTAAGACTTGACCAAAGCAGAATAGAGTTACACTATTACTTCCCTCAATCTAAATGCTATAATTGATGCAGCCCAGAATTGCATTGGCTTTCTTAGCTGTTGCATCACACTGTTGACTCATGTTCAGCTTGTGATCTAATAATAATAATAATAATAAAATTTATTTATATCCCACCCTTTGGGGACCCAATCAGGGTGGCTTACAACAATAAAACCAATATAACCCAAAACATAATCCCTCCCCCCCTTAAAACAGTATTAAATCAAATGAAAATTAAAACTACAAATTTGAACAATTCAAAAATTTAAAACTTTACAAGTATAAGATTGGCCCAAGGCAATGTTCTTCATCCATCAGTAG
>CM034706.1:147677803-147690540 GCA_020142125.1 Phrynosoma platyrhinos
AGCTCCCTCTTGCTAGAGCTACTGTCCCGAGCAGCACCCTCTGGGACCTACCCGAGACTAATCTACTAAGATTCCTATATCCCTCCTGCATGTACTGTTGCCAAACCAGATGTCACCCATCCTATATATGTGCATTTCATCTTTTTCTGCCTAAGTGTAGTACCTTACATTTCTCTTTGATTAAATTAATTTTGTTAGTTCTGGCTCAGCTTTCTAATCTAACGTAATTTTGAATTTTGCTCCTGTCTTCCTGAGTATTAGCTACTCCTCCTAATTTAGTGTCATCTGCAAATCTGACAAGCATGCCCTCTGTTCCATCATCCAAGTCAATGACAAAGATACTGAATAGCACTGACCAGGAAAAACCCTGTGGCAACCCACTAGGCACTTCGGGATTAAGAGGATCAATTAGTGAGCACCCTTTGGATTCAGTCCATCAGAGCTTTCCTCCACTACATTTCGTTTTCTTTTGCTACTTTCCAATTTCTGTATTAGCTTGAGAAGTGTGAATTATATTGGTCCATAATAAAAATAGAAACCAAACTAATTTTGGCCCCAATTACTAGCCACTGATCACCTTCCTATAAAAAAGAATTCCAGGATATACTGTTGGGTGGAGTATTAACCCAAATGGCTGCTGAGTATTAATTCCATAAGCATCCAGAATGTGGCCAGCTTCCCACACTCATGACTATAAGCTTAGCATTCTGTACTTTCAGAGGAACAAAATGCATAACAAACTCAAGACATACATCAAAATTGACAGTCACCTGAAGTAGTAAAACATGTGCTTGTCTACTGGAAGCAGAAACATATTTGTCTGGTTTGATGTGAATGATTATTTGCATAGGTTGATTTCCACCCTCTGGGTCAGCCTTTCCAACTAATCTCAAATCACACTAGATCAGCTTGTACTATAAATGCTTCTGCCCCAGGTAAGCAATTTAAACAAAGTTTTCCATCTTAATGGATTTGTATGAATAGAAGAGTTTAAATAAACACAACATTTTAACCCTTAATTTTTTATCAAACATGTGTGTGAGTTGCTAGTGAATAGGGGATTTTGAGACTGCTTTTTTTCATTTTTTAATGAAATCATTTTGGTAAATGATTTCAATTAGCATGGAATCCTCATTCTTTTTTTTTAAAAAAAACTCCAGAAATACTGGCCTACAAATCCCTAGAATATCAATGCCACCATCTTTAACAGGAAAGGATGTGGAAATTGCAATTTAACATATTTGGAGATCCAAATGCCCCTACCGATATAAGATATAAATTTGGGAAGTTAGAGTCCATTTGAATCACACAGTAAGGCAACCATTCATAACCTGGTTCTGAGTAAAAGGTTCAGATTAACCCCAACTAGTATGATCAATGGTCAGAGATGACAATAATGTCAGGTCAAAACATGTGGAGGCAGGGAACATATGGGAAGACTCGACTTAGGACAATCTAGCATCTTGATCCAAAAAGGGTTAAACAAATGTTTCATGGAAGACCAAAAGAATTGAATGAAGCCTAAAGCCATTGTGGATACAGCTATGAGTGACTATGAAAACAGCTAAAGTGAATAGTAGCTTTACATTCAGATATATTGTTCCTCTGTGTATTCATTTTTGGTCTCTATATTCTTTTTTTAAAAAAACTATTTATGAAAAACAATACAACAATAAAAAACATAATTTATAAGATGTTAAACATATAACACATATTTAAAAACATTGAAAACATGACGAACATTACACACTTAACAACATTAAAAACATTACAAACAAAACTTCCTGTATACCACCCTATCACTGATTCAAATATATATTCTTTGCTGTTATGCTTATCAGCTTTTAACTTAATCTTTACATCAGTCTACCTGACATAACTACATACATGCCTTGATATATTATAAATTATAATATATATTAAGTAATCTTCAACCTTCTTTATTTTTCTCCATTATTTCCAATGTCCTCAATGATCAGGAGATTCAGCCATTTCTTTTTTATATATGTAAATATTTTGTCCCATTCTCCTGTATCCCATTTCTTCATTTTTTTTTTTTTTGGCATCATATCTGCTTCTATCATATCAAACAGCTTAAGGACTCGTTCATCAGTCTGTATATCTTTTTAAACTTTCCAGTATCTTGCATACACTAACCTAGCTGCTGTTAGGATATACAAGATAGTCCTACCATATTTCTTTTCTTTTTTTTCTTCTATCATATTCAGTAGTAAATCTAGACTAAATTTTAATATCAATTTCAAACATTTCTTTTATACCTCCATTTATAAACTTCCAAAAATTTTGCCTCAACACATTCCCACCACAAACGAAAGAAGGTCCCTTTTTCTCTCCCACATTTCCAACATTTATTTTCTCTATTTCCATATATTTCTACTTATTTTTTCTGGCAAAAGATGCCACCTATACATAATTTTTTAATTAAAAAAATACTTTATCTCTTGCCTAGCCGAACACATTAGCCTTCTAGTCCAATATTTCTCCCACTGAGCTAATTCTAATCCTTTCCCACAATTTTTTGCTCATAAGATCATGCTTTCTTTTACCAAGTCTTCTTCCAAATAGATTTCCAACAATTTTGTAATATATTCTTGATAACATAGAAGGTTTCTCCATCCATATGATTTCTTCCAACTCTCTCATTACACTAGCTATTCCCACCATTTTGTTTAATCTATTTGAAATCTAGACTTCATTTGATGGTATAAAAACCATCCACAATTTAAACCTTCTGCTTTAATTTGTTTTAGTGGTTTCATTTCAAATTTTCTCCTTTCTTTCTTTAGAATCTCACCATATTTTAACCACTTCTCTTTCCTCTGAGGATCTGTTCTGAAGAGGGTCTCATATAATGATTATCATAGTGGGATTTGAGGACAAATTCTTCTTTTATATTTCTTCCATATTCTATATAGGGCCACCCTAACAAAATGATTATTAAATTCATGATTAACCTGAACTTTTTCATAGACTAAATATGATAACCAAATCTTAATTCAGAACCTTCTAGTTTTAACAGTTTTTTTTTTATCTTCCAGCTTTAACCAATCCTTCGACAATAGAAAGAAACTGGCTTCAAAATATAATTTTAAGTTTGGTACTGACAAGCCCCCTCTTTCCATTGCTTCCTGCATATATTTTTGTTTGATTCTGGGTTTTTCCCCAGCCCATATATATTCAGAAAGTTGTTCTTGCCAATCTTTAAAGACACAATCATTGTTTATTATTGGAATGGTTTGAAATAGAAACAAGAGTTTTGGCAAGATGTTCATTTTAATTACAGAAATTCTTCCTAATAGTGATAGTTTCAAGTCCGTCCAATTTTTTAAATCCTTTTTTTATATTATTCAATTTTTTCACATAATTATTTCCGAATATGTCTGAATTTTTATTGGTCAATATTATTCCCAAGTATTTGGCTTTTTTAGTTATATTAAATCCTGTTAGTTCTTTTAATTTTAGTTCTTCTAAGATAGTCATATTTTTAACAATTACATTAGTTTTGTCTTTATTTAGTTTTAACCTGGAGACCTTTTCAAAATCTTTAAATTGTTTTAGCAAATGTTGTATGCTATATAACAGATCCTCTAGTGTTAAAGCAATATCCTCTGCAAATGCTCTTAATTTATATTGGTCTCCTTTAATTTTGACTCCCTTAATCTCTAACGATTTCTTTACTTTCCTTAATAAGATATCCAAGGTAAGAACAAATAGTGTTGGTGACAGGGGACATCCCTGTCTTGTTCCTTTACTGATATTTATTGGCTTTGTTCTAGTTCCATTTATCAATGCTTTAGCTGTTTGCTTTTCATAAGTTCTGTTGATCCAATTTTGGAAATTTAATCCTATTTTCATCCAATTTAAAAGTTTTTTCATCAATTTCCAATCTAAGTTATCAAATGCTTTTTCTAGATCTAAAAGGATCAGTGCTAATTTCTTCTTGTTGTGAAATTCAAAATATTCTATTATATTCAATATTTGACTTATATTTTCTTTTAGCTGTCTATTCGGTATGAAACCACTTTGTTCTTCTGATATTAATTTTACTACAGAAGTTTTAAGTTTGTTTGATAATATTTATGCAAAGAGTTTATAGTCTGTGTTCAGCAAGGAAATAGGTCTGTAGCTATTTGGATCTTCTTGATGTTTCTCTTCCTTTAAGATTAATGTTACATTAGCTTCCTCCCAAGGAGGGGGAATTTTCACTTCTCCAATACTGTTCATTGTTAATAATAATGGAGTACAAATTTTCTCCATTACTGAGCACTTTATAATATTTAGATGTGAATCAATCCAGACCAGATGTTTTGTTGCTCTTTGAATTTTTTATTGCTTCAAAAAGTTCTTCTCTTGAAATAGGTTGATCTAATTTTAGACTAAGCTCTTCTTTTAATGTTGGAATGTTGCATTGATCCTGGTAATTGTCTGTTTCCTTTTCATCTATTTCCTTTGCTTCAAAGATTTTACTAAAGTGGTTGTAAAAAACTTCATTCTTTTTTTTTGTTCTGTGAATATCTTGTCTCCATTTTTTACTATTATGCTTTTTATCTTTTTCTTTTCTAAGTTTCCAAGATAACCATTGTCCAATCTTATTAGCATTTTGAAATTGCTATGCTTTTACCCATTTCATTATTTTTGTTATTTCTTCTAAATTTACCATTTAATATTGTTTTTGAAGAATTTTTACTTTTATTATTCTATCTTTATTCTTACTATTTATTAATTATTTTCTTTTTTAATTATTTCTTGCATAAATAAATCATTTTTCTTTCTTTTTCTTTTGTATCAGCTTATGTTTTTGATAAAGAAACCCCTTATTACAGCTTCACTTGTTGCCCATACAGTTCCCAATTCTACTCCATTTCCTAAGTTGTTTTGAAAATATTCTTTTAGCTTCTTTTATAATATTATTATTTTGGAATAAATACTCTTGCATTTGCTATCTATATTCTGTTTCTAAGATCTTTATCTTCATGCTAACTGGAATGATCTGAATGTATTCTAGCTTTACTTTATCACATATTGCTCTTGAGGCTAAAAACATCAATTCTGGCAAATGATTTATGCTTTTCAGAAAAGGTGTATTCTCTCTCTTTTTCTTTCTTATATCTCCATATATCTAGTAAATTAAATGTGCCTGTAAGATTAAAGAAGGTTTTTGGAAGTTTTCCTTGTTTCTCTTTCACTTTTTTGCTGGATAATCTGTCAATTTGTGGGTTGTTCACTGCATTAAAGTCCCCACATATTATAATTTGTTTCCCATTTTGTTCTTGTAGTTTTTCTTAGATTTTCCGATAAAACTTTGCCCTCTTTTCTTGTGTGGCATACATCATAATCAATATTATTTTCTTATCTTGTAATGTTATTTCTGTGCCTAAGAAATAACCATTTTGATTTTTAAACACTTCTTTAGAGGGTGATTTTCTTGCAAAGTAAGTTACAATTCCTCTTTTTTGTTGTTGAATGCTGAAACGTACTCCATGCCCAATTTTGGGTTTCTCAATAATCTTTTATCTTTATTTCTAAAGTGGGTTTCCTGTAAATTTATTATGTCACATTTCAATTATTTTGTGAAAGATTGTTTTCCTCTTTTTTTGTCATTCAATCCTTTTGCATTCCATGAAAGGAATGTCAAGTCTTTTAAATCAGTCCTCATTTTGTCCTTTTGTCTTGGAATTTCCCCCCCTTGGTTTAATTGGTGGTTTGTTCTATCTCTTCCAAATTTATTTCCTCTTTAGTGATTTCTTCTTCACTGTTTAGTTCTTTCTCTTGTTCTTCTTTTTCAAATTTATTCTATATACCATCATTCTCTTTTCCTTCTTTGAATTTGACTTCCAGTATTTTGTCTCTTGTCTTTTTGCTTTAAAAAATATTATTATATCCTGAGGCCAGCCTTTATTTATTTCCCAATTCATTTTATTTATTTCCCAATTCATTGAAGAGGTATTTCTGCATATTCTGGCAGTATTGGGAAAAAATAATCATCTAAATCTTCACCTTTTAATAGTTTTACTCCTCTGATTTTCAAACAGTTCTCTCTTTCTTTATATTCTTCAAAAGCTTTTGGATCCAATCTTTTCTCAGATTCTTGTTTTTTCAATATTTCTTGTGTTTGTTATGTCCTCTTCCATAATTCCTGTTTTTTTTTCTTTTCATTTATCCAATCTTTCCTTTATCTTACTTATATTTTTGTTACTTCTTCTAATGATGCTTTTATATCCTTATGTTCCATCTTCATATCCTGTTTTATAACTGCCCTTAACATTTTTATTTCTTTTTTCATATTATATTCCATTTCAGCTTGCATTTTTTAAATCTCTTCCAATATAAATATTTATTCATTAAATTGTCTTCTGTGTGTCTGTCTCTTGAGGAAGTGTAGTTGCACTTTTAGAAGTTCCCATTATTTTCTTTTCCTCTCTTTATATATATATTTTTGTATTCAAAATGGAGTCTATGTTCTTGTTGCTTCTGTTGGTTCATTAAATATATTTTCATTACCAGTTGTAAATCTAATATGTCTTTTAAGTCCAGAATTTTTTAAAAAAATAAAAACAGAATTAATTCAAATATAATCCCTTTAATTCAAATTTAATCAATTTCAGAGAATCTGCAATTCCTTTATATTTTTCCAAGCTTTCCCTAAGCAAATCAATAAATCAAAATTTTAAACATTCACAGTTTATTTATCAATTTTCAGATTTGATTAATCAGTAATAGTCCAATGAGTTCTCTTACTCAATTCTCTTAATTTATTAAGCAAAAGGAATAATTTGATTACTTATCTCATTTGATTAATACAGTTGAATCAGCTGAGTCAGTTCAATCAAGGCAAGTTAAATAACTTGGGTTACTTTAACCTCCAAGAATCAAGAATTCAAAAATTTAATAACAGAGAGGGCTAATGGTGAGAGTTAATATTTAGTTTATTGCTTCTTATCTCTGCACTTCATTTTACTCTTTATATTTGTTCTTTACTATAGGCTTCGTTCATTTCTTATTCTTCCACTCTGTTTTTTCCCCTTTTCTCTTCTCTCACTTCTCTTCTTTCTCCCACTTTATTTTGTAGCTGTTTAAATTTTTCTCTTTTCCTTTTCTTTTCCTTTCTGTTTCCCCCTCCTTAATTTTACCTTGAGTCCTCCGAGAAACTGCTACTTTTTATTTTTTCAGCTTTTAAACTTTTTTCTCACATCTCTCCACTGTTCCAAGTCTTTTTTTTCTCTTTCTCCTTGCTTTACTCTTACTTTTCTTAAGTCTTTCTGTATACCAGGTTTATTCCCTGTCGGTAACTCAGTGTCTCAGGTCTTAAGAGTGGAATTTTGTTGTTTACTATATCTTCAATGTTCTTTAAGATAAAAAATGTGTTGATGTCTGGCATTTTGCAGCTTAGCCACTTTGACTGCTGCTGCACTGCTGAAATTTCCCCTGTGACTCTTTCTGGCTTTCTTCAAGTTTGTTCCCACTCCCCTCTATTTGTGGGTCTAGGCAAGACTCACTCCCAGCCCATACAAAGCCTCTGTGGGGTACCACCAAACCCTTGATACCAAGAGGGTTTGTTGCCTCATTTTTTTTGGCTTTTGTTGGCAAAAGAAAATTAATGAAGGCAGCGTAGTGTGGCATTTCTCGGGAGCTCCTCTGAAAAACAGCTCATGCTCTCCTACACCAACTGGAAGTCTTCTAGTTCTCTATATTCTTCAATTACCTTCTTGTGCGCTTGTAATTTGGCTGAGCACTAAGGCAAACCAAGTAGTTGATAACATAGACCTTGAGAGGAAGTTCAGAGCTAAGTATTGTTTGTTTCTAATATCAGGAAGGCCTTCTAAACCCTGTTTATTATTATCTTATTATTTATTTTATTTATTTATATCCCACCTTTCTCCTGATATAGGGTCAAGGTGTCTTATAACAAATTTAGAAACAATACAAATTAAAAACAATACAAAAGTGTTAAAATTAGAAATATAATTAGAAATATAAAGAAATAAAAATAATTAAAGGATTCATAAAGTTAAAAACATTAGCCATATATAAAATTGAAATATATTTTAAAATCTATTTTAAGAAACTTAAAGTATGAACCACATAGCACACAACCCACATGGGTTTGACAAAGCCTGATGACACAACGTTTTTGCCTTCCACCAAAAGAAGTGCAGGGATGGGGCCATCCTGTCCAATCTAGGGAGGAAATTTCAATGTTTGGAAGCAGCCACTGAGAAAGGCCTCTCCCATGTTCCCACCAAGATAGTCTGAGATGATGGTGGGACAGAGAGAAGGGCCTTTCCAGATGATCTTAGAGGTCTACTAGAACTAAAGTCCAAAGTAAATGTGGGAGAACTCAAATAATAGGGATAAGTGATATTTTAAGTTGATTTATTATTTGTTAAGAACTTCCCCAAATGTACATATTGCTTCATAAATGTATGGAAACTACTCTTTAAAAAGTAAAATATGGGAGAAAGTGAAACTGACAGATTGCTTCTCCAGCCAGAAGTCTCAAATTCTGTTCTTTGATTTGAATTTCTGTGTATTCAGTAAGGAAGGATATTTCTTCTTTATTTTAATGATTCCTTTTCCACTCCACAATTGGTAGATCATAAAGTGATTCACAAAATTTTGACCATATTTTTCAGTTTCCTATCTCTGTAAAGAAACTGTGAGCCTCTTCCCTCCCTTTTTTTACTTTGCAAATTATATTCAAATAAATGTGCACAACTCAAAATATTTGAAAAATACACACCAACCTGTTTCAATCAATGTGAAAAATGTAAACAATAAGTACACTGTTTATTAGGAAGTGTATATCAAAATATACAAAAGAAATTCATGCAAGAAGAACCAACAAAATCTTACAATCTGTTATTTAACCAGAATGGGAGTAAAATTTAGGGAAGATTCAAACAAAGAAAACAAGATAACAGTTGAGTAATTTTCACATCATTAGCCTTCCACCATGGTTATAATGCTGAATTTGGATTGCCACCACATCTTTGCTTCTGCATACAATTGAACAGATGAGGTGAAAGGATCCAGCTTTGTCTGATCCCTTTGTCAAATGGGAACCATTCTGTTTCTCCATATTCTGTTCTGACAGTAGCCTCTTGTCCAAGGTCTTTGGACATTTGGAATGGCTGGTCAGAGTTACTGCTGATTCTCTGACCCAGGTTACAAACAGCCTCAGGACCTAAAGTGAGATGTTCAGAACTCTGACTGTAACTTGAAATTTCAGGAAAAGGCTGGAACTTTGGGTACCCCTGACTATTCCATCATTGCATATAAGGATGAATAATTCCTTTATATGTCTCCCTAGTGTGGGAGAAATGAATGTTTCACAGCTATTTGATCCCTCTATTTGAATTTCCTGTAGTGTGGCACAAGATATATTGTGTGGATAGAAAAAAAAGTGTCCCTTCCTTGAAGAAACAAGTTTTCTGTCCAGGAAACCCAATTTCTGCACAGAAAATATGTTTCTTGCCTTAAAACCAATTTTTCCCCATGCAATCACTCTTTCACAACACTTTTGAATGTAGAAATGTAGGATGGAAATTGCACAAAAATCCCACTGCTGTATTAGCAATATTGTTCTCAATCAGGGTGACAAGACATCCTCCTATTCCAAGACATGTCCTACATTTCAACCTTCTATCCAAGAGGAATTCCAAAATATCTTCCATTTTCAACATGCCTAAGAAGCCCATTGAGTAATACCACATTTGTTGCTCCCCTTTGAGAAATTCATCTACTTGGCAGCTTTTCCTCACTGCAAATTCTGGTATAGGATGGATCCTTCTAAAGATCTTTTTTCCTAGGAGCAGCAGCAAAGAAGACTTTTTCTAGTGCTCATGGTACATTTGCTTCTTAGAGGGGAAAAGGACAGCAAATGGGTTAGGCAATGGGCTGCTTGAGGACATAGTGCACATGTTGAAAGATTTGTTTTGCTGAATTTCAGCAAAATGGACACATGAAAGGAGTAATTTAAATGAAGATTCAGCCAAGGGTTTATTGGTAGTAAAGTACAATTTTAAGCATTTGCCTTGATCAGAGTTCTGTAAGTATATTATAAACCAACAAAGCATTTTAACAAAGATAAGTTCACCAGAAAAATGCAGCTTGAACCACATGAGCTGAATTTATATTAATACGAGTGCTGTTAGGTTTTATAATAATAATAATAAATAATAAAATTTATTTATATCCCACCCTTTAGAAAACCAATCAGGGCGGCTCACAACCATAAAATCTTACATAATATCCCAAAGCCAACAATCCCTCACCCCCTTAAAACAGTATTAAATCCATAGAATTAAAACCACAGTTCAACAATTAAAACAATTAAAATACTTAAACAATTTTCCAAAAAGACAATATTAGGCCCACAGCTATGTTTCTCATCCATCCTTAAATGGGGCCACGTGAAGATCATTGGGGTGGGGGTACCCGAGGCCAAGATAGTTAATCTGGAAAGGCCTGCCATCTTGACACCCCTTTTGAAGCTGTCTAATGATGTTAACTGACGGGTCTCATCCGACAGGTCGTTCCAGAATCTGGGGGCAACAACTGAGAAAGTCCTCTGGGAGGTCGTCGCAAGCCTCAATTTTTGAGGCTGCAGCAAATTCCTCCCAGAGGACCAGAGAGCATGGGGAGGATTGTATGGGAGGAGGCGGCCCCTGAGATAGCTTGGACCCAAGCCATTTAGGGCTTTAAAGGTGATAACCAACACCTTGTACTGGGCCCGGAAGCTGATAGGCAGCCAGTTGATGGACCTCAAAACCGGAGTAATGTGGTCCCTCCTGGATGTTCCTGAAACAAGCCTGGCTGCCATATTTTGTACCAGCTGTAATTTCTGAACCAAGCACAAGGGTAGCCCCATGTAGAGCACATTACAGAAATCGAGGCGCGAGGTTACCAGTGAGTGCACAACAGTCTTGAGATCCCTTACTTCCAGAAAAGGGTGCAGCTGGAGTATCAGCCAAAGCTTTATTTTGTAATGTCCTACATTTTTTGAATGTCCTACATTTTCTGGTGCCATGTCTTCCTTTGAGGTTATGACACCTGGTCACTCTGTTCTCAACGGGATTTCTCAACTAACAGGCATCTATTTTGCAACCTATAAATGAACAATTGTGAATATTATTTCTTTAAAGAATGTCAAACCCTGGGGCAAAATCCTGCCCTCCTGGGGTCCCTCTCCCACCTTTTTGACTCACCCAGATGGCTAAATATATTCCCTATAACACAATTGTCTTACTATCCTCATTCTAAATGACTGCCTTTCCTTAGGCTTACTTACTGGAGGAAAGAATTTCAAGCCAAAATATTGGCATTTTTGTTTCTATCCATTTTCCTTTGGCCACACTCACCAGTGAATGCAGGTACTGAAAACCTTTCTGAAATTGATTCTGGCATTTAAGTTAAGAGAAGTTCCCCAGCCTCATCTCAGGGTAGTCAGCTGGGAACACCCTCAATGAATTGTTAATGAATATGGATGTTCATGTTTCAGAACATATTTCAAGTATAAAAAGCAATAGGGAGTTACATATTGGCTGACAGGCAGCATCTACCTTGAGACAGGCTGGACAGTCCCCTTTGCTTTTTGTATTCCCACCTGTTTTGCTCAAGTTGTTTTCTTCCAAGCACTATTAACTGAATTATAGCAATGGTCTCTCTCAGCATAGGAAAACACACACACCATTCATCATCATGTTGTTGTTGTTGTGATGATGATGATGATGATGATGATGAAATCAAAAAGAAAACTATTCTGGGAAGCCCAGTCTAGGATACAATGAGACTTTCTTTTTGGATAAATCCAACTTCCTGCATACAGTAAAGATGACATCCCAGTTTTCCTCTGAAATAACTTTAAAAAATAACATAACTCTTATTTTTCCTGTTTCCATTTTCAGGGAGAGATCCAAAAAGAGAGAAATATTTTCTTATCATAACTTACTTCCCCTCCACAAATTTTGTCCAAAGTCTAGGGAAATATTTTAAATGACCTTTCTCTTTAATGGGAACCATATTTGTTCCCTGGTTTTCTAAAGAATGGAGGCAATAAAATGAGTGAAGTGGCAACAAAATAATGCTGAGAGAAAATTGGTTCACCTGAACACAGGCTAGATCCCATCTCTGTGGCAAATGACCACTCAGGACCTTCACAAATTCAACCTAGACAATGAAAAAAATAGAAATAGTAAAAGAATTCCCATATCTGGGATGAAACATTGAAACATTGATAGAAATGGGGATGATTTAATGTTAATGGACAAATTAACGATGGCAACCAAAGGGAAATCCAATCAAAACTATCTTAAAAATGGGAAAAACTTTGGATTTAAAGGATGAAAGAAAATTTTATATGACAAAGAGTTAAAGGATAGGCCCCGCTTCTCTATTCTCTGTTCGGATATAGAAAAAGATACCGCCAAAATACGAATACCTTTATATATAAATATATACAAATAATATATATAAGCGAAATGAAAATTTAGTTAGTTAAGAAAGAATGCTGAAGAATAAGATTGTACTTTTTTAAAATAAGGATGAAGAAAATGTTTGTATCTTTTTCTTTTTTTCCAATGCCGCAATAAAAAAAAATGGGGACTGCAGTCAGGAAGTCAGAAGGACTAAGAATGGAGACAGTGGCTATGAAAGAATTACAAAAGATTATAAAATGCAAAGACATACAACTCAGCACAAAAGTTAGAATCATACAA
>CM034706.1:147775615-147787470 GCA_020142125.1 Phrynosoma platyrhinos
ATCTGGTTGACTTTGTAATTTTTTTCCCTCTCCATGAATCATTTTCCAGTAACTAGTTGCCACAGTACACTTCCACCACCAAGGATAGGTAACTTCTGACCTTGGAGTTACACTTCCAGCAAAGGGGATTTACCTCTTTAAATATTTTGGACAGTCTAAATGGAGTCCAATACCACCTATACATAGATTTATAAAAACTTTCTCTTAATTCTATACTTGGAGTATATTTGATACATGCTCTCCAACTCTTTTCCCATTGGTCCATTTGTACATTCTGATTCAAATCTATAGCCCATTTTACCATATACTCCTTTACTGTTTCCTCCTCAAGCTCCCAATTTCTTATCAAATTATAAAATTTAGAAATTATTATTTTTTTGGTTCCTCCTTTACAATTTTTTCAAATTCCAGATTTACTGAACCAATACCCATGTTTTTGTTATCGATTTTAAATCTTTCCAACAACTGTCTATGAGTAAACCAATTCAATTTAATTCCTGAGGTCATTAACACCTCCTGGGTTTTAAATATCATCATGTATTTTTCCTTTCCTGGTCTTAACAACTCTTTATAACATAACCAGCTATTGTCACCATATAGTTCCTTTTTAAAAAAGGCTTCTGCTGGAGACACCCACAGGAGGATTTTAGAGCACCAGTTTTTCCTGTACTTCTTCCAAACTTTAATTAAGGTTTTACATAAATAATGGTTTCTGAAATTAGAATCCACCCTTTCTCTATCATAAAACAAGTAAGCGTGAAACCCAAATTGCAAATCATGGCCTTCTAAATTTAATAATTTAGTATTTTTTAACTTAATCCATTCCTGAGTCCATTCTAAGACACATGCTTCATAGTACTACTTTAAATTAGAGAGTGCAAACCCTTCTCTGTTAGTCGAATCCTGGTGAATTTTTAATTTAACTCTTGGCTTTTTTCCCATTCCAAATAAAGTCAGCTAAATCTTTATTCCATGTTTGAAATGGAATATCGTTTATAATGATTGGGATGCTTTGAAAATAAAACATCATTTTTGATAAGATAGTCATTTTTATGATGGCAATCCATCCCATCCATGATAAGGTCAAATTATTCCATCTTTTAAAATTCTCTCTAATCTCTCTCCAGGCTTTTTCATAGTTATTTTTAAACAGCTCAACATTTTTTAACATTAATATTATACCCAAATATTTTACCTTCTCTATTTTTTAAAATCCAGTCCTTTTAATAATAATTTCTTCTTCCTTCTTTGGGATGTTTGCCATCATCATCCCAGTTTTTTGTCTATTAATTCGATATCCTGACATTTTTCCATAGTCTTTAAGGATTTTCAATAGTTTGTCTATACATTCCAGTGGGCTAGAGATTGTAAGAACTACATCATCAGCATATGCCCGTAATTTGTATGTTTCCTTTTTAATCTCCACACCTTTGATTATTTCCTCCTTTCTGATTTTATTTAACAACAATTCCAAAGTGAGAATAAACAACAAGGGGGACAAAGGGCACCCCTGGCAAACCCCTTTGGTAATTTTAAATGAAGTCGATTTTTCAATAAACTGTTGATTATAATACTCACTTCTTGTGTTGCATACATTTTTCTTATCCATTTTATAAAGATCTGGCCAGCCCCTATTTTTTCCAAAACCCCAAACATGAAATTCCAATTTATATTATCAAATGCCTTCTCAGCATCCAGAAAAACCAAAATCAATTTTTTGTTTAAATTTTTTTTCATGAATTTCGATTAAATTTAGTAAGTTCCTAAAATTTTCTTTATTTTTTCTGGATGTGAGAAAGCCATTTTGATCACTATGAATCCAATTATCTATTACTTTCTTTAATCTTTCTGCCAATATAGCAGCAAATAATTTATAATCAGTATTTAGTAACAAAATTGGCTGATAATTATTAGGATCCAATTTATCTTTATCTTCTTTTAAAATTAATGTAATATTAGCTGAATTCCATGTTTGGGGTATTTAACCATTGAGAATTCCATTCATGGTCTTGAAGAGAGGTTTTGCTAACTGATCTTCAAAAATTTTATAATATTCATTTATAAAACCATCAGGACTGACAGACTTTTGTGATTTTGATTTTTTTTTCTGCTATAGCCAATTCCTCCCTCAAAATTGGTTTATTTAACATATCTTTTTGTTCGTGTGTTATTTTAAACATCTCTGATTTATCTACATAATTTTGAGTTTCTGCTTGCTCCCCGGGTGATTCTTTATATAATTCAGCAAAATGCCATACAAATTTTTTTTGAATCTGTTTCTTACCCGTTACCAATTGGGAACCATCTTTTATTTTAGTTATTGCTCTTTTTGGTCTTTCCCGCTGCAGGGCATATGCTAGAAATTTTCCTGGCTTATTTGCGCCTTTCAAAATATTTATGTCTTAAGTATTTAATTTTCCTTTCCATTTCTTCCGTCATTAAAGCTTAAAGTTGTTTTCGAACAAGTTCAGTTTCATTCAAATATTCTAGGTTACTTGGATTTTTTTTAATAACCCTTCTAGTCTTTTTAATTCTTGATTCAATTTATTTTCTTTCTCTCTTTTCTTCTTTTTCCATTCTACAGCTTTTTGAATTAGGTAACCCCTTATAACCACCTTAGATGCCTCCCAAACTATATGTATTGGCGTGTCTTTGTTCATATTTTCAGTAAAATAATTTGTTATTTGTTTTTTCACTTCTAAACATATTTCTTTGTTCTGTAAGATATTTGTATTCAATCTCCAATTATATTGTTTGGGTTCAAATCTCAATTCCATCATCATCAAATTGTGATCTGATCATAACTTCAGGAGAATTTTAATTATTGCAATTGTTGAAGACAAATGTGATGACAGCCAAATCATATTTATTCTTGACCATGAGTGATGTCTGTTAGAATAAAACGTGTAATCTCTAACTTTATCGTTCTTAAATCTCCATGCATCACTTATTGTCATAAATTCTGTCATGTCAAAGAATTCTTTTCCCTGATTTCTCTTTACCACCTTATCTGATTTTTGATCCCATTTTGGTCAACTACCCCATTAAAGTCTCCCATCATAATTATATTATCATGGTCCAAATTAATCAATTTTCCTCTCAGTTTTTTGTAAAATTTCTCTTTATTCTCCAGTGGGCCATATATTCCAACAATAACAATTTTTTTTCCATCTAGATTTAATTCAATAATTAAGAAGTGTCCTTCTGGGTCATCAGAAACCAACTTTGCCTCGTATTTTGCATTAACATAAAATGCCACACCTCTCTTCTTATAGTTTGAAACGGCTACAAATTCATTCCCCAACTTTACACACCTTAAATGTTTTATATCTCTTTTTCTAATTCTTGCCTCCTGAATACAACAGACATCAAGTTTTAATTTTTGTAAATAATGATATTTTTTCCCCTTTTTTGTGGCATGTTTATACCTTGGACGTTCCACATCCCGATTTTCAAATTGTCGCCCAGACCCATATTCCATCAACTGAATATTGCTTACAAATCACCTCTCAAATCTTGAAACAAGTTGAAATTAGTTATCAAAATATTCCTTAATACCCAATCTTACCGACAAACTCGTCCAGGTCCTCTTCCCATTTAAAACTATTGTATAAACTTCTTCCTGACTCTCTTGTCTTAAAACCTTCTACCTCACTATTCAATTTTCCTTCTTCTTCCTCTTCTTCTTCTTCTTCACCCTCATCCTCTGTATCCTCATCCTCCACATCACTTACCCTGACTATTGTTGCAGTAGAGCCCACTGCTCCCTTCTTACCTTCAACCTCATGTTGCTTGTCATTATCTGAACTACCTTTCTTCTGTTCCTGAGTATTCTTTCTTGAAAAGCATTGTCTTACAAAGTTATTTGCCTGCACAGGGGAGGAGGTTCTAACCTTTTTCTTTTTCCATCAAAATGACAGGCCTTCTGATATCTCCCATCTATAATCTATCTTTTCTCTTCTAAGATGGGCTGTCAAATTTGCATATTCCCTTCTTTTCCAGAGGAGTCTAACTGGGACATCTTTCAAAACCTTCAATTCCTGTCCATCATATCTAAAAGGAGACTCATTGTGTTTGATAAGAAAAAGGTCTCTAGTTGTTTTCTTACAAAGTGAATTACAACATCTCTGGGGAGACCTTTTTGTTTCACTACCAGGGAGTTAACTCAATACGTTTCGTTTATTTCCAAATAAAAAAAAAATTCTTCTTTTTTTCTAGGAATGCAGCAATTTTTGGAACTAATTTTTCTATTAAGTTTTCATTTTTCTCCTCCACCAGGCCCCTTATTTTAACTGCTCTCTCTTTCATTTTCAACTCCCAAACAGCTTTCTCGTCCAGGTCCTCTTCCCATTTACTTTCAATTTTTGCCAAATTCAATTCAATCCTATCATTTTAAATTTTTAAAATGTCTACTCTCTTTCTTGTTGATTGCATTTCTACAGTTAATTTCTCCACCATCTGATTAATTTCTCTCAAGTCTGCCCAGATTTCCTGTTTTATCTCCCTTTTAAAGCTTACTGAAACTTACCGAGAGCTGATCTATTTTATCCAAAATAATTTGATTTATATCTGGAGACTTTTCTTTCTTTATCGAAGGTCTCCTTTGGGCTTGGCTTTGGGTGCTTAACTTCTGTGCCTGACCTCTAGAGGTCATTCTTTCAGTTTTCCCTGGCTGCACTGTCCCCACAATTATAATTTATCTAAAAAAAACACCTTTCTTTCTGCCCAATCAAGATTTTATCACCAATTTGGAAATCCTCAGTTAATAACCCTTTAGTATGTTCCAATATATAACAATTACCAATTAACTCAATCCCAACCGGTAGCCAACATATAAATCCAGTTAGCTGCTCCCCACCTATTTTATTTACCATTCTTTAATTCCTACTTTAAGGTCTGCTGGTTGATTTCTTCCATGTAATTCTGTTACAGTTCTGTTTGATCTCGCTGTAGGATTGCCTTTAATTTCACTGCAAGTTTTCTGTTTTCCAAATCGTCCGAGTTTTATCCTCTCCAACCACTTATGCAGTTTATTTCTGCTTATTTCAGTCTCCAATTTATCTGTAGTTCTTCCTGGTTTCTGCAGCTTCTTGCCACTCTAGCCACTTCCTCTCACTGTCTCTATGATTCCGGCCAACAATCACCTTTTCCAGTCACCAGTTTCTAACTCCATGTCTCTAAGGCCCCAACTTCTGGGAGACGTTCTCTTCAGCAGTTGTAGTCAGCTCGCTGCTCTCAAAATTAATCCCGCCTCGTCTTAGCTCTTCTTCCTGACTCCTCCTGGCTTCTCCTCCACTTTCCACAATCTTTTCCATCCCATCTTCTCACCAGGCACCAAGGTCATCCACTTCCACCAGACTACTCAAGGACAGTGCAACATCGCAATGTGGATTTGAGAAAGTAAATAACTCTTGGGTGAATCACCTTTTCAGCAATATGTGTCTCTTTAACACATTCAATATTTTAAGCCCAGATCAATCAATTCAATTCACATATCGGACTCTTCTTGTGTTAAAGTCAATAATCACAATAGCACAGTAGCATCAGGTTGAAACTGCTTTCTTTGCAACCATGTATCTTTAAGTTACTTTACTTTATCCTCTATAATCACCAATTCCATTCAAAACGAATCTCTATCTTAAAGTTCTCCCTTGGGAATGCCAATCCTTTGTTCTTTTGTATTTTCTCTCAGATGTTAACAACCTAAGCTATTAAATAGCATCTTCATCAGTCAGCTCACCTTTAAGTCTTCATATATGCATTCTTTCCTTTTAATTTAAAATTGGAGACACTCGGGTGATTTATCACTGCAGTCTAGGGGCTATGGATTGCTCTTCAGTCCCACTGACCTCACCGGGGCTCCGCAGGTCTTAAGAACTCAAACCCTGCATCACTTACCAGCCATTTGTTCAGATTCTGGACCTCCGTCAAGCCCTTTCCGATCTCCCTATACCTAGGGAGCAATTTCTGGTGCTCAGAAATACCTTTCTGAGTCCCAAGTCTCCCAGGACGTGGTTCAGTCCCCAGGCAACTCCTGGAGATTGTCCCTTCAGAGTGACATTGCCAACCAGACTTTTGCTGTTTCTGATGATGAAAGCTGAACTCTTAACAAGTTTAACATTCAAACTTGCATATTTTGTTTCTTTTTAAAAGAGTTAACACCCTGGGAAACTACAATTTCAGCCCACATAAAGGGTGGGTTTTTATTGAAATCAAGAGAAACATCATCATTGCAAGAGAAGTTCTTCAATGGAACCCATTACTTAGTGGAGCAATGAATTCTGCTGGAGATCTTTGGTGGGCAGCTATCTGCTTGGACATGTTTCAGCACTGAATTTTGTATGTGAAAGAAGAGGTTCAGCTTCATGGCTTAAAAGGCTTCCAGTTCAATGATTCTATAATTATAAGAAACACTCCATTGAAAGCTTTAAATGAATGCTTTCATTTATTAACCATTACTCTTATCCTGAACAAATTACTTGGTTTTCAGCAAAACCTACTTCTTAACAAATGCCTTTATGATTGAAACTATTGCTTTGTTTGTTGTAATTAGTGATTGCTTTGGTTCTGCATTTATCAGGGATTTTTAAAAATGAAATAGAAAAAAGACTGCAAGTGTAAATAATTATGTACTGATATCTGAGGAATCAACATTGGACTGAAAGTAGTGTGTGTCTGCTATTATATATGTGCAGAGAAGAGGAGAAGTGGAACACTCAGGCAGTTCCCTTAACTACAAATGTCTTTGTTTATCAGTATATTTATTTCCACTTATGTGGCAGAACCCTGCCAACTACCCAATGGCTTCTTTTTTGGTTCCTGAAACAACAAAAGCTGTTGTGCATACACAGGAAACAAGTGTAAAGGACAAAGAAGCAAGAAATTATAACAGAATTAAGGGTGTTCATTTTCACTGAAAATTGTTATCCATTGTGTGCTTGGAGATTGTTGGCTATCTTGACCCTAGCAAGGCAGCAAATCCCAAATTGAAATTTAACAGTGTGGCATAATTTCATTGATTCAGTCACCAATGATGATGGTGTGTGTGCGTGTGTGTTAAATTTGCATACCTATTAGCTGGTGGATGGAAGCCAGCAGCTTTGAAAAGGAAGTCCCCTTAGCAGAGTTTTGTTCTGTAACTTCTGAAGCTTCCATACTATTACAGTTCCTTCTGCAAAGTCCATGAATTGCTGGCCACCATTCAAGAGTCTCTGAATCAGGCTATTCAAACTAAACAGTTACAGTGGCACAATTTCCTGCCATCCCTTAAACATTCAAGCAAATCTTCCAAAGGAATTATTCATGGCACTCTGTCTACAGAATGTAAAACAACCTTTACTCTAGAGAGAACTTCAGTTAAATTTTGGAGTATTACTGAATTGGAGCAACTTGTTGGTGTTATACATGGCTATACCACCTTAGGAACCTATTCTGTATCATTAATAAAGGGGGAGTAAGAAGGATAGGATTGGCGCCTGCTTGTAGGAAGAAATTCAAGGACAATTGAGATCTTCTAAAAAGGCATAAACAGCAGCAACCTGTAATTCAGTCCAAAGCAGGAAGCAGAAGAAACAAAGCAGGCAGGAAGTAAAAGAAAGAGTCAGAGAGAAGAGTGAATCAAGAGGAGACAATGTTTGAACGGAAGAATGAGTCAGATAGAAATAGCTCTTATCTGTCCATTCACAGACAGCAAAATAGTTGAGAGTGGCCCAAAGCATTAAAGGTGACCTCTGGGTAATGCTGATGGTCACTCTGCACTCAGCACACCATTCTCCTCTCTCCATTTATTCATTGATTTGATTCAAAAGAACTTGCCAGTTTTTACATAAACCAGATGGACAGAATTTGGTAATTTAAAAAAAGAATAAAGAATGTGGGAGAAAATGAAATTGACAGATTTGCCCATTTAGGCAAAGAGCTTTGGAAATGGTTGTACCAAACTGGATCTGTCCAATAAGGATGGGTGAGAATTTATTTCAGTTCATGTTTTGGTAAGCACCTGCCATAATTTGCAAAGTTCTTCATAAATAGGATGAAAAAACCTGCAGATTTTTAAAAATATATATATATTTTAAAAATAAACATCAAAGATGAGAGAAAAGGAAGCCAATGCATTTGTCCATTTCTATCATTAAGTTCATAATCTCCACCAATTGTTAATGCTCAATGGCAGTTCTGACACAAAAAAATGTCTCTGTGAAATACTTCTGTCCACAGCCTTTGGTTTTCATTGATGTACTGCTCACAAAAATGAATGTTTTGTATCTTTCAACCTTCCCTTTACAAACATTTGAAAACCTTCTTTAAAATTCAATCAATACTAAGAAAAGACCCAACATGAGAAATAAAACAACAAAACCAGAAAGCAATGGGGTCTAGGATTGATGTTAAGACTGTAAACTACTTGCACTGACTTGGAGGTAAATCCCACTGGCCTCAGTCATACTGAAGATTGAACAAACATGCACAGGATTGGAGGGATATGACTACAGATTACTCTGATGCAAAGTGGGGGGAGGAGGGGATCAAGTGGTACCATAACAAACAGCATCATTGAAATGATTCTGATTTTTATAGCCCAACATATTTTCTTAAATTATATCCGTGGAGGCATTTTCAGCTGACAAATAGGTGTGAACACATCACTTTGCAATCTTTTCTTTTCACAGTACTTCTCCTCTCCACCACCCCTTACTCAATCCCAAATATTCTTATCCTTGTTGTTCAGAGGCTTTAGCACTAACAATGTAATACACTGTAGGTGCCAATGCATCCTGGGATGAATGCCACGTGGTGAGAATCACTTTAAATACATGATGTACTGGTCTAATTGGATTGGTTTTCCATTTCCACTCCATATTGGAGTGTGCTTGTAAGGACCTCAAATTTTCACCTATTTTTCAGTTGAGTTTTTCATTATTTCATCTCTGTTTTAGCCAATAATTATATTTTTTTGACAGAATGGCATCCCTCACAACACACACAAAGGCTAGGTTTTCAATCTCTAAGGAACGGTACAGTCCTTGAGGTCACAAAAGAGGATTCAGCAAAAAAGCTGGATCCTTTGAACAGAAGGTCTAATTATATCTATGCTAAACCTTACACAGCAGCTGTGTATATTTCCTGTAGGCCTTTTCCTCAGCTCAAATAAAAAAGTGTTACCCAACCAAGTTTTGTGCACAGTAGAGGGAGAAAAACTCAACAGAGCCCTTTTGCCTAGTGGTGCAGTGGAGGAAGAGATGGAACATGACTTCATCTGCAAGCTTCCCAAACCCAGGCTTCCCTGTTCTTTTTCATCTTAGCTGGAATCTTCACAGTAGCTGAATGGTATTACTGTGAGGCATCCCATAGGAAATATACTGGGGTAAATTGTTCCTGAATAAGCAATGAGATCCCAATGCTCCTGCCATGATTAAAAACTTCTAAACCTCATCTGTTGATTTGGATCAACACAGCTTGCTGTCTTGTGGACCCGCCTTAGGGGTGTAGCCATGTACTATGTTGCATACAAGTTAGAATGAGGACAGTGTACATAATCTAGCTCTATTATGACCCCCCCCCATAATCTTTATAAGCTCTGGATAGAACTGTATTCATTGACAACACCTGGCTGCATAAACCTTTGTATGACCTTAAGAATATGTGCTACACAAGAATTATCTCCTAATCAATAACTCTTAGACACAGACCATGATGATTTGTGACTTTATCTGAGGTAAATGGCCAGAATTGAAATGGTGGCAATAAAACTTCTCTCTAAAAACAGTGTCTGTTTTAGTGGGGAGCCCATAAATCTTGTTTTCTGGGCAGAGAAAGAATGAATAAATTAAACATGCCACCTGTTCTGGTTGCAATCTGCCAAGGCTTCATTTGTACTTGAATGAGTGGACATATTGTACTTGCAAACAATGCAGACCCCTGGCTCAAGTCTATAGTTTTGATATTGTCTTGTGATAAGATCACACAATGTATCTTGAAGAAAGTCAAACAAAGGCTTTAAAACCTTTAAAGGACATTTGAGTTGATCCATCAACTGTTTCCTAACCAACTCATCACATTCATACTGAGCCCTAATGTTGTATTCCCAGTCTCCCATCCATGTTTCTCACAGCAACCTCTTTTACTCCCTCAACTAAAGAAGCTTTTTCTTAAAAGAAACACTTAATGAAACCTCCAGGGCTTTTCCTTTGGCACCACCAACATTTGCTTGCTTATTTGAATGAGTGATTGTAAGCCAGTTTCAACAAGCTTGTGTGGTGTAGTGACTTGAGAGTTGACTATGGGGCCATACAGACAGACCTAAGGGGCTGCTCCATGCCACTCCAGGAGCATTGAATCAGGACCACAGCAACTGCATGCCGTGCCTCAATCTGGCAGTTTGTCACTCCAAAAAGAGCTGGCAAATGCCACTCCTTTTTTGAGTGGAAAAAAGCTGTCCTTACTGCCACCACCATGGCTTTTCTGAAGTTCTTTGGAGCAGCATGTTTAAACACTGAGCAAAGGGAGTGCCCTGATGCTGTGCACTGTGCAGTGGGCCATGAGGCATGATGACAGCATTGGGGCAGAGTTGGGTGGCTGGTGTGCAGTCACCCCTCCCGAACTCCAATCTCAGGCTGGCCCTTTTGGCTGGTCTGTACAGGCCCTATAACTCTGAAGAGCAGGGTTTGAATCTTTGCTTGTCCATGAAAACCCATTGGGTTACCTTGGACAAGTCACATTCACTAAGCCTCAGAGGCTGGCAATGGCAAACCCCTTCTGAGGAAACTTACCAAGAAAACTCTGTGATAGGTTTTCTTTAGGTCACCATAAGTCAGAAATGACTTGAAGGCAAAAAACACACAAAGCCAATTTTAAGAGACTGAATCTTTGTACAGGTTAAGTGTCCCTTATCCAAAATGCTTGGGAACAGTAATGTTTAGGATTTGGGATGGGAGGGGATTTTGGAGTACCTATATTTGTATATATGCACATAATGAGATATCTTAGAGATAGCACCCAAGTCTAAACACAAAATTCATTTATATTTCATATATACCTTATAAACATAGCCTGAAAGTAACTGTATACAAGATGTTTTAATATTTTTTGTATATGAAAAAAGATTTGTGTACACTGAACTATAAGAAAGCAAAAGTTTTACTACCTCAGCCACTCATGAAAAATGTATTGTCCCAGGCTGCCTTTCCTTATCAGTGGTTTTGTGCCTCTGATTTTTGAGATTTTGAGCTGTTGTAATGGAATTAGCTTTGCTTTAAGCCTATGTTGCTGCTGTTCTTTAGTCTAATATGCTAGATCCATGTTTCTCTCTCACTGCATTGTTATTTTCACTCTGTACACTACCTAAAAAGTGAATTAGAAATATGTTAAATAAAAACAGCAGTAATCCTTTTATCCAACCTTTCCTTTAAATGCCACAATCAAATGGGATGTCACAGTTTTGCTAGGAAAAGATTGCCAGTGGTCTGCAAAATATGCATAAAGCAAGTGGGGAAAAACAAAGTGAAAGTGAGATAAAAATAGATAGAGAAAAAATAATGGTCTGATATTTGTGGAATTTATAATTCAACTTCACTTATGGTGGCCATTTCACCCACCACCAACTTTTCAATTAAGAAAGGGGACATTATTGTGCTGTACTGACAATTAAAGACAGAGAAGAGAATCTAATGGCTTTGTGGGAAAGGAGACAGCAAGGAAAGGACTAACACATCAAGTCTCAAAAACACTATTGGAGGATCTCTAATAGACCAGTGTGGTCAAGACCTCAATTTCAAAGCTAATGCAAATATAGTTCTCCCTTTGGCAACCAGCTACTCTAAACAAGAGGATGGGACCATTATTTCTATGCTAACAGA
>CM034706.1:147802356-147817521 GCA_020142125.1 Phrynosoma platyrhinos
GTATACAAATAAACCATATTATTATTATTATTATTATTACCTGTGTTTCCTGGGCTAGAGCCTGCTACAAATAAAGGTTACACTGCAAGGATAGGAGAAGAGGAAACAGTTTTGTATTTCAAAATTATAGAATCCTATGTTTTTCACTCATTTGACAATTAGCAGGTTTGGAGAGCTTGATAGTTGTACTGCTGCTTTGACAGACAGCTGCTAACCATTTATCTTTTTCTTTATATTCCCATGCCTCAAGGTGCATTCAAAAACAAACTACTGATATGATTAAAGCCTTCAGGTCAAACTGATTTTATTCAGGCTGCACATATTTTATGGTTATATTGTTGAAGACTGTTCTAACAAATTTTACATAATTGCTTTTAGCTGAGAAACTATTTAATATATACTTTTAATATTTAACAACTTTTGTTATCATTTAAACTGATTTCATTGTAGACCACCCTGAGATCTTTGGATAAAGAGTGGGATATAAATATTTTAATAAATAAATACTCTGAAATTTCTTTTCACTAAAGAGAAATTAAGAAGCACAAGAACATTTTGTAGCACTATTATTTGTACAATTACTGCTTACATTATTTCTATAAAGACCTAACAGCATCTGTTAAGATTAATCCAAAATTTGGTTCCCCACCTCATCTAAAATAGAGGCTAAGTCTATTGCAGAGATGAAAGATAAAGGCTCCAAATGAATGTTTCCTGTGCAGAAAGTGCCTGGCCTTATTAACTCTTCTTGAATCTTAAATGATAGAACAGACAGGGCATTGAAAAGCAAATGAAAGAGCATAGCAAATAAGAGAGCAAAGTCAGTCAGAAATCTAAAATCCTCATATGAGCAGCTATAATGGCTTCATTTCACAGCTTGCATCCTTGCAATTCTGTCTGTTGATAGTGAACAAAAATCTGATTTTTAAAAAGAAATCTAACCACAGCTGATGCAGGGTATGGCTACAAAGGAAGCGAATCATACACCCAGTCTTCAGGGAAGAAGGCTTGTATTTGGTTCCCCACCTCATCTAAATCCCAAATGAAAATTTCCTCCTTTCTTCAAATTCATACCATAACAGTAATTTAAACTGTCAGCTGAACATTTAGAAATACAGTTCAGCTTTTCAAAGAAAACAGGCAGGCAAAGTTACCAAAGGAATATGAACACAGCAAATATAAAAGTTCTAAGTGTGAACAATGTTCATTTTCTCATTCTCTGCAATGGTAGAAATTTGGGGACTGAAGAAAAACTTCCTTGTGATGGCAAGACTGTGTGTGTTTTTTTTAAGGAAAACGAAGCCCTCATTTAACCCCCCCCCCCCCATAGCTCTGCCCCTGACTTGACACATCCTATATACACTCTTTTGATTGTCATTTGGCTAATGGAAACCAAGTTGTTTATGCACACACAAACTTTTAAACATATCTTTGATAGAAGGCTCTTTCAAAATAAAATGGTGGCATAGGTACACTTTTGGTCTTATCTACCACCCAAAGACACTGGTGGGATGGGAGACCACTGAAATCCCATTAATAAACTGTTAGGATCTGAAAGAGACTTGGATACAAGACTTAGGTACAATAAATAAATTTTATTCTACATCGTAAGTGCAGGAAAAACACAGTACTTCAGAATCTTCTTCAGATTAGGCTTACATTTTATTATCCAATCAATCTCATTGTGATGTTATCTTCACAATGTGAAACAACTACAGTATAGATTATTTACAAGTTACTCAGTGAACAAAAAATGTTGTCCTGATTTTCTAGAAGAGTGAGCATTAGCATGGGAAAGAACTGCAGTATGAACTCTTCTTAGGTAAACTAATGGTTCCTGTACTGCTTTTGCAGACTAGGAAGGAAACACTGCACAGGTTCCCAGACTTGCTGTACACCGCCCCGATTGCCGAGCAGAGGGGGTGGGTTACAAATAAAAAATTATTATTATTATTATTATTATTATTATTATTATTATTATTATTATTATTATATAAAAGTCATGTCAGAAAGGACTCTTTTAATAGACCTATTAAAATCAATAGGAACTGCATTATTTATGGCCAAATTAAGCCCCAATTTCTTCACTGAATTTGGATCCAACCTTCAATCTTCAATATTATCTGTGAAATTTCTAGTGGCTGAGCTTTCCTGTAGGCGTGATTGAATCATTGTAAAATGAGGGCATTCTGTATGTAATAGGATCTTTCTTTCAACAGCAGAGATGGTCCCTGACTATAGGCCTTTGCAAACTGCCAGAAATAGTACACATTAAATTGGGGCACTGCCCTGGCTAAGTGGTAGGGAATCATGGGAACTGTAATTTATTGTGGCACCAGAGCTCTCTGACAGAGAAGGCTCAATGTCTCAGAAAAAAATACAATTCCCATGATTCACTAGCACTGAGCCAGGGCAGTGCCTCAATTTAATGTGCACTATTTCTGGCAGTCTGCAAAGGCCCAATATTACATTTTTCTTCACAGAAACAATTCTCTATAGGAAAGCAGGTCATTTGGTATTAGCCCAAAGCAATTTACAAATCACTGAAAAGCTGCTGGAAAAAGCAGGCAAGACTATTTTTTGCTTTTTATTCCCTATCTGAAGAAGCTCTAGTAAAGCTAAACAGGTTTCCCTTCAAGCACATTTATAATCTTGATTCTCACAAGCCCACAAATGGAATAGAATGCACAGTCAGCCACAGAAGAAGTTACTGGTTTCCCAGAACAGCCTTAAGTACATTAACAGTGTTCTTTACCATGTATGGATCTGAGAAGAGTTTGCTTTCCTTGTAAGCCTGCAGCAGATACTTTATTCTTTCTTCCTTAAATTATATTTGTTGAGTCCCCATTACCAAACAGTGTGCCTTCCTAGATCCTTTTATTCACTCTTATCTGCTCTTCTCAGCAATATGCCTATACTATTTTACAACCATTTGACATGTTAAGTTCTGAAATTAAAACAATATGGAGGGACAAAAAACACTCCTTTATAGCAAAGAATATATTTATCAATATTAACAATATTGTTATTCATTAATATTATGGCAAGGTCCTGTTTCCAGGAAAATATCCATGGTTTAGAAAAACCCCAAGATTATTTGTTTCTTTAACCCTGGCTGCCCCACAATATAAATTATTTAGGTAAATGCCATACCTCTAAGCTTTGGCAATACTTTCAAAATTCTTTGCTCAGTTCCTTAAGATGTTTTTTGTTGTTGAAAAAAAAATGCCACCTGTCCTCCACCTTTATGATGGAGGGAACAATCTTCTGCTTTAGAGAACTGGGAGGTACTCTCACTTTTGTACATTTTAACAAATAATGACAGTCACATGATTGTAATGATACAAATGTATGGCATTTTTTGTTTGTTTCTGAGCATCCATGCTTGAAATTATAGGACATCTAAAAAAAATAAAGTAAAATATGCTCCTCATAGTTGCATATCTAAATTTGGAAATATCCCTCTATATATCCTCAAGTATAATAAAATCAACTTGAGAAAATTTCTCCATGAATCATCTGTATTTGAATCGTAATTTATTTTTGACATCTAACATTGGAAAACCTGTGAACTGTAAATTTAATCAAAGAAGGAGGAAGGAAAGAAGAAAGGCTGTTTCATTTTTATGTTTGAAAGGGGGTATTCAGACAAACTTGAATCCCCCTTATATTATGCCTTCTCTACAAATTAAGACCAGAAAGAATGCCAGATTTTTTTCTTGATAACAGTACATTACAGTTAAATTTAATTTTTCATTTCCCCAGTTTGCCTGTAGCATCACTGAAGTGAAGGTTGTTTTTTTTTTTATCATAATACTTCTGACATTTTGATGTTTATACAAAGCTCCATCATTCACATAATCTCATTTCAGCTTTTTTCCTTGTTGAAGCAAGTTCATAGATACATGTTTACTGATTTGAGGCAAGTGTATAAAATCATTGTGACTTTTAAAATAAGCTTGTGAGCTCTGGGTCCTTACACAGAGTATGGAAATGGGTAGTTCAGGAAAGTAAGCAATTAGGCCATCCAGTTCTTACTTACTGAAAGAATGTAAGATATAAATAAATAAATAAATAAATAAATAACCAGAATTTAGCTATAGGGCTTGTTCATATGTGTAATATATTCTGCCTGATTTTTTTTCAGCTAAAAATGGTAGCAGCCAAATGAATCAAGTTTCTTTCATCCCCAGTTTGTTTATTGTGTTTCTTCCTGTTTCTTATTGACTGAACTAGATATAATTATTCAGTAATTTTATATTCAAAGAAAGGAAACAGTAATTCAAGTAATTTTTTGCAGAAAGTCTGTACAAATCATGAATTTTTCAAATTTTTCAAAACTCACTTCCAATTTGCAATTTATTCTGTACAAAATTTGCATGCAGTTGTTTTGTACAGGAAACAGCTTTTTATGCACAAGAAACATTTTTTTCTGTGCAAAATATACCATTTCTACACAGAAATATTATTTTCTGTGCAGAAAAGCCTGTTTTTTGTGCAAATCAACAGTGCAAATTTGGACAAAATAAATCTCTAATTATAGCATTTTCTGTGCAGAAAACAGTGTTTTCTGAGTGGAAATATTATGTAAATAAAAATCTGTTTCCTACAAAACAACCATTTGTGAATTTTGCACAGAATTTTCAGAACTACAAATATTCTTGTCTGTCCAGGGTTCTTCTCTACAGAGCTTGTCAACATAAGAAGAAACATTGTTTTCATCAACTTTTAAAATATAATTTCCATACCATGTCTGATGCAGCATTCATTATGCAGTGCTTGCAGGAAGAAAACAACTTTTTCAAGTCCATCCAAATCCAAAATCCCATACCAAATTCTCTTTCAGTTTTTCAGGTTCTGGGACCTGGTCCCTCAGGTCTCTCCACAGCCTATGGAGATGCTGCCACACCTTTGGAACCTTGCAGATAGAGGCTAAGTGTGCCATCCTCCTATCTTTACAACCTTAACCTTGCAAGGCTTATCAGCACCATCCATGCTTTCTTACCAAGCTGAGTGAGATGGCCAAATGACCTGTGAGAGATAAAGTGGTGCTACAATTTGCTGTAAACATTAGAAGGTCAGGCTTTTCTTCTTAATCCATCAGTGCTCACCTCACTGTCCTCCCCTTTATTCCAAAGCAGTTGGATTCCCTGACCTCAAAGCCAACTTTCATGTCCATTGGGTACTGGCAGGCTGGGTTAGGGAACCCCCTCCACCCTCCCAATTCTTGCCTCCCCATATATAATGTTGTCCTTATTCACCTCCACCAATTTCTCTCAGCAGTCTGTACATTACTGATGAAGTTTTTCTTTTCAAGGCTGCTTTCATACTGTCATTTTTGCAGCCACATGGTTTATTGAACTTTTTCCTAGATCCAGCCATGACACTTCCAGTTTACACTTCCGGTTTTTCTGTTGGACCTTCATTTTAACCAGCAGGACTTACACATGCATATCAGAAGCTCTAAGGGCAGGGAGCAGATTATTACTTTGGGGAAGTTCCTGGCATGACAAATTTACCCAATGCAGGCCATGCTGTACTAGTTATTTATGTTCACATGTCCTAGGTATTGTTTTTACACAGAGTGGCTTCCCTCTCATTCAATGCAAATTTTGGTTTGTGTCGCAGTGGTCGGCATCCCCTTTTGACAATTTTCTGCCCACTCCTTCTGTGTAGGAGCTGCTATGGCTGCAGCCAATTATGATTTCCCCACATATGCTATTTGGAACGTGGAATACTGGCAGTCTCGGGCTTTCCAGTCTTATGTTAGAAATCAGGCTGGTACTTAACAGCACACCATAATGGCAGGGCCTCACCCTCATCCCCATTTGATAATTTATATTTCCTGAACAGGTCCTTCAATTACAGTGTGGATAATCAGACACAACCTCACTTTTTGGGTCAAATTGCATGTGGTCTATTTGGATGGGGACTGGAACCTCAGTATGTCACACCTGGCCAGTATCCATTGGTGATGTCAGAGAAAGCGGCCAACAGAGTAGCTGATAAGAACAATGTCAGACTTGAGCACAAAAGCAGCTGCAAAGTACAGTACCAGTCCGAATGTTCCAAGAAGCCAAAACAGGGATTCAAGAGTCCACAAAGCAAATCAATGAATACAGTCCAAGGTCCAGGGTTCCAGCAAGCAGGTCATCCAATCCAGTCCAAAGGTCATGAATTCCAAGTCAGTCCAAAGTCAGTCAGGGAGTCAAGAGTCCAAAGCTTCCACCAAACCAACTCAGATAAGCTCTGCCAAACAGCTCAGCTTCTCCCAGCTGTTTATGTGGCTCAGCTCCCACTCACAGCTGTTTGGACTTAGCTGCGCGTTTCTCATATAACCCGAGAGAAGGAGGAACGCCCTTTCTGACCTTCTCTGACTAAAGGTAAGTACCTCCGTGTCCTGCTCCTCTATATCTCCCAGGCTTGGAACCTCTACTGGGGGGAGGCTAGGCTGCTGAGGCAGGGGCTGTGGTTCAGTGGGTCCCACAGAGCTAGGTCCAGGTTCAGCTAAGTCCACTGGAGCTGGTAGAGCCAAGCTAGAACCTGGCTCAGCATCCTCATCATCTGAGTCCTCCATGTCCTCCACCTGGCTGGCCCTGACAGGTGAGGTCTATGAGACATGCAGTGGGAGGCTCAACTTCCCAGATAATTGAGCTTGCTACAACACAATCCTCGACTAAAGTAATTATCTTTCATCTGGGTGAGAACAATCTAGTTAAGATGCCTGGGCTCTAATTTGTTGGTATGGTGATGCCTGACATCCATAACATCCAACATCATCTCCCAGATATTCACATCTTGTGGATGGAGATGTTACCAAGATACGTATGATAAGATGCTCATAGCCACTTCACAATCAATGTGGACCATGCCAATTGAGACATCATCCGTAACCTCACTTTGTTCCTGTCATCTACCCAGGCACATGGGCAGATGTGGCTTAGCTATATAAAGGGGATGGTGTACACCTTTGTGTACATTGTGATCTCTACTTGGACTCCCTCACCCATCAGTTATGGTATTACATCCAGGGGATATGGTCTTGGGTGAGGGGGTGCCAAGCTGGAATTGCCTCTTCCTGTGGCAGATATGGAAAGGAAGAAGGGACACTAAATACAAGTTATATTGCAGGGAGGGAAGCCCTGTGGTGGCCACATGGACTAAAAAAGGGGGACTACAGTCTGGGCAGATGCAAGTGGCCTCACCTCCAGTGGACTGTTAGGACATGTCCCATGGATTGGCTGATACAGCAACCATTGCCAGATGTTTACCAGACCTCCAGGGCTTGATTCTCTGCTTATGCATGTTGTGCTCTGGAAACCATAGGACCCTATGTCCCCTCTATTTTACTATGAAAATGTTTGTTAGGAATGTAGCTGATCTTAATTGGTGCATGTACATTAAAGTTGTGGCCATCTCATTTAACATGCAACACAGTGTTTGGCCTCTCTGAGCCTCGGTACACGGCTAATAGAGCCGTCTTCCGGGCCTGGAAGAGGAGGGGCAGCCGCACAGGGGTCCTCCTCCTGAGGTCGCCCCTGGAAGCGCTGGCCATCCGCATGGCCGGCGCTTCCGGGTTGACCTCACGCCGTGGCGACCAGATGCGCCGCGGCGTTTGAGGCAGGGAAAGTGCGCCCGCCACTTTTGGGGTGCACTTTCCCTTAAATCTAAAAAGAGCGCCGCGGTGAGGCTGCCTTGGCCCCGCGGCGCTGCGGACCAGGGCGTCTTGGACGCCCTCGTCTGCATCCCCCCTCTATCTTGGTGCAAGTAACAAGAATTTTCCTGGAATAATATGTACCATGAGAAGTTTCCTGATAGTCCTGCTTGCATTTCCCCTCTTTCTAACACAATCTTGTTACTCTTCCCCACTTTTAGAAAGCTAGAAATTGCAGTTTGATTCTCTCAACTGTGATGCAGTAGAGACTACGGGCCTAAGCAGACTGCCAGAAATAGTGCACATTAAATTGAGGCACTGCCCTGGCTCAGTGCTAGGGAATCATGGGAATTGTATTTTTTTCTGAGACATTGAGCCTTCTCTGTCAGAGAGCTCTGGTGCCACAATAAATTACAGTGCCCATTATTCCCTAGCACTGAGCCAGGGCAGTGCCTCAATTTAATGTGCACTATTTCTGGCAGTCTGCTTAGGCCCTACATTTTCCATGCATCCTAGTGAATATGGGTGTTTCCAAATCTTAAGTGGATTGTGCTGTCTTCAGGCACATTTTATGTCAGTTCCTCCATCATAAACACACACTTTTCAATGACCCACAAACATTCACTTTTCAGCTTTATTTGGAAAACAGTGAGTCTAATGGAGAGAGCCCTACTAAGGTGAACCCTCTACATGCTAAGTTCCAATTTCAGCTGCATTGTTGGTTCAGTTTGTAAAGGTATTGGGTAAGTGGGAACCTTTGGCTTTATAGAGTGTTCCAAACTGCTGTCTTGGATAAAACTCACTTTCATTTTCAGTAACTGAAGAAGGTGGAAGCATAAACATTTTGCTCATTTCATATGCCCAGGCAGAAATGGGGTACCTGGTTTCACCCACAAGGCCAGGCACTCTCTGCCAACATCACAGGCTGTAACTGGGACCTTGAGAGAGAATGCTGCAGCCATACAGTCTGTTGTCTGTAGAGGCAGAGTTTCCAGGAAACTCTGCTGCAAAGAGAGGGTCTTTTTACACTGTGCTGCAGTTCTTTGGGGCTGGAGTCTGGACTGAATTGGCAATCAGTTTGGCCAATCCTGGCCCAGGGCTATTGGCCTGTGTCATTTGTGAGGGCCTTTTTGCCTGTGCTTTCAGACCCTAAGAGTTAGCATGCTAAAACAAATGCTCCTCATTTATATTGGGTCTGCTCCTCTTTTAATTGGCATGGCTTCCCAAATGCACACACATACACACGTTCCAAAATTGTAAGCATTATGAATGTGATAAAATTATGATATAAAAAGAAACAATTTTAGATTCCTGAAAAACTGAGAAGTATTATATCATTGAGGGTCCCATGAAATCCATGCATAAAGAGATGGAATTTATGTCCTTCTCTCTCTCTCTTTCTCTGTATTTCTGTGTTAGTTTAAATAAATGGGCATCCTGAATTGTTATGCATAACACACACAAGCAGATTTTCTTTTTGATAGCCTCATTTTTAACCACCTTGAAGAGACTATTCTGCAACTTTCAGAGGTAGAATGTGTCTTGAATACTTTCTAGATCCATTTCATACTGGTTTCAGGCCTGGTAATGGGGCAGGGTATGTGCTTCCCTATTAGTTCTACAAGACCTCTTGGCAGTTTCTCTCTCTCTCTCTCTCTCTCTCTCTCACACACACACACACACACACACACACATACACACACAGCCACCTTGAGTTCTATACAGGAAAGAAGACATGCAATTAATATTGATAATAATACAACATAAAAGCCTATGACCAAAAGGGGTATAGAAAAGGCACATTGCAGCTGCAGAATGCCATGTTTGTTCCTTTTCATTCTTGACTATTATGGCCAATATGGTGATAATAATATTATAAAACCTGAAACACCAGGAAAAACAGCATTAATATACTGCAGTTTGTTATGGAAACAATTTTGGGTTTTTTTTTAAATCAAATATAAAAAATAGAGTAGAATAAGACATGTTGACTTGCCTTTGTACTGTTGTTGTTGTTGTTGCCATTTCCCCTTATCTTTTGAACAGAAAGATTGCTTTCAAAGTCCAGTAAACTGTGGTTGACTCTACTGATCTATTGAGCTTTCCAAAGCCCCTCCAATGCATATTTCAAAACCACATATGCATAACAAATCTCATAATGTCTCTGCCTAAGACAAGAGAATCTAATGCAAAAATTGACCTGCAAGACAGTGCCCTCTGGTGCATAGAAAAAAGTAATGGAAAATAAATCTTCACAACACAAAGGCATTCTTTTAAACCTCCTCCCATGCCTCTACTTATGAACAAGCAGCAGTTGTGCACGTAGACACAGGCAGGATGAAAATATTGAGTCTGCCCCCAATTGCCACAGGCCCGACAGCTCATAAAGCTGGAAACTATGGCAAAACAATCTGAAGCAAATAAGTGACCACCTGTTCAAACAATTTTACTGGCATAAATTGGCCAAGTGATAGAAATTGCCAATCTGTTTCATTCTCTCTACAGTTGCAACTCCTTGTTTGGACTGGAGAAAAGCAGTTTGCCAGGATCAATAATTTTAAAAAGAAATAAGCATTAACATACCATACCTCTTCTCTCCATCTAGGACTCTGTTCTCACTTTCCTCTAATGTGGGTAAACCCACATTAATGGGATTTCAGTGATCAACTGTATAGCCATTTTTACTGTTAGTAATGCATATAATATGTTTCATGTTCAAAGTGCACAACCATTCTTTATTATATTTCAACTCATCACAACAGCCCATGGGTTACATGAATCATATTCTTATTTTCTGATGGGTAGAGAGAATTTATGCTGAAACATTGCTTTTTGTTTGATGTCCCATTTTGATGCCTGCAGGGATCCTATGCCCTTATGATAGTCAGGCAAACATTTACCACAGGGAACTTTGTCCATCATTTTTGTATCTGGGGGGGGGGACTTAATCCGCTACTGTCCTGGCTAACTTTAACCCTCTTGATTACATTTAAATGACCTGGATCTCTAGCAGATATTTTTTTTTATTTATTTACAGCTGACAACTCTATAATTATAGTTTTATTTATATGAAAGTAAGTTGAAAGCCAAATACAAATAGGTCAAAGTAGCCCACTGGACCAAACTGAGTGCAATGTTAATTGCATGAATTGAAAATGCACATTTTTCAAAAGTAAACAGCAGTCATAAGCATGAGGAGGCAAAGTTCAAACACTTGCTACCCTGCTACAACCCTGGCAGAAATTATTTATCCAAAGCTACTTCCATTGATGGTAGCAGGACTTGGTTATGCCAAAGATGTCAGGGGTTATAGAACCTACAGCATGCAATGCATATGCCCTACTTTTACTTTTGTATTACAGCTCACTTTTAACGGGCAGCAGAAACTTTCTCAAGAACTTATGCCAGTGAAAGAGACTTTGGTATAGATATATTTGGAATGAAAGTAGACCTACACTTTGACTTCCACATCACTACTTCCCCCCACTGCTTTCCCTTAAAGAAATGTTATTTATATACAGCTCCCACAGAGGATTTCTTCACAGCTGTCATGCTTTTTCACTTCATACCTGTAAATCTTGTATCTTGTACTAAATCCCTGTCGGCTTCTATCCACAAAATCTGTGTATTCCGGGGAGCGATGGAAAGGTCCCTTATCCGAGAGGAGCCAGTCGAAGGGGCTTGTGGCATGCTGATCTGAAACAGCAGCAACCGCTAAAACCCAGCAATGAAGACTCAGGGCTATCCACTCCCATAGAGCCATCAGAGAGAACAATTCAGCACCAGTACTGCATCGCCATATCATGCTTCCACTGGGGACTTAGAGTCTTCATTCTCTTAGCTGTCCCTTAATACCTAAACAAAATACACAGAGAATTAGATCATCAAGTTTCTGACAGTAATAGGAAGAATTCCTCCTCACCCCCACAAAACAAAAAAGAAACAGCTGACAGAGAGTCAGATTGGAGTATAGTGGGAATGGAAAAACTAAGAGCATCCTTCCTATTGTGTCTTGTCCTCTTTGTACACTGAGCTTGGTGTGTGCACTTGCATTTGTGCAAGTGAATGATTATGCCTGCATGGATGCCAAGGAATAAGTGTGTAAGCTTGCTTGACTGTAACTGTGTATCTTCAAGCCTGTACATAAGTAAAGAGACCTAAGCTCAAAACATATTGCAGAAATAATCTAGTTTGAGATCACTTTAACTGTCCTGGTTCAATGGTAGGGTTTTCTGGAAAGTTTGTGAGACATTTAGTTTTCTGTGTCAGAGAGCTCTGGTGTCAAAATAAACTACAATTTGCATGATTCCCTAGCACTGAGCCAGGGCAGTTAAAACAATCTCAAACTAGATTATTTCTGCAGTGTGTTGTGGACCCTAGATAACTGGAGGGCTATATGGATAGGAGGATTCTCTTTACTCCTTCTTCCCTGTACATTCTGTAACTATGAAGTTTATCTTTCCAACTTTCCATCCATTTATGGAATCCACAGTGCATACAATCACACTATAAGCCATTATGTGCTGAGTGAAAGGCTGAATCTGGCATTCTGTTCAACTTAATCTTTAATGTCAGCTTTGCAAATCTGTATTGGTCTCTGATTTGCAATACACATTGTTGTTGTTGTTGTCGTTTTTTAAAAATGAGCATGTCAGTAGCACTGGGAAAACCCAAACTGTATCCATCTGCCAGAATAACAGCATTTGCCAATTGCAGACCCCCCCGTGCCATCCCAAATCTGTAGGAATGGGGGAATGAACAGGGGAAGGAGGGAAGTCCTGTTGTGTGGGTGAAATAGTTCTTTCATGATGCTTGATGTTACTCATTGATTATAATAATCATCAGAATGCTGATCTGAAAATACAAAAGACCAATAACTTAAAGTCCATGGTGTTTCACAGGATATTAATCTCAAATATGACTCAACTTAAAAAAAATCTTGGATAAATTACTGTTTCCAGTAGTCATGGAGATATTATTTTGGATGGATAGACTGGATTTCAAATTAGGAGTAGGCACCACTGTCATGAAGCTAATAGGAGTATATTAGTAGAGTCACTGGAGTGTTATAAATGTGCTGTCAGCCAAACTAAAGAGCATTAGATTGTAACTGAGGGCCAGTCAACATGTGGTATTAGCTTGTAGGTTTTATAAATGATGGGGAATTGTATGATTTTTTTCATTTATCTATACCTTCCTGAAATGCATTTAACTTCACATATAAATCTTTACACAAATATGGCTCACTTTCAATATTAATTTTTCCTGTATTTTCTTTTTGTTGGGTTGAGATCTTTTTAAAAAGCAAAAACAAATTGGCAACTGACCTTCCTTACTGTGGAAGAGTCTTCTATTTTTCTTTTATGGGTTTTTTACAACTGTATTCTATTTTTTTTTATCTTTTATTCATTTTCAAAAATTGCATTTGCATTATTTAATAGTAAGCTTCCATGACTATCATGGGAGAAAAGCAGAATATAAACCAAATAAGAATTGATGAGTGAAAGACTGATTAATGTAATTTTAAACAACTCTTAGTTTCTCAAACCATCCTTCTCATAGCTTCATGTATCCTCAGACCAGACATGAAAGAAACAGATGAGTTATATTGGAGATAGAAATAATATTTATAACTATTCATTACCCAGTCAAAAAAAAAAAATCAGCTTTCCCCACTGATAAGAATAACAAAGCAGCAAGACTTTTGCACCATCTTTTCCCAGTTTAATTGTCCCAAAGTGTTGTGAATGAAGGAGTGAAGGAATGATAACACAAAGATTAAAGTTCACAGAGTTTTTTATGCAAAAAATTGTTTTTTGTACAGAAAACATGTGTTTTTGTGTCCCTCCCAAAAAGAATTCTGAGACTGACAAACCATTCACACAGTGACCATTGTAAATGCAATTTATCAAATGGGATCCTGACATGAAGTTGCTGTTATTATTTGTTGAACATCTTCCTGCTATAGCTATTGTTTCCATTAAAATCAGCCACCACCCTACTTGACTTCCTTCTTCCCTCATTGTATATAAGAAGTTGTTTTGTTTCCTGTCTCAACACATTTTACTTCTCTGTTTTGGCCTATGCAAAGTTATAACCAGGAAGGTCTTCCATTACATAGTATATTCCACCATGCTATGGACTTCTGTCTACACTTTCAAAAAAAGGAGAGACCTCTTCCTCAGGATCAATGAAATCAAAGAGAAATTTAAACCAACAGTGGGGATGTTAGATGACCAGCTGGGGAATATGCTACATGGCCAAGTACAAATAAAAAGAAGATATAAAGAATACACTGAAGAATGATAAGAAAGAGAGGAAAGAATGACAGATCCATTCAAGGCAGAGACAGTGAACCTACAATTTCATTTGACAGTGAACCTACAATTTCTGAAAGTAAAGTCAAAATAGCAGTCAGAGCACTTGGGAGGAATAAATCATTGGGAACAGATGGCAAACCAATACAGCTGCTTCATACTACAGGGCTAGAATCTATTCTAATTCTAACTAAAATATGTCAAAAATTTAAAAAGAGAGAGCAGAGCTGAGAGAGATCACAGAACAAGTTGTGCAAAAGTAAACAAACAAATAGCTGAGAAACTGAAGAGGAGAGGGCAGCAGCAGATAAACAGCAGCCTTGATGGGGATGAAGAAAGTTAGAGATCATAATCATAGTTTTCACAATGGTTCCTCAAGAAAATCAAGCCTTCAACCCTGACTAGAAGTCAATATGACTAAATTCAGACTATCAGTGGCGTTCCCATGCAGGGTGACACCTGGTGTGGAGGGCGGGACTTCTGGAGGCAACTTCTGGTGTTGGGAACTCCAGTGTGGTTTCTGGGGTGGGAGAGTGCATGGGAGCACCTGCACAGGCTGGAGCAGTGCCTGCTCAGGCTGGAGCACCACTCCGCAGGCCAGAGTGCCTGCGAAGGGCACAGCAGTGCCCCTGGGCCTTGTGGTACCTACATGGCCCTAAGCAGTGCCCAAGTGGCCTCAAGGAGCTCCCATGGGGTGAAGCAGTGCCTGTGGGGGGTGAGGAGCTGACTGGATGTCACCCCCCTTCTGGGGTGTCACTTGGTGCAGTCTGCACCTGCCCCCGCTCCCATGACACTACTGTGTTATACTTTGGCCACATCATGAGAACACATGACTCACTAGAAAAGACAATAATGTTTGGTAAGGTGGAAGACAGGGTGGGGGAGAGAGATTACATTATAAAGGGATGAACTTAATTGAGTAAGCCACAACTCTGCATTTGCAAGACCTGAACAGGATTATTGATGACAGGGTGACTTAAAGGTGTCTCATTCATAGGGTTACCATAAGTTGAATTTCACTTGATGGTGGTTAACAACCAAGCCTTTCAAAGTATTACAACTGCTTAAGGAGGCAGCACAGGCTAGGACAGAGAGGACAGGTGTCAACAGCAGGAATTAGTGGCTGAGAAGTACAATCTGCCCTCTGAAGAAGAGGAGGCAAGATGTGGCAAGAAGGAGGAGGAGGGAGGATAT
>CM034706.1:147817621-147828765 GCA_020142125.1 Phrynosoma platyrhinos
CCTCCTCTGCCTGGAACCAGGTGCTCACTGAGGTTCTGGTGCTTCAAGTTGATTCTCACACATCTTAGTCTGTTAATGGCACCCCATCTGAAGCCCTGGAGGGGATGCCACTTTTGAGGCTGGGACTCCTCAAACTGGAAGGGGGCGGCAGCCCAGTCAATCACAGAGGAGCCAATCAGAAGGCACTTTTTCCTGAGCTGCCCTCAGGAGATGATGCAACTGGTAGTTTAAGACGCGACTCTGACAAGACAGCAGGAATGAAGAGGAGGATGAGGATGAGGAAGAAGCAAGAAGCAGTGGGAAGAAGAGGAAGAAGAGGAGGGAAGAGGTGGCAGAGCAGAGAAGATTACAGGGAGGTGGAAGAGAAGGCAGCTTGTTGCTGCCTGCCACCGTGAAAGCAGCAAGATAGGCTTCGGGGGACCTGAGAGGCAAAGTCCCATTGTCCCCAATGGTGGTATAGCTGCATGGCCACATCACCATTGAGTACTATGGGACTTGAGCATCTGCAGATTTTGTGTAGGGATCCAGAACAGATCCTCCATGAATACCGAGGGGGCACTGTATAACAAAAATTTTTAATGTAATGATAGAATCACAATCTCTTGTAATATTCTGAAAGCTATGCTTTGCAGTATCACTAGTTCCCATGTGGACCAAAAGGAATGGGTAATTGCCAGTAAGCTTGACAAGTCTTGTCAGCCTCACTGTTACATCATGGATTTTTGCACCAGGGAGACAACACATCTCCTGAGATATCTTGTTAGGCCTTCACACCATTGCTTCTCTACCCTTCAACATGGAGTCCTCCACCACCACCACACATATCCTCTGAGGCCCAGCAGTGGCCATTCTCTGTGGTGGTATTCCTGCACTTTCCCTGATGACTGATCCTGCTGCTCTTCCTCATCATTCCTGATAAGAGAGAGGATTTCAAACCAATTCTGTAACTACAAGCTCACAGAACAATCCCTAGCTTCCCTACTTCTACTTGTCACATTCCTACAATTGTCTACCTCCTGTGTATGGGACTTGACTTCCTCCCCAGAAATTTCCTCTGTGTGTTCCCCATTCAGCACCATCCATACCATTCTGTTCAGGAAAACCTCTTGCTTCCTAATATCCTGAAGTGTACATAATCAGGCCTCCAGCTTCTGGACCTTTTCTTCCAACAGGGATACCAACATGTAACAGGTGCAGGTGAAGGTACTCACATACATAGGGAAGAACAGAAACATACCACAACTATTGCAGATGACTGCAGCTGTTCCCTCACTGTACACAATCTTAAATTACATTGTAATTTGATCCTGCTTCAATCAACAAATTGTCTTTTTCTCAGTGTTGCTTAAAGTTTTTTGGACTTTTCTTAGTCTATAGCTATGTTCCCTTCTTTTTCAATCTATATGCTCCTCTCCTATGCTTCTACATGCACTTGCACACTTTGGGTAGGTAATTAAAATTACTTTCTATCCTGAGCTTTCATATGGATTACTTTCAAATCCACATGAACACTCTTTCTTTCTATATCATGGAGATGCAACTCTACAAATTTCATCTTTGAGAGAAGGAACAAGTAATTTCCTCAATTTTCTCTCACTGTGAGTCTTTGAAAACTGCACACACTATTAATATAAGTTCAAAACTTATTCTGTACCAAATTTCCATATAGCATTTTTGCACCAAAAACAGCATTTTCTGCAAAGAAACCAACTTCTTCTAATTCTGTTTCCTGCACATACATACAGAGGGGGAGATGGGGAAAATACTCTCTCATTTTGAGCAAAGTATAGAACTGTGAAAATTCTTTTCAGTCCAGGGTTCTCTTCATCAGTTTCCTGATATTTGAGAAATACATTTTAACCATATTCCCAATATTTTCAAATATTATTTCCATCATTATGACTGCATTTGATTGTATTCTGAAGGCACTTCACCCCCAGCTTAGCTTGTCCTGATTTATCTGCTTTTTCTATTTATTCCATTTATTCATCAATTGAACATATGTTGGAAGCTAGGAAATGTGCAAAGATACTGGCCCAAATAAGGATGAGCTTGCAGGGTGCTAAAGAGGTAGATATAAATATTGTGGATTCCAGGTTGTGTTCTCACTTTCTGTTGTCTGTCCAGCCATTTCCTCACTTGTACACTAGTATTCTAAAGCTTGACTTCACTTGTAGTCAACAGCAGAAGACTTAATTTTCCCTGTGACACTATATAATAAGAATCTTTGATTCAAAACACACTGCAGAAATAATTCAATTTGAGACTACTTTAACTGCCCTAGCTCAATACTAGGGAATTCTGGGAACTGTAGTTTTGTTAGATATTTAGCTTTGTCTGCCAGAGAGGTCTCGTGCCACAATAAACTACAATTCCAAGGATTTCCTAGTACTGAGCCCAGGTACTTAAAATGGTCTCAAACTGGATTATTTCTGCAATGTGTTTTGGACCTTTGTCTTCACCAAAGATGGTGTTTTGTTCACCATCTTTATGTCCAAATTACTAGTCTGAAAATTGTAAAGATCTGAACTGCCATGGTCTAACTGGAACATGCCAATCAGCGGTCTTTGAATGTTGAGAATGGGGGGGGGGGGTGAATATAAAAGAAGAGGTTTGACTCTCTGACTGTCAGATAAGAGCAGCTAGAGACAGAGATAGGGATGAGATCAAAATAGAAATCTGCTGTTACATTGATATAACAAAGGCTGACACCCTGAAATAAATATGGTTTACATGCTTCATGTTTGGGCCTTTTGTTCTGAACTAAATATTTATTCTTTTCAAGTTTGCATTTTAGCCTTGAAATCTTTTATTTAAGGTTTATTTTAGTTAAGGCTTATTTAACATTATAGGAGAAACTGTTCACACAATTACAATCCCAACCCCAACAGAAATTATTTTCACTTCTCCACTGTTAAAGTCACCTTAGGGACTCATTCACCATCCAAAGAATGGTTTAAAAAATGTGGGGGCAAGGGAAATTACAGGAACTTGAAGTCTGATTGAGTGAGCAACATGGAGGAATGATTTGTCACAGCTCAGCTTTCATATAGTTGATTGATGGACTGATTCATTTTGTATCCTGCCTTTCTCCAAGTATTTTCACTTCTCCACTGGAAGAAGGGAACTTCCAATATGGGTTAAAACAAAATACAGTTAAACCATTGCATAATACAAAGCTTAAAATCAATTAAACAAACCATTGTATTAAAAACAATAATTTCAAACAATACTTGAAAGGTTGGTGAAATATGATAAGGTTGGTGAAAATGATAATGGTGATAAAATGCAATACAACACATCCCAATTAAATTTCCTTCTCCAACAGATAGCTAATACTCAGTGGTGTGGCTAAACCATAAGGTCTTTGCCTTACAGTGGAAAGAGCAGAAAGGACCACCTCCCATTCCAAAGTCTGGCAGAAGCCACGAAGAAGGCTGTCTCCCATGTCCATACCAAATATGCATTGACTGATGGTGAGAGTGTTAGAAAGCCCTCCCTTGAAGATCTTAAAATTCAAGTAGGCTTGTACTTGGAAATACAGTATTTTAGATATTCTGGATCTCAGCTGTCCATAGGCTAATAATGATCCATTAAAATCTAGGGTGCATGTACAGTGTAGAAATAATGTAGTTTGACACCACTTTGAATGTGGAATCCACAGTGCATACAATCACACTATAAGCCACAGTACTTTTCCACAGTACTTCTCTCCCGGCATACAGAGTGAAAAAAAATAGTTACAGAGAGACTCTGGAAAGGTGTGCTATGCTTCCCTTCATGCTTATTGCAACCATGTCCTTTACACTTGAATACAACACTTCTCTCTCCCACACACATAACATGTCATGCTAGGTAATGGTCACCGAAGGATGAAAGACCTAGAAAAGTGAACAAGTGTTCTTCAGTACTGTCCTGTAGTGAGGGTACAGATCATTTTGTTGCTTGTTTGTACATTTTTAAGTAAAAACAAGTCCTAATGATTTTGATACAACTGGGACCCTTTCACACTACACAGTCATAGTAGAATGATTCCACTTTAATTTCCATGGTTCCACCCTATGGAATCATAGGATTGCTGTTTATGGAAGAATATTTAGAATCCCCAGCCAGAGAGTTTTAGTGTATCTACAGACTCATACTACTATAACTTTGGAGTGAATCATACTACATACTACTATAACTTTGGAGGAATCATACTACTATAACTTTGGAGCGAAAAGGCCCCTGCAAAAATTGATAATGTTGTATACCTGAATAGACTCTAATGAAGATATTCTAAGATGACAATGATCAAGAGGTGATTGTGATAGGTAAACTCAGACACAAATTAACTGATGCATGGCAATAACTTTGCAATGATCCATACAAATCTTCCTTGGTGTATTATTCATATTATGCAGTTGCTACCTTAATTTGAAATTGAAACAGCATGACATTTCTATAATGAAGTCTTGCAGTGTCTTTTCTCTGGTGAGTCTATTTATGAAGAAAAATTTCCTACTAATTCACAGTTAAATAGGACACTACCAATTATAATCATCTCTGCTGAGTTCTATTTTACCTACTGTGAACTATAACTTGATAATAAATCCACTTTTGACATCGCCACTTCTATCTACATATGCTTCCAAAAAAAGGTGTTAAAAAAAAAGATGTAGGTATAACATAGCAGATTCATAGTTCCTGATTATTATTCCATTACCTTCTCCCCACAAAAAAAGCAGTGCTGTTCAATAAATAAGGTTATTACACTTCCCCTAGTCAGGATATTAATAATCGAAAAAAACCAAGGGATAGAATATAAGTGGATTGACTGCAGGAAACTGATTGACCCCAGCAGGGATCCATAATACATATGAGCAAACTCATCAGAGAACCTGAATACATTTGTACTGTTCCAGAAATACAGCAAGAGGAATAGATAAGCTTTATAGAGGAAAGAATAAACTGTTTAGCATTTAGCTGGGGTCCTCCAGGTCTAGTGGTTTTGAGAGTTCATATTTTCAGGGAATCTTTTCAGTATGGGTGACACTTTCTGCACTTTGTGTAGGTTTTGGGATGCATTCACTTAATGAAAATGCTGGTAATGTGTTCTCACTCTGTTGATCTAGTACAGAAATTAAAGCATACCCCAGAATATATCCCATGCTCCCCCGAAGTTGCAAATGTCAGTCGTTGTTATTTTTCAAGAAATCTTCTCTGACATTTCTCACATTCTTAGTGAACCTCTGATAAGCTTCTAAGGCACCCTAAGATCACGAGTTTGTAAATCACTGCTCTATCCTTTGATCTGTATTTTTTAAACATATTTTCATTCCTTTTAATTACATAGAATTGTCTTATCATCCTGATTTTTCTTTAAAAAGCAAACAAACAAAACATGTTTGAATCAACACTTGCTAAGGAAGTGTAGGAGGTTTCTACTGAATAATTCCACAGGTTGTGTTGCAGTTGTTCCCAAAACAAAGAGCCAAGACAGAAGTCCTGGTGCATCATGAATATGTAATAAATTTGCCAAACATTTATTAGTTAGTAGTGGATCAATTTCATTGTTTCTTCCCTTGTTTTCTGGACAGAAGTGTGCTTTCTTAATAACACCCACATTTTCTTTGCACTTTGGTTCCATCATAATAATATTGCTTTCCTAAATGTATATATAAATCCATTTTAAAAATAAATAAATAGCAATAACCTAAATTTATCAGTTAAAGTGAGTTTTAGCCCCTGAAAATGTATGTCAGAATAAAATTGCTTTAAGATTCCACAGGGATTTATTATGCCTAGGGAAAGCAGTCAAGTTGAAAAAGGTTTTGATGTGTATATTTTATTTATGGTATTTATGTATAGTCTTTTGGACCTGATTTTGGAAAGCACTGGTAGTTACTTGTAGACCCATAAGTGGAATCTAGAGATCCTGCATGGCTTTAATACATACATTTGTTCAGTATGCAATTTGTCTTTGAAACCCATTAAGAATTTATTTTCATTTCCATTGTCTTACAAAGAGGTACTGCTACTGAAGTTATTATTTATCTGTCCTGAAAGAGAGAGAGAGAAAGAGAGAAGGTATATGCTTTTTTTCTTTATGTATTATCTACCAGAAGAACTTTGAACTTCAGATTTTATGGTTGCCTTCACAAAGAAATGGGTACACTGCCTCAAACATGAAATATAGATTTATTTATTTTTTTTTAAAAAACTTTTCATGAAGAGATCATGTCATCTTTATAATTACAAGAATTTAATGATAGAACTTTACTCTTCTATGTGCTTATTGACTAAAAATGTTCCAGGTCATTAAATTATAATGATGATTAATGGGTCTCCCTTGTTTTACTTCAAATTCATAGAATTAACACCAGAAAATTAATTACTCTGTGTATACAACATTTTCTCATAACTTGTTTTCTATGCCCTAAAATGAGTAAAATAAAATAAAGCAATTCCTGGCTATCACCTGATAGAATACAGCACATATAATGCAAAATATTAGTTATCTCATGGAAAAAAGGGATGATTACTAGAGAAAACAAGACACAAATTTAAAGCATAAAATAAAACAAGCACACAATATAAAAACCTATTTATTTTAAAAAGAGAATTTGGTTGCAAGCTTTCAGAATGATAACAGAAACTCTTGAATCTGTTGCATTCCCTTGAAATATATTTACATTTAAATTCATGTTACCTGCATCTAAAATAATGATAGATCAGAGACTGGGGTTGGTCCACTAATCACTCCCTGCCAGTCCCTGGAGAGTTTCCAGAAAAGAAATAAACATTTGAGACCAATGGGTACAAACTATGGAGATTATCACATTGAGTTTAAGAGACCTTATTCCCAATGGAATGCAGATGCCTTTAATTTTAAAAAGTGGTGTTATCACACTCAGCTACAGCCAGGTAAATTTCAGTACATATACGGCCTGGATGCCAGCTGAGCTTTTTCTGAGGCTTTGCAAGAATGAGAAAATTCTGTTTTTGAAAAGCCACAGGATAAGCCCGGCTGGCATCTGAGCTGTATATGGGCAGAATTTGGCCAACTGCGGCTGAGTGCGATAACACCCATTTTTAAAATTAAAGGTGCCTGTATCCTGTTGGGGATAAGGCACCTTAAACTCAAGTGATAATCTCCATGGTGTCAATCTCTGCCACACTGGGAAGATAATATTTGCTTGCCCACATATTAGATAACTTGAGAGGCAATGGCTTAGATCCCAATTTAAGATTCAGTGAATAGAAGGACATTTTCTGTTGAAAAGACCAGGCCAAATGGCAGATCCCAGTAGTGCAACAGAGTGAAGCATTTTTTTTTTTTACAAATTGATCTTCCCCCTGCAATCCCTTCCCCACTTTCCATAGTATCCACCAATCCTCTGAAGCAGATTTCAGAAGAGCATAAGAGTCTGTTGCCTCTTGGTGGGATGCCCAGTTATTGAACTTCTAATCAGGATTCTCCTGATGGAGGAGACTCAGGACCACCACATACACATCTTTAGATGCATATATGCAGAGAGTAGACATTTCATACAAGTAGCTTTCAATCATATACACTATGACTTGGCTATACATTTATTTACACTGTGTGAGACTCAACTTCTGAATTTCTATGCTGCTAGGTTACATTCCTAGACACCACTACTACATAGTTACACTAAATGATAACTGTAGTGAGTTGAGCCTATGCCACCAAGCAAGTGGGATTTTCGAGTCCTTATTAGCTTCATGGCCAAACTTTAACAACATCCTAATGTCACAAAAGGGTTAATTTGCATCAGTGACCTTGTTTGCTACTTTTTGCATCAGATTGGCAATTGGAGGCTGGGGAAAGATATGGAAGCTGAAAACAGTTTGAGGGAGTAAATTTCACCATCTGTGGGATTGTTTCTCACCTATCAAGCTTATCTTAAAGCAGTAATATGTCTCAGGGGTTAGCACCAATAAACTCTTGAAGAAGCCTGAAGCTACATCCAGTTCTGGCTCAAAACACAGTTGGACTTTTTTACTTCTTGAGGAAACATTTTTTGGATCATAAAATGACAATTACTACTTTGTTTCACATAATGTATTGGCAATCCAAGGAGCACACACACACACCTTGTGTACTCATGTGCTGGAAAGCTCCCTTTCCCTGGATACCATTATTTCCTAGCATTTGTGTGTGCTTTCTCCCAAAGGTAGAAATAGACTTCTTAACACCTAGTTACTGATAGTATTAAACAGAAGAAAGGGTAAGCAAATTGTGGGCTGCATGTAGTTCCCAGAGTTTATTTTTCTATCTCTCAATTGTTTTCAGATAATTGTGAGGTTTGGAGCATAGGGGAACAAAAATGGGCAACAGAGTTGCAGCCTACAGTGAGCCAATGCATTCTCCAACCTCTGGTGGGTGCCATCCTGATCTAAAGCATGGTGATAATTTGTCCCATCCTTTAGTTTCATCTTATGCTAGGGATGGAAAGAATATTCATAATTATTCACTCCCAGGCAGAAAAACAGGCTTCCTGCTAGTTGGAAGACCTTCTCAGGAGAAAAAAACAACAGACCTACAAGAATTTTGCACAATTTTCTTCTGGAATTCAGCATCCCAAGATTTTGTGGATGAATTATTCTATGGAAAAAACAGGGTTGTTATGCCAAAATAATGTGTTGTTCTCCTCAGAATAATTTGTATACAAACTTTGGAGCATTTCAATACAGGGAGAATATTGCAGACAAATACTCATTTTTGCGCACATGATAATATTATTGTAATTATTAATCCTTGCATTCAAGTCAAGGATTTACATCCCTGTTTACTCACTACCAGACAACTCCACTTGCACACTGAGAACTTGTCTAAATTTCAATTGCATCATGGCTGAAAAATTCCTCACCCTGCCCATAATAGATGTGAAAATCTCTTATTCTCAATTTCATTGTATTTCTCTCAATCCAACCTGCATTCTCATCCCATCCTCTGTCTATATTAGGTTGTAAGAATTTATTTTTTTCTTTCTACATGAAAATTATTATCTCGACATATTTTCCATAATGTGTTTACTTTTCCAAGCCCTGGTGGTGCAGTGGTTAAATGCCTGTACTGCAGCCACTCACTCATAGACCACAAGGTTGCGAGTTCAATACCAGCCAGGGCTGAGGCTCGACTCAGGCCTGCATCCTTCCGAGGTCGCTAAAATGAGTACCCAGATTGTTGGGGGGCAATCAGCTCACAGTTGTAAACCGCTTAGACATCCCATGTGCGATATGAAGCGGTATATAAATGAAGCTGCTTTGCTTTGCTTACAGATTTTGATACATATTTCCAGTCTGAGGAAAGCATGTTTGTGACTATTCTTCAAATGGATACATTTTTCATTTCTTGTTTCTAATAAGGATACATGCCTTTGTGTTAATTTAATTTCTCTGAAATTTACCACAAGCATCACAAATGGGAACAATAGATAACTTCAGTGAGAATTATGAGACAACTAAAAATATATTTTAACCCTTGTACTCAGGGGTCCCTTGTGCTCATGAATTTCCTATTCTGGGATGATGCCATGTAATTTGAACAAATGAACATTTTGAGGAATTAATAGAATAAGACAATTCTTGTTTAATAAGATTCAGGATTATAGTATAGGTGATAATTTACAGCTGAGTAGCTAAACAAACTTTGTAAAAAAAAAATACTGTGTTTAAATTCATGCAGGATGGCTCTGGTGTTCTCTCCATTCATGTGCCATTCATATATGTTACACTAAGGCTCAGTTCACACTATGATTTGAACCAATTTGTGAATCGGATCAAGCTGTCTTATTTGTGCCTTGTTGATTTGGAACCCAATTGTATTTGGGCAGAATTGGGGTGAACCAGCAAAAATCCTCCTGAACCGATTCTTTTGAAGACAGATCTTTTATGAGTCCTTTTGAAAGAACCAGTTTGCAACCATGCTGAACTAATGTGAACACATCAACCAGGGAGGGAGGGACAATGGACAGAGGGTGAACAAAGGGGTGGTACTGATCCCAACACATTTCTTTGTGAAGCTGCCATTTTTTCCCCATCTCAGCCCTGCCGTGGGGTTGTTGTGGGGCTTCTGCAGATTTCCAGCACAGCCGTAAGTATCCCTTTAAATCACATTGTGTTCCTGATCACACAGTGCAGCTGTGTTTTGGTCCTGCCAGAAAATTTTCAAGGGGTAGGGCAAGTAGGGGGGTTGTTCCGGGGGGGAGGAGGGAATGGTGTAGCATGGCCATATATCTATCTATCTATCTATCTATCTATCTATCTATCTATCTATCTTGACAGCTTCTGTGAACTATCAGGTTTTTGTGGGTTCACGAGAATGAGTCAAGGGTTCCATGATGGGAATTCTTCATTGACCTGGCATGCATTGATCAATGGGTGCACAGACCAGATGCTGGGGAAGTGGTCCCTAGGGGACCATGATGGGGCATGGTTTTTTGAAAATAATTTAACAGTCTCTGCACTCTGTTGTATTTCTATGGGTTCTATGGGTTCACAGGAAATAGTAACAGGTGAGTTGCAGGATTTATCCACTGGCTGGTTGTTAAATGTTGTTTGGAGATATTTTAAAAGTTGTAACAATATTTTTTTTTAAAAAAAAAACATCCTCAGTTTTCCATGAATTTTCCTCTGAGCAACGAACCTCAACTTCAAAAATGTGACTTTATATTTGGTAGCATGAGATATGAATAGGGTTACTAGTGTTAATCAGACTTAGCCAAAATAGTGCAAAAAAGAGCAAATTAACCACAATACTTCTGTATTTAGATGAGACACATCTCTGAATTCCAGATGTCAAGGACAGAATCATATAATCATAGAACCATAGAATCATAGAGTTGGAAGAGACCACAAGAGCCATCCAGTCCAACCCCCTGCCATGCAGGAATTCAAAATCAAAGCATCCCCAACAGATGTCCATCCAGCCTCTGTTTAAAGACCTCCAAAAAAGGAGACTCCACCACACTCCAAGGGAATGTGTTCCACTATTGAACGGCTCTCACTGACAGGAAGTTCCTCCTAATATTGAGGTAGAATCTCTTTCCCTGCAGCTTGGATCCATTGTTCTGGGTCCTGTTCTCTGCAGAAAACAAGCTAGCTCCCTCCTCAATATGGCATCCCTTCTAATATTT
>CM034706.1:147837773-147847994 GCA_020142125.1 Phrynosoma platyrhinos
ACAGCTCAAAAAGGTTGCCTACCCCTGATGTATACAAAAGTCTCCAGGACCATTCCGTAACATCTCCAATTGAGGTTGGGATGACTCCTCTTTAAAACAATGGAGAGCTGTTGCCAGTCAGCAGACAGCACTGAGTTTAATAGGTCACTATATTCTGTCACCCTCTCCCATACAAATTGTGTTTGGCTTACAAAATTTATTTTTGCTTCCCTTAGCATTCATCAGCTATTTCCCCTGAGAATTATTAACAAAATTTGTTTTGTGATTCAGTTTATGTACCCAGCTCTAGCCCTTTTATCCACCATGTTTCTAAAAGTATTGTTGGATATATAATTTTACCACATTATTGATCCAGCCCTCCTTGAAGAAAATGTTGTACATTGAATTACCTCATTTTGTCCTCACAAAAGTAAAAATAGACTGTTATTTGCCCAAGGCTACAGCTAAGCCAATACATGACAATAAAGGTGATAGCGATTGTTGAAAGAAACAGCACCTCACATTTCCTCCTTTCTCTGTAGTAGCATAGAACAATATTAGAGTCATGATATATCTTTGTACTCATAGTACTTCTTTGAACTGGGATTGGACTATAGCATTTTGTTGCCTGAGCTGAAACACTAGATGGCACCTCTACAGAAATTGGCTCAACTAGAAGCTAGTACTTTAGCACTGGAGATGAGATGGAGCCCTCCAACACACTTGGAAGCCACAGACTACCTTAAAGAATACAGGGCATGCCATGTGGCAGCTCTGTCTTCTAATGAAGGGATCCGAACAGAGAATCTTGGAACTGTGAAACAGCCTTTGCTTCTCTACCACATAATGCCTAAGGTGCTACCTCATTGTTCCTAATAGTCTGGCCAACTCTGCACAATACACATTTAGAAAAGTAGTGAAGAGGGAAAGACAGAGATGTGGTTTCAAGGATAACCATACATCCTTTGTAAAATTTTATAGTCTCAAATGGGGATTTGAACCTAGATATCCTCAGTATGAGTCTTTGCTTCCTGTTATTAGATTACTTTGCAGATATTTTTAAGCATGAAAAGACTGAAAAAAATGTCAGGCAACAACAAGTGACTTCTAGCATTGTGTTTGACTTCTTGTAATGTATGCAGTTAGAAAATGCTTCCATTTATGTTGACTCTCTAACAATACATCTATTAATTGACCTTGGATGATCGCACTATAAAATAGATCTATTTAGTGGTCTTAAAGGTTTAAATGTTAAACTGGCTAGGACAGTACACTTTTGACAAAGTGGCAGATCGGTCAACCCTGAATTGCACAGTGCAGGCAGGGCTTTCTCTTTTAAAATGACAGTAAGATGTTACTGTAGAAGTAAAAAGACTTGTAATTACCACAGAATCAATACTTGTATCAATGATGCTTCATCAGAACATTATAAGCTTTCATCATAATCCTAGAGAAATCATATGAATCTTCATGTAGCTACCAGCTAACAGAACTTATATCATACACAGACTCTTCACAAATACAAATGGTATTCCAACTCTGTGTGCATTTTCTCCTATATAAAAGAAAATATAAGATACTAATTCTCTGTTTTTTTAAAAAAAAACAAGCTTAGAAAAATTACAAAGACATTTCTTGCATTGGGGAAAAATAACATTTTGATAATTGTTTCCAGGACTATAACAAGGTACCTTGAGTTCTGGAAATGAGCTTGCATGTATTCACACATGCTGCTTAATGGATTGCACACCACTTCCCTCCCACCAGTCAAAGTACAAGTTATTGACCTCAGTTCTTCAGAGGAAGACAGGTGTGTGTATTATATATGACCCTGTTTCCCAGACATGATTGGAGCTAGAGACATGAATGGAGGTACTTCATTCTTTCAAAGGAACAGAGACACTTTTAAATATGGATAAAAGGTAGACTCGCTGTGAACCTTTTTACAGGGTTAGTGATTGTGCTGACGAGTGTTTGAAAGTAAACTATAGGTGTTCATATTAGGAATAGAAAGAATATTCAAATACATTTTCAAATCTTTCAAAAAAAAAGAGAGAAATCTATATTGAGAAATCCTATTGAGAAAAATTCTGGACTGATGAGAATGCTTGCAGTTCAGGACTTATTCAGCACAAAATTTTGCAGGGTTGGGTGTGTGTGTGTATTCAGAAAATATCAGAATATTTTGTACAGAGAATAATATTTCTACATAGAAATAGTCTATGTACAGAAAAAAAGCTAGTTTCTTTGTAGAAAATACTGCAATTGGACACTTATTCTGCACAAACTTTGCACTGAAAACATTTTTAGCAGAGGAAAAATGTGCAATGAAATGTGACTCTGCAGGACAACAACATTCCCTCTTGCTGCATCAGGGTTAAAATATAAATGGTTAAGTGCACACTATAAAAAAAATTATAGTGGATCCTTGATATCCACTGGGATTTAGTTCCAGGACCCCCGTGGATACCAAAATCCATGGATGTTCATGTTCCATTTATAGAACAGTGTTGTTAAATGATCATAATGGTGAAATCAATGTTTGCTTTTTGGATTTTTTCTTTTCTTTTTTGGAACATTTTGAAGCTGTGGATGATTGAATCCAGGGATGCAGAGTCCATGGATATGAAAGGCCAGCTGTACAGAAGTTTTAGTCAGTAAGGGAAAATGTAAATGTCATGTCAAATGCAGACACTAGGAAAATTGTGTAAAGATGTGTAAAAAAAATGGGAGGGGGGCAGAAATCACAAAATGCTCACAGCCAAATATGAAAAAGAGAAATGAAGAAAATGCATTAGATTGAGAATGTTTCACATACCCAAACTATACTCAAATCTTTACTTCAGTTTCCTAAAGATTTTACTCCATCATGAAATAAGCTCATGTTGTTCATTCTCAGGGTGTAATAAAACATAATTCATCCTTTTAAGGATGATTTAGAATTTGCATTAACTTTGCAAGGTGGTCAAGGATGCTGTATTTTTCCTTTCTTGCTATTACACATTTCTCCAGCACCCTCCAGCCATTTTGACAGCCCGCTCTTCCTGATCAGGAAAAGTCCCACTGTGAGCAAGGTAAGTTACATTGTAATGTGTTCCTCTGGACTTTAACTGAAGTACTGGAAGCCAGAGTGGCTTCATGATGTTGTGTGAATGACTGCATCATAAAAGACAAGCCAGACACTTTCTTTGGCCACCTAACAAGAAAAATAAGAAGTATCCATGTGAATCTCACCCATGAGAATTTCACCTAAATTTTCTTCTCCTTTGAACACCCTTTTGAAAGCCATTTCTTTCCTAACAGATTGTATGACAATGTTTTTTTTATAAAAAAAATGTCAAATAAATGTTTAACACAGTGTTACTTAGCTAACTCTACCTGGAAGTGCAGAAAATGGACCTCGGACCTTTTATATACAAACCAGTGCTCTACCACTGAGCTATAGCATTCTGTTTCTGCATGAGTCATTCCCTTGGGCTCAGCTCTTTTCAATGAAGTCAACTGACTCAGTACATTAAGGCAGGTATCTTTTTTTCCTATGACCTATTAGGTGTGATGGAAAATACAAATTCCTTATAAAAAGTTTGGGGGTGGAAATTCCTTATAAAAAGTTGTGAGGGTGGACAAGTGTAGACTTGCTTTGTTCTGTGACCTTTTTTTACTGTATTTTGTATTACATCCCTCTCAAAGACAGAAGTACACACATTAAATTTTATAATAAAGTACAAAACCATAATACATAATTTAAAGAAGTCAAAAGTATTTCCTCACACAGCCAATCAAAAGACCAGAAAGGTGTGAATGCCTCTGAAAGTCCAGCATTATGTCCCCCACCCCCAATAGATCCAGGAAAAACAATATTATAGTAAAATTTTGCTTTTCTTTCTTTTCATTATGTGTATTCTTTTGTGAGTGTTCTCTTTCTCTAAATACTGCAGTGCTTTATTTATATTGTGATTTTAGTATTGGACTAAGACTCTGGAGACCAGGCTTTGAATCCAGGCTCAGTCATGGAAACCAACAGTGACCTTGGACAAGTCACACTCTCTCAGCCTCAGAGAAAAGCAACAGAAAACTAATCTGAACAAACCATGCCAGGGAAACCTCATGATAGACTCGCCTTAGCATCACCATATCATAAATGACTGGAAGGCACACAACAGCAATGGAATGAATGAGAGAAAATAAAGAAATAATCAAGGGACACTACAAAGGTGTGGCTAAACTTGTTCTTGGCTCATACTGATTTCAGATGCTAAAAATCAAGTCCATTTTTATCTGCATTCTTGGTTCTATTTCCTGGCACACAAGAATGTGATAGAATGCTGATAACTGACCTAGGCTGCATGTAGACTCAGAATTAATACAGTTTGACACAGCTTAATTGCCATGGCTTAATGCTGTGAAATTCTGGGATTTGTAGTTTTGTGAGATATTTAGCTTTCTCTGTCAGACTGCTCTGGTGCTACAACAAACTATTCATAAGATTCCATACGATGGACCCATGCCTGTTAAAGCAGTGTCAAAGTGTATTAATTCTGCAGTGTGGCAGCAGTCCCTACTACAGCTATCCATAATGGGCTATTCTTTTAAATACATTAGAAAGGTTTACGACCAGATTGTCATACATCATTCTTGTAATTACATATGCCACTGAAAATCTATCAGTCTTTTCAGAAGCCAGTGCTGCATTTTATTGTACTATTTTTAATGGCAAGCCAAAAAAAAAAAAAGATATGAATATTGTCATGGTGAGAACGCTGAACAAAAAAACTGCAACAGCAAAACCTGTGATGTTCCTCAAGCCTTTTTGATGTTCTCCCAGTTTTTCATTTAAAGTTATGAAAGCTAATGTTACTGAACAACAAAAATCATAGTTTTCCTTTAAACATATGTAACCCAATGTTTCCTAAGCTGATCAACTCAGATAAGGAAGGAAGGAAGGAATGAATCCCAAATAGATTCAGATGTGATAGCTTCACAAATCATGATATCTATCATGGATTTGTTGTAGAGGAAGTTGCTATAATAAAAAATACCTTTATGGGCTAATTGCTAATATCAGGGCTCAAAGGGGAACAGGGAGAAGCAAGAGAGAAGAAATGAGTCAGAGATTCACATACTGGTTGGGCTGCCTTTTTTGTTGTATCAATTCTGCCTTTTGCTGAAAGAGAATATTGCTATGCTCATCTGCTTGTTTGCATGTCTCCCAATTTAAATTTCTTTTCTTAGAGCTCTGGCATTTCATCAGTGAGTACTTGAAGCATGAAACACTGTTTTACTAAGCAGATGTGAAAGTGGTAATAAAAGGCTATAGGAAATCAGAATTTCTTTTTCCAAGCTAAAATAAGATTCTCAGAGAAAATGGTTCAGGTTTCCTACTTGGTCTATAGAATTATAATAGCTATGAAGCTTAGCAACTGAGTGTAACATGGCTGTACCCTCCACTAGACACATATCGGTGCAGTTTACACATCTTGGCAAGGCATCTTCCTGGCATATTATGCCCCAGGGATCATTTTTCTCTCCTTAAACATTAGAAATATGCTGCATGCAGTGCTTCTGGTACTTTTTCTGAACTCAGATTATTATCTGAAAATTATTTGATAACATACTCTGTCCACTAGCTTCCCATTTCACTTGTATTATTCCAACCATTGTAGCTTATTTTAGAAGAGCACACAGTCTGTCACACAGTGAAGAATGGATAAAAGGGATTCTATTAAAGCATAGGCGATTCTACCAAAGCATTTATCAGGCCATCTTTTTCTCAAAACCTGTAAACTACTCTGTTGTTTTTAGCTGTACAGCAGATACTTCATTTGTACAGAATAATCACAAAACCATATGACTGGAGGTTATGAGAAGGTAATCACATACAACCTACATCAAGATGTATTCTCTTACAAAAAGCATCTCCATATCATAGATCTCTCCAGATTACCTGGAAGATACAGTACACCCCAGGCAAAAAAAGACAGAGAATGATGTATACAGAGCAGATTGTGATGTACAGCCTGATCCCATTCATGATTACTTATAACAAAGGACAACTAGGCCACTGGGACTGCAATGCTAAACAAACTTGGGGCACAAAAATCAACAGCAACATCTTCACATTGGGCTGTGAGCAAATGTACGCAGGATTTAAAGGCTTTCCAGATGGATAATGACAGAAGAGCCATTCATTGACATGTAGAATAAAATCCATCCTTTATGATGACCACTTTTCAAGAAACTGGTATAACATGGCACTCAAAGAGATGAGCTATAAACTGGAGAGACTTTAGTTCCAAGATATTTTGCTACCTGAGCCAAAGAGTAAGAAGTTATCCCCTTTATTTCTGTGTACAGAAGGCAAATGGTCTAGTAGATGAACCTTATTTCAGCACAGATATAGGTTTATCTACCATACCTCAGGACAATGAGGTACTTAGGGGTTGTGAGACAGCCTTATGGCATATATAATTCTGTCTTCTAAGAGAAAGAAGAAATCAGGGGTTTCAGAACTGCTATCATCCAGCATCTTTCACATGCTGTCCAATGGTAGAGCCAGTTCTACTTAGGTCAGATCTTATAGGAAAGCATTACACAAGTCTATTAATGTCCCTGGAGCATTACACAAGTCTACTAATGTCCCTGGTTCATCCTCCCCTGTCCTTTCAATTACAATGTGATGACAATAGTACTAGCCAGCCACATCCAACATTTCATGGTAAGAGTCCTTGATGTTCTAATGGTTGAAGGCAAGACATCTGGTAGGGGAAAAACTTTCTTAACATCCAAGTGAGGAGCTGCACAGCTGGAGATCATAGTCCATCTGTCCGTTATGTGGGCAATTGGAGGTGCAGATACAAAGTTGGAAAACAAAAGGAGGGATGCTGAGGAAGATCCAGGTAGCATTATAGGAGGAGCAAACAGCAAAGTAGAAAACATTTGCAATGCCTGAGAGGACATAGAACAAAACTTCTTCCCCTTGACTAGGGACAGAAAGTACCTATCTCATAACCAGAGTTTGTTTCCTCATCAAGCAGAAGGAAGCAACCATTTTCAGGCTGCAGATGCAGGCCGTCAGTGGTGGAGACCTTCTAGCTGTTCCTCTGTGGGAGAGCTGTGCAGCATGCCACAAACAACCTGTCCTTGACTTCCTAAATAATCACCCCAGGTATGGTAGAGGTCACTGTATTACTAATAGGATTGACATAAGATTCAAATGGCATTTCATCTATTCTGTATATGGATAGGAAAGGGGTGTATCTTGTTACATGGGAGACAACCCAGTAAGCAGTAAACTCAGCTAAGGAATAAATGGTGCAATGGGATTAAGCTCTACTGACCTCAGTGGAGCATACTCTGGGGTACGTATGCTCACAAGGGAGTTGCATGGTGATTATGCAAATTTAAAAAAAACAGTTTATCCTAACTGTGCAACATGCAGGTCAATTTTCTACATGCTTACCCCCCAAATAAGTCTCATTGGAGTCTGATGGATTTACACTGTGCTCAGGGTGTTGCTATCTTGCATAATTAACCTGCTTGGGTCATTATAGTCTTCCTTCCCCCCTTTTTTTTTCCCCCATTGTCTTTTTTTCTGTCAGTTTCTCTCATATGTGGAAAAGACAAAGGAAGGAAGGAAGGAAGGAAGGAAGGAAGGAAGGAAGGAAGGAAGGAAGGAGCCCTTCCCCAGTCTCCCTTTCAACAAGGTAATTTCATTTTGTGGTGCAGTCAACTGAAAAAGAAATGATGTAAAATAGTTGTGTGATGAAGTCATTCCCTAAAGAATGCAATTTAAGGCTTAACAGCATGAGTATGGAAAAGCAGCAACAAGGCATGAGCTGGGTGGATGAATTTACCTGCTGATGCTTCTCCCCATCCCATAATAAATAGAGGGGGGGCTCATTCTAGCCTTCTAGTTATGTGGCTTGCTTTGCCTTTTATTCCATCTCCATTCCCTTTCCATCTTACCTGCACTGCTAGCAAAGATGTGAGATTACCAACATACCTCCAGTTGAACCAGCCTCTAGGAAACCTCTTGATTTCACTAATTTGGATAAATTACTCCAATGCCAGCAAAAGTGCTTCAGTAAGCAAGTTTACACAGAGAAGCAAACCTCCATCTTCTTCATCTTGTAACATAATAAACTCACAGAATGACAGGTTCTCAAGCAGCCAAAGTGAAAATTAAACTGGTGGAAGACAAGCCCAAGCTTCCTGTGTCCTAATTGAAACAAAACCCCTCCTCAGCACTGGAACCTGAAGTGGACTCATGCCATCTGAGATTTGAGTCTGCTACCATCTGGCTGCAAACTGAGATACTCTTCAGTGAGAACTCCCTCATACATGTGATGGTGCAAAGCAGCAGTAGTGCTTCAGTCTTTCCATCTACCCCAACACAGAAAGAGATTTGCACTGCCTGACCAAACATCTGGGAAGCCTCTTAGCTCCTTATTCCTTAATCATTTGCAATGCATTTCCTCATTTCCCACTGACTTTGCTCTCAATGTAGTCCATAAAAGCCACACAATGAAGAACTGATGAACATTTTCCCAGATCTAAGAGGTGGTCCACACCACCTGCTGTCTTTCTATGTATGAATGGGCCATTGCAAATTGGTGGCTTTCCTTTAAAACCTAATCAAGGCAAGATGCAATGTTTATATGTTCACACATTCACTTGCCAAAGCACTTTCTTGACATCCTGAGAAGCTGCAGAGTTGGAGATCATCCTGCCTCTGTCCCTTATGTAGTCAATTGCAGGAATTAATTGTGAGGAGAAAAAAGAGCCAGTGCACATGCCTGTGTGAACCAGCCCTATGAGGCAATATATATTTTACTCTCCTTCTCTCTCTTGGTCCTTACACATTTTGTGTGGATTATTTATCCATCTGGTGACCATGACAATACAGAGAACTATTCAATAAGCGGTAATTTAGGAAGACCATGAGAAGCCATCTTCTACCAGGTCAGTCCATGGGGTCATGTAGTCCCTCATTGTTTCACACTGAGCATCAGAAGCTTTCCAAGGTTTCAGAGAAAAGCCTTCCTTATTATGAGCCCTACTAGATCCAAATGATGTCAGAAAGAAAGATCATTACATTTCTTGTCCAATGGAAGAAAGAGATTAACCTGAGAGGTTTTTCTCATGTGTAAAGTATGATCTACCACTTAGCATATGATCCACATTTCCCAGTCCAATGTTCATGGAGAAATAGGATATGTTGACCAGTCTGCAATGTCCTGTCAAGAAACTTGACTACACTGTTTACAACATGCCAGGAGACCCTCTTTGCAGCTCAGGAGGACACCATCCTGCAATCCAGAGACAAACAGATCTCAAGCACCCTTTGTGCAGCTGACTCTGCACAAAATGGTTGTCAGGAATCACATGTACTCAGGTGGGCATGGGAAAAAAATGTCATACACAAATGGATAAACCCACTCTTGGGGCTTCTCTCATCCCACCCAGCCTTTCTTGTCCCTGTTTCTCCTACAGTCCATGGTAAATTATCAACAACATTGCACATTTCCCTTGAACTAGCATGAAACTGAACCAGAGGCACCTTGCCTTGTGAGAAAGGAAAAAGTCACATTTTTTTTTCTTCTGAATTGCATTTTAACTGAGATTTGCAACACAAGAAACCCACCAAAAAGGTTGACTGGCCCACTACTCCAAATCATCTTCCGCACAGTGATTAAAGCAAGCCTAACTAGCCTTCCTGTTATCCCCTACATGAAAACTTCTAACAGCAAAAGACATGGAAAGTGTGGATGCAACAGAGGGGTTCCTGAACATCTTGTCCGAATCAAGAAAGAAAGAGGAGGAGGGGAGATAAGCCACTACATCTGTCTTGCTGATAAAGAGCATTCACTTTAAGAGAGGATTTTTCATTCCTCCCTTTCTGCTCTTGGTATGTACAGTCACCTCTTTCAAACCCAACCACATTTGTTTCCTTCGTTTTTAAATCTCACCAGTTTCTGATTGATCTTTTGCGGGGGAGGGGGACCCCTCCTGAGTCATCTTTCCTAATTGGTATGCCATTGCCCCCATGTATTCCCCCAATAATAATAATAATATTTAAAAATGTTAAATATTAATAATGAAACATAAACACGGACGTGGCTTTTCGTTTTCAAAGCCTGCCTCTTCCCCTTGCTGCCTGCAAATGCCCATTAAGGGCACCATCTATGGCATCCATTGATTGGCATCGGATGGGCAAGGGGACCTTTTGTTTTACGCCTCACC
>CM034706.1:147856076-147869536 GCA_020142125.1 Phrynosoma platyrhinos
TTCTTTGGGAGAGTTCATGCTTCATTTGCTCTAATACTCACTTATTTGTCTTTTTAGCAGTTCACAGAATTGTAGAATGCTTCTCCAACACTGTATGAGTTGATTTTCTTCCTATCAGTTTTCTTCATTGTCCAGCTTTCACAACCATACATAGTAATGGGAGAATGGAATGGACAGTCTAACTTTAGTATTCAATGATATATCTTTACACTTCAAGATCTTGTCTAGTTCTTTCACGGCTGCCTTTCCAAGTTTTGTTTTTCTTTTGATCTCTTGACTGCAATCTCCATTCTAATTAATGACTAAGCTGTGATATAGAAAATCTTGAACTAGTTCAGTGTCTTTATTGATAACTTTAAATTAATGTAAATAATTTGTTGTCTTTTTGTTTTCTCAATGTTCAGCTGTAAACCTGCCCTTGCACTTTCTTTCTTGACTTTCTTTAATAATTGTTCCAATTCTTTGCTGTTTTCTACTAGTAGTATGAACAGAAATTCATATGACTCATGTGGTGTCATATCTATTTGATGTTCCTTTCTTCTATTTTCACACTTCCTTCCTCTGAGTCTAATCTTGTTTTACATATGATATGTTAAGCATACAAGTTAAACTGATAGGGTGATAAAATGCACCCTTGCCTAACCCGCTTGCCAACTGGAAACTACTCTGTTTCTCTGTATTCTGTTCTAATAGTAGTCTCTTGATTTGAATATGTCATGCATCAAGACAATTAAATGTTATGACACACCAACTTTTTTCAGAGCAATCCATAGTTTTTAATGATCTATCCAATCAAATGCTCATTATAGTCTATAAACCACAAGCTGATCTTTTTTTGAAATTCCTTAGTACTTTCTATTCTGGCATATGTTTACTATATGATCTCCAGTGTCTCTTCCTTTCCTGAACCCAGCTTAGACATCTGACATTTCTCACTCCTTTTATATTACAATTTTTTGTTTAAAAAGTTTTTTTTAAGGATCACCTTGTTTTCATGAGAAATTAATGCAAAGTTTCTATGATTACTGCATATCCTGGTGTCTCCTTACTTTGGGATTGAAATATATACTTAGTGTTTCCAGTGTGGGGGCCATTGTTTTGTTTCTCAAATTTGTTGCCATGTTTTAATTAGAATTAGAGTAGACTTTGTGTCTGTACCTTGGAATAGCTCTATAGGTATGTCATCAGGTGACTTATTTCTCCCAAATGCTCTGATTGCTGTTTTCACTTTGTTTTCTAAAACTGGAGGTTCTTCCTTGAATAAAGAATCCCAATTTTTTTTTCATTTCTTTTATAAGGTTTTTTAATCTATTGTTTCCATTTTTTATTTTTATTTTATTTTATTTTACTTAGGCATGTAATGTGCTCCCTGGCTGGTCATAGAGCATCCCTACTCTTGATTTAATTTTTCCTTTGATTTCACAGATCTTGTGGAAAAGGTTGCATGTTCTTCCTTTTTTGTTGTCATTGATTATTATATTAGTTCTCCTTGTCCCAGTGCACAAGTTATTGAACAGTTGCATTCAGGATTCTGACTGTATTTCAGCAAGATGGTTGTTTATTTAGTTTTATTCTGATCTTTTGGTATTAGCAGTTCATGATCTCTGCCACAATATGCATGTGGACTTGGTTTTACAGAACGAATGGAACTTATCCATCTTCTGATTCAATTATGTAGTCTACAATTTCTATATATTGGTCATCAGGTGATGTCCATGTATCTGTTGGAATAGTAACAAGCTCTACACTTGAGCCATTATAGGGTTAATGACCATTATAGGGTTAATGGAGAGTTACTGAGAACAGATGATCTCCATCTGTATATGCATAGCTCTAATCAATCTCAGGCTTAATAAGGCTAGCTTTGTAGTGAGCTCTCTCTCTCCCTCTTTTGCTCGCTCTGTTCTCAGCCTTCTTTAAGGTTACATTATATTTGTGTTATTTGCTTGTATTATATAGTTTGAATTATTACTATTTGCTATTTGTGATTATGTTTGCCATTAATGCTATGTTTTACTTTGTATGTATTGTATATATGGGTTTTGTATTATTTTGTTATATATATTGTTTATTACCCTTTTAAACAATTCTAGATAAAACCTTATTTATAGTACCTTACATTTTGTCTCTTTTCAAATCCATTGTCCCAAAAAATTTGGTAGCAGAGGATGGTTGGTTTAAAATAATGGTTGCTTAAAGCAATGGTTGTTTGAAACAATGGTTTGAAAAGTGATTTTGTGTTTGGAAGTATTTTTCACTGAAGCAGAAGTTTTTCTTTTGGCAAATATTTTGAGAAATGTGTTATATTTGTTTTTGGTTATGGTTATTGAATAGAGTTGTTAGTTTTTTGATGCTAAAAAAAAAGTTTTAGCTTGCAAAGATCATTTTGAATAGTGAAAGAATTTTTACTTGGTGAAGTTTTAAAAATTAAAGCTTATATTGGTAAGAGAGTTTACATATACAAAGTGATTTTAAAATATCTGTAACCTCAGCTAACTCACCTGAAGCTAGCATGTCTACTTTAAATATTCAACAGAGTGTAAGTAGCAGTAATGGCTTATTTCTAATGCCAAAATTAAATAGCGATAATTTTCAGATGTGGGATGCAAGATTAAGAGTTTCCCTACAAATACAAGACTGTTTGCATGTTATAGATCAGGGGTCAGCAACCTATGGCCTGGGAGCTGGATTCGGCCCCCTCAGGCCTTTGGATGGGCCCCAGCCTGGTCCTGCTGCCACGCCCGCCACCACGCGCCACCCCCACCACACGAATTGTGGCCACAATTTTGTTTTCCAAAATGGCGCTGTGACTCATTTGCGCATGCACCAGAGTACTGCGCATGTGCGAACGAGTCGCGGCCACCATTTTGTTTTCCAAAATGGCAGCCATGACTAATTTGTGCATGCACAGTACTCTGGGACATGCACAAATGAGGTTGCAGTGCCATTTTGGAAAACAAAATGGCGGCCGTGACTCACTTGTGCATGGGCAGTACGCTGGAAGTACTGTGCATGTGCGAGCGAGTGTGCACACAGATGCACAGTACTACCGGTGTAGTGCGCATGTGTGAGTCAGTGTGCGGAACCATTTCCCCCCTTGGCTCGCGGAAGACCTCAGGACAAGCAGACTGGCCCCAGGTAAGAAAAAGTTGCCTACCCCGGTATAGAGCATAAAGTAACTATATATTATGCTCCACAACAGAATGGGAGTTCTGAGAAATTAAATCGAACATTTCAGGAAATGTTTAGATCTATGTTAATGCGTGCAGGATTACCTAACTCTTTATGGGCCGAAGCAGTAGTTACAGCAACCTATTTACATAATAGAGTTCCTAGTAAAGTGACTGGTAAAACATATTTTGAGTTATAGTGTGGTAGAAAACCTGGTTTAAAACATATAAAATCTTTTGGTTCCAAAGTGTTTTCCTATATTCCAAAAGAAAAGAGAGGAAAACTTGACCCTCGAGCTGAAATTGGAGTTATTGTTGGATAGAGCTCTGGAGGAAAAGGTTATAGAGCTTTGGACCCTAAGACCTTTGAAGTAAAATGTTGCAACGTTGTGTATGTGGATGAAAGGAATATAATGCAAGAAACAGTTGAGTCAATAATGACAACTGACTTGAAAAATATAAAAACTGTTTCACAAGAATTGGTCAATTGGCTACCTGTGGAGGACGCTGGTCAACCAGTAGAAGGGGAAGCAGGAACCAGACTGTGTGAGACAGAAATAGAAGAAACAACTGTTATAAGATGATCAGACAGAATTAACAAAGGTAAACCTCAAGAGAGAGATGGATTTTGTAAAAACTTGCAAACAATTGAACCATTAGATTGGAAAGACGTCACCAGTGGCCTTTGCAGACTGCTAGAAATAGTGCAAATTGAGTCCACCTTAACTGCCCTGGCTCAGTGCTAGGGAATTGTATTTTTTTTTTCTGAGACATTGAACCTTCTCTGTCAGAGAGCCTTGGTGCCACAATAAACTACAGTTCCCATGATTCCCCAGTACTGAGTCAGGGCAGTTAAAGTGGTCTCAATTTGCACTATTTCTGGCAGTCTGCAAAGGTGTTAAGTTACCTTTTTTAGAAAGAGAAAAGTGGGTAGAAGCTATGGAGGAAGAATATCAATCTTTACAGAAAAATCAGGTTTGGACTCTTACTGAATTACCTCCCAATAGACAAGCTATTGGAAATAAATAGGTCTATAAAATCAAATATAAACCAGATGGGAGTGTAAATAAATTATAAAGCACGCCTAGTAGCAAAAGGTTTTTCCCAAAAATATGGAGTAGATTACCTAGATACATTTGCACCAGTTGTTAATTATATAACATGTAGGACACTTCTTAGTGTTGCAAGTTTAAGAAACATGTTTGTGGAACATCTAGATGTTAAAACAGCTTTTCTTAATGGAGATCTTTTTGAAGAAATTTATATGGTGCAACCTGAAGGTTTTCAAAAGAAAGGGCAAGAAAATCTTGTTTGTAAACTGAATAAATGTATGGACTTAAACAAGCAGCTAAAAGTTGGTACAGTAAATTGACAGATCTCTTATATCAGCAGGGATTTTAACAAGGAAAGGCTGATCCTTGTTTATATATGAGAATTAAGAATGGAGAATACCAGAATATTCTACTTATATAGATGATTTATTGATATGTTGTCAACACAAAGAAGATATTGAAGAGATAGCTAATAAGCTAAAGATGGAAATAGAAATTAAATAGCTTGGAGAAATAAGACATTATCTTGGAATAGAAATTGAAAGAACTAATGATGGAAGTTTTGTTCTAAGTCAGAAACTCAAGATCATGGATTTTATAGAGTTGGTTGGCATGTTTCTTAAACCTGTGAGTACTCCATTGGAACCAACTTATTTGAAAATGAAAGATGGACAGCTACTTGAAAATCATGGTAAATATCAAGAATCTATAGGTAAACTTCTTTATTTGAGTAAAACTACAAGACCTGATATTGCAGTAGCTGTTAACATTCTGAGCAGAAAAACAAGTTCACCAAACCATCATGATTGGTGTGCTATAAAGAGATTGACAAGATATTTGAAAGGGACAGAGGATTTAAAATTAAAATTATCATCTTGTGAAAATTCTACACTGGTTGCATATATGGACGCTAATTGGAAAGTCAACTGGTGGATATTTATTTTTCTATGGTAACCTCATTGATTGGACTAGTAAAAGATGACTATTGTGGCCCAATCATCAGCAGAAGCTAAATGTGTATCAGCAGCAAGTGCATGTAATGAACTGGAATGGATTTTTCATTTGTTAAAGGACTTTGGCAATAGTGAAACTGTACAAATTGTAATGTTTGAAGACAATCAAGCTTGCATTACAATATGTAAAGGAGAGTACTAAAGCCAGAAGCAGAACTATTGGATTGAAATGTCATCTAGTGAGGGATTTGTATCAAAAAGAAATGATTGATATTTAATATTGTCTTATTGATGGAATGATAGTGGATATATTAACTAAGACATTGACAACACAGAAGTTTATATTCTTTCGTGAAATGTTGAACATGTCCAATTTTTGTTAATGTTGTTATTTGTTGTGATGACTCAGTTGATAGAGCTTGAGAAGGGGTGTTGTAATAGTAACAAGCACTACACTTGAGCCACTATAGGGTTAATGACCATTATAGGGTTAATGGAGAGTTACTGAGAACAGATGATTTCCAGCAGTATATGCATAGCTCTAATCAACCTTAGAGTCTTAATAAGGCTAGCTTTGTAGTGAGCTCTCTCTCTCCCTCTTTTGTTCATTCTATTCTTAGCCTTCTTTTCTGTTACAATATATTTGTGTTATTTGCTTTTATTATATAGTTTGTATTATTATTATTTGCTATTTGTGATTATGTTTGCCATTATTACTATGTTTTACTTTGTATGTATTATATATATGGGTTTTGTATGATTTTGTCACATATATTGTTTATTACCCTTTTAAACAATTCTAGATAAAGCCTTATTTACAGTACCTTAGTCTCATTTTGTCTCTTTTCAAATCCATTGTCTCAGCAGTATCCAGTCACGTCTTATTTTATTTATTTATTAGTTTTTATTTCATTTATATGCTGCCTTTCTCCAAAAAGAGACCCAAGGCAGCTCACAGGGGGGAAAAACTCAGTTCTTGAGTTTTTTGCCATGAAGAAACTGTTGGTCTTGCAAAATTCAGTCAGTTGGTGTCCTGCTTCATTTTGTGATCCTAAGCCAAATTTTCCTACAATTTAGATTCTGCTCTGCTGCCTCTTTTTGCATTCCAATCACCTAGCAGTCCTGCTTTGGTGTGTGAAAATTTCCTCCTAGACTCCAACACAGAATATTTCAATTTACTCTTCTCTTTCCTCTGTAGTTGTAACATGCACTTGGATTAAGTTTATATTGAAGGGTTTCCCCTGACATTTTATTGACATGATTTGGTCAGACTTTGTATTATATCCTTTGAATGCTTTTGTAACATCTCTCCTCGCTATAAGTGCCATCCCATTTCTTCTTAGATTTTGTATTTCTTGAGTAAAACACTGTGTAATTAGATGTTTATACATCTCATTTTTTGTTTTATTATGTCTAGCTTTCCCCTGATTCATGCTTATCACATTCCATGTTCCTATAATATGAGTTGTGCAGCTTTAGACTTTCTTTTTGGCACTGAGCATGTCAACAGCAGAATGTCCTTTTATCTTGAGTATAGTTGTGTCATCAGCCACAGCTGCACAAACTTGTCCTCTGCTCTAACCCAGTAGCTCACTGAGTGCCATCTGACCTATATAGTTTTAATTGTAAAAGACATTTAAAGGGGGCTTACCATACCTCCTTCTGCAGTGTCCTAACAAGCATTATCTTTGGTGCCACTGTCATTGTCTCAGAGAGATCCTCTGCCAGTAGCATCTTAAAAAAGAATGCATTTCACCTGGCAGAACCTTCTGTTGGTTGCAGCCTACTTCATTAGACATAGCTGAAGTAATGGGATGCAACCCATAGAATTCACTAGACTAAGATGCCACAAGGTTCTGTGTTGTTTTCATTGAAAAGGAAGAAGAAAAATCTGCCACCAATACTGTGTGTGTGTGTGTGTGAAGTGGATAATCTGATCTACCTGGCGGAGGAGTATGCTCAGTTCAGAAATGCAGAAAATTGCCTTATTAGTCAACTCCTAATGAATCCTGGCTGATAATATTTGAAATGCTTCCAGTGAAAAGCATAGTATCTAGCCTTGAACAACAACTGGTGCATTTCTCCACCTGCATCAAAAGACACAGAAGGGAACAGACAATGATTGCTTTGCTATTCCACCAACAGATCAATATCTGCATTGACATAGATTGTGTACTGTGTGGACAAGCCTGCAATCCTATAGATCTGCTGATAAGAACAACAGTACATAAAACAAGAACATTGAGAGATGGGTTCATTTTACTGACACTGTATTTGCACATTTTCAAGTAAGATTATATAACCTTGGAATTGTCTTCCTCGCCCCCATAATGTGCTTATCTTTTCAAAGGCTGAGTCTCCTCTCCACAACTGCAACATCATGAGAGCTTCCAACCACACCACCACCACCATCCCATTTATATATATATCACACTTTTTTTTACCAGTCCAGGATTGAATGTAGCTTACAAAGATTGTGATTGAACTTTTACATTAATATAATACAAATATAATTAAACTGATTAAACCATCAATTTAACAAAAAGCAAGTCCATTTAAAGGAAAACAAATAAACAATTCAGGATATTCCAAAAAGCCCTTTCCTCCTAGATCAGTCAGCAAAGGTCTGCTAAAGCAAAGCAAAGTCTTCCCCAGCTCATGAAAGGAAAGCAAGGAATGCACCAGTCTAGCTGCTCAGGAAAGAGAGTTCCAGAATCAGGATGCAGCCACCATGGAAGCCCTTTATGTTGTCATCAAATGTACCTGTGAGAGTGGTGTGACAGTGAGAAGGGTCTCCTTAGAATTTCTCAAAACATAGGTAAGTTCACATGGGAAAATATGGCCCTTCAGATAATCTAGGTATATGGGATTTTATACGTCATGAGCAGCACTTTGAATTGTGATCAGAAAAAGCAGCCAGTGGAGCTATTGCAACAAGAGAGTTGTGTCTTCCCTGTACCCAGCCCTAGTTAATAATCTGATTCTAGTTCTTTGCATTAGCTGATGTTTCTGAATATTTTTCAAGAACAGCTCCACTTACACGTGCTACAGTAATCCAAATGGATGTAAATAGATATTAGTCACTGTGACTAGATCTAACACATCTAGAAATGGGCAGTGGCATCACTAGGGGGTGCAGGGGGTGCAGAGCACACTGAGTGATCCCCTGGGGGATGGGCATCTGGTGGGGCAGTACACCCAGTGGGAATGATGAGGCTTCTGATTAATGAGAAAGGGCATTGTGTCCCTTTCTTGCTTGCTCACCAGACATGCCAGACCACAAAGAGCCCTCAAAAGGCTGCAGCACTGTCCCCTCAAGCAGCAGCTGCTTCTGAGGGGTGGGTAGGACTATGCCTTCTGTTTGGGCTCTGGCACAGGTGCAGCTACACTGGACCCCAAATAGTCAGTCAGAGGCCACATCAGTCTGCCCTCCCACTGCCCCCCTGCACTGCAGGAAACCAAGCCCAGGATGTCTGGGAATGGACACAGTTGGTAGACAGGTCTCAGCTATACACTTGTGACCATCACTCAAATCTAACTTCCAGCCTCAGGGCTGGATTCAGTACAACCAAGCTGTGAACCTGCATCTTCAGAGGAACCACATCCAGCAGATAATTCACCTCCCCCACCAATAGGAATGGAAATAAAATTTAAAAATATTCAACATATGGTTGAAAAACATGTTTTCTAAGTGTTGAGAAACTGAGAAGAATCCTAGACTGGCAAGAATCTTCATAATGCAAGAGTCATTCTGCACAAAATTGTCAGGCAGATGTTTTGTACAGAAAGCAGCATTTTTGCACAGAAAACAGTCTTTTCTGCTTTGGATGTAGAAATACTAATTCCTGCAAAGCAAATGTTGTTTTCTGGCCACAAAATGCTGTTTTCTATATACATCAAGCATGTGAATATTTTATGGAGAATAAATCCCCAATTACAGTATTTCTGCACAGAAAACATCATTTTGTACATGGAAAATAATATTTGAATGCAGGAATATTAATTCCTGCACAGAAAATCCTGTTTTTGTTTTTGTTTTGTTTTTTACAGAAATGGCTAGTTTCTGTGCAAAACCATCACATTGAATTTCAAAAAACAAAACAAAAACAAAAACAAAAAACCAAAAACTTTCTGAATTATTAATAGTTTTTGAAAACTGTGTGATTTTTCAAAGACTTTCTTGCAGCAGGGAGAAAATGAATGAATTTACATGTTGCTACCTTTGAGAAGAAATTAACTGAAGAATGATATCCCTAACCACGAACCCCTGAAGCTGAGAGACTTCCATACATGCTAGTACCTTGCCTAGAAATTGAATATTGAAATCTGGCTGGTAGTTGTCCAGTATGGTGGGATCCAGAAAGTAATTTATCAATTGCCTTATAACTGCCTCTTTTAGGCATGGTAGAACTCTGTCTTATTTTGATCAGTCCTCTTCCTGTTTTGCTGGGAGGGTCAGGGACTGAATACACATGTGATGACCCTCACCTTTCCAAGAATACTTTCTACATACTTGGGCTGTACAAACTGAAAAGTATCCATTATCACTGGACAAGTAGAGGCCACAGTTATAGCTACTATATCTGTATTAATTATACCATCAAAGTCAAGGGGGATCTGAGCTATTGTGGCAGAATGATTGTGAAAAAGCAACTGTAGCAGTTTCAGCCTTGTGGAGATAGTGTTTCAGCACTCAGTGCTGAGCAACAAACTGGTTCCCACCTTCCTTTTGGCTCCAGCAGGGTTTTTGTTCTGTGGTACGTTTTACTACTAGCAAATCATACAATGCATAGATACAGAGACAGAGTTCCTACATCAAGCAAGTGGGGTGTAATGTTCCACCACTGTAATTCTATATCCATCCCTACTAGTGTGGGGATGGTGTGAAAGGGGCTACTCTCTAGCCCTTTGTGCTCTGTCCAAAACCTCCTGGGATGATAACTGTCAATGGGGGGGGGGGGACTCCATTACTGCTGATCATGCTTACCAGTGGGAAGGAAGACAGTAGGGAAGCAATACAGACATTGATAAACCATCTTATCTGTCCCTGGAGGGAAAAGGAAATGGGAGTGTGCTCACAGATGGAATGCATTCTCCTATTCCTTCTCCTTGGAGCTGCATCATTTGAATTGCCTCCCTACTGTCTTGCATCCCCATCACTAACCATCACCACCACTAATCCATTTTGCAGTTAAGAGATATAAGTGGGGTGGGGGGAATTTTGGACATTGTCCAAAGAACTACAAAATAGCACTCTGCATTCTATCCAAAAAATACATACACATATATGTCTTAATTGTCTGTATGTCACTAAGAGCATTCCAGCCAGAATCTCTCTCTTCTGCACATGAATTTCCCTTGTGGGATCAAAATAATGATCACTGAGGTAATAAGTAAAGTATTTAAACAGTGATGACTCATCTACAAGATTATCCCACCTCATCAGGGAATGCCACATGACTCACCCTGCTTTGTGCCCATAAGAAGATGAAAGATTGCCCACAACTCTATCCTGTCTTGTAGGCCCACTGCTTTCAAGTTATGTGGAGGAAATTGTCCCCCTGCCAGGATAAAAGCTGCCAGTCTAATCAGTATTTCTACATGCAATGGGAAGGGGATCATCTTGTTATTTTTCTTCAGGAGGCAGAATATCTGAGCCTGACCCTGAGCATCTACAGGCAGAAATCTCCATTTGGTGTTTCAGTTATGAGTTGTAAATCATGATTGACCATGGGGGGGATACATTGAAGGTGGGTATGTGCAAGAGTGGCAATGGCTTCAGCTGAGTGTTGGCTCAATGAATGACACTAGAAACATCCATGAGTAACTGTCACATGCTATTATTCAAAAGCACTGGGAAGAAGCAGGTTCAACGGCAGAGTTAAAATATTTGAAACCAAAATATTGGTAGCTGATAGCTCTATGTCAATGCAGTAGTGAATTGGGTTTTAGTGTGAACTCTCAAGAAGCCATCCAAAGTGTGGAACCTATTTGGGGGTGGGATTCAACACCCTTTAAAATGTGGACTAAAACCCAGAGTAGCCCATCAACACAGTTGCCACTAGATACTACTGAACTGAAGGTATATTCTAATGGAAGCTAGCAAAACACTTGCTTCTTCACCTGTGTTTTACAATTATGCAAATTCATGTCTGAGAATTCTCACCTAACTGCTGAAAACTGATGAATGAATGCAATCTTTACTGAGGTCCAAAGGGGGTTACACAATAAAATGCCAACTTTTATAGAGTATTTTACCACGTAGAGTGAAAACACTCAGTTCACCTGCACATGCCAGTTTAATAAATGTGAAAGATAAATCCTAAAAAATACACAGATTTCTTTCAAACCACAAAAGTATGGGAGATTGCAAAATGAAAGGCAGCATTTAATTAGTATGCAGCCTTTTGACATTAAATATTATATGTCTTAGTTTACAAACCCTGGGAATGAAAAAAAACAACAACAAAAAACCCACCCCCCTTTCATACAAGAAAGAAAAATGCTAATAACATAGCAGGTGCAGAACATAAGCCATTTTGTTCCTTTAGTTTTAATCACTTGGACATAATTTCAGTTCAAGAATAATGCTTACCCTCCTTCTATCCTCCTCCTCCCAAGTGTCTCCAAAAGCTGAATAAATTTCTGCTGACTAAACTTGAAGGAGAGGATTTTTAAATGAAGAATTACAGCACAGTTATATGGTGAGAGAGAATTCATTAAAGCTGGTGTGCAGTCAGTCAGTCAGTCTGCAAAGGTGGCAGTATTTGCTCACACAAAATGCTAGCAGCATGAATAAGTCTGCAAGGAAGCAAGTGGAAGGAGAGCTGCATTAAATACATTCAGTTTGAGGGCTAAACCTGACTGTTGAGAGCAGAAATCCCACCTGCAAATAAGAACTATTTTTAATATGAATTTTCACTTCTCTCAGTTCTGCTTTTCATCAATTTTCCCTGAGGGTTGCCTCACTATATTCCTTGATTGGTCACAAGGCAGCCCTATCCTATCAGGGATCATAGGGGGAATGAGATGACATCAGAAAGGTACACAAAGGTACACAGATTCAGATGCATGGTGACACTATGAAGGCAACATAAAATCATAGAGTTGGAAGAGACTACAAGGTCCATCCAGACCAACCCTCTGCCATGCAGGAACTCTCAATCAAAGCATACCCGATAGATGGCTATCCAGCCTCTGTTTAAAAACCTCCAAAGAAGGAGAATACAAACACAAATGAAAGCAAATCCTCTCTGACTGAAGGTTCTATCCTGCTAACTCATTTTGGTCATCTCTGTGAGAAAATTGTTCAGAAGTTCTCATTTCTCTTGAAATATCTAGTCTGGCTTGACCTTTGAATTATACTGAAGAAAAAGAGCCAGTGTTGTGTAATGGTTTGAAAATGGGACTGGGTGACCTTGGGAAAGTAACAGTCTCAGTCACAGAGAGGCAAAGGCAAACCCCTTCTGAACAAATCTTAACAAAAAAGCCCCATGACAGGTTTGACTTAAGGTTGCAATAAGTCAGAAAGGACTTGAAGACAAACAACTACAACAAATATTGAAGCAAGGTAGCTGGTGAATCTGAGAAATTACTTCTTGATTCAGAGCCTAGGAAATTCCTGATTCACAACCAAATCTCTTATCTATTTCTTCTCAATAACTCTTAAATGTTACATATGATGCATATGCAGAACTGGTACGATGGGGAGAGAAACATTGTGGTGGAAGGCATGCACTGAGTCCTTGGGAAACTGTAGAGCCTTGGCAGTGATTGGACTAAGTTTTAAATAAACCTTCAATGAAACTCTTTGAGCCATTTTAGACCCATCTTCAACAACAATGGTATATTTGTGAAAGAAAGGAAAAAATCCTATAGATTGTTATTTTACCAGTGAGACAACTGCTAAGACCTTTGTCTAAGACTTCATCAAAGCTGGCATAAAACCTAGGGACAAAGCAAAACACAACAAAAACAGAAAGTCTTGCATTCGCAATCATAAACACATTTTTAGAGACAACATTTTCCTCTGGGCTTACATGTCATGATAATGAATTGACAATGCACCACTGGGTAAGTGGAGTATGGATTTTATCCCCTTCCAGCAACTTTTCAGACTCTTCTCTTGTGTTTTTGGCAAGAATTTTCTTCCTAGTATGCTTAAGGAATTCCCAAATATATTTGACACCATACATAAACTTATTACAAAAAACTGAGGCCTAAACTAGATATTAAGCTAATATTAGACCTATAACCTGTTTAACCTGCATCTGTTTATTTTTCTC
>CM034706.1:147929965-147946920 GCA_020142125.1 Phrynosoma platyrhinos
ATCAGATACCTAGAACAATAAAACAGTTTTTCATCCTGTAGTTTTGAAACACTTTGGAATCCCCCAGCCCTGTAATGATGGAAAACTACATAGTTTATAAATGAAGCTGCTTCTACAAAACTCTTCCAGACAACTGCACAGCTTTAAATATAAAAAAGACTGCTGTCAGGCAGCCCCATGTGTATTTTGTGCAAGACTACTATTTAATATAGTAAATATTAGTATTGCACAACAAAAATATTGCACAAAAATGATGTGTAAAATCAGCTATGTTGCACAAAATGACATGGCTATTTGTTGCGTAACATTGCTTTCTACATTTTAAAAAAATGTTTACAAAAAAAGTTGCACCACAAAAATGTGAAAAATCAGCAATGTTGCACAATAAAACCTCTTGGGTATTTATGCTTTTACCCAACATTTTTGTGGTGCAACATTGCTTTTTTATGTAGAAAATAGCAATGTTCTACTACAAAAAGGTTGTGCTAAATCAGCAGTGTTGTCCAACAAATAGCCACATGGTTTTATTGTGCAATATTGCTGATTTTATAATGATTTTTTTAAAAATATTGCACAAGAAAGTTGCACAAGTTGCACAAAAAAAATGTTTCACTAGAAAATTATTGTGCAAAATTAGCAATATAGCATAACAAAGCTGTGGCTGCAACCACACTGCAGAAATATTCCAGGTCAATGCCACTTTAACTGTCATGGCTCACTTCTATGGAATTCTGGGATTTGTAGTTTTGTGAGACATTTAGCCTGCTTTTTCTGATAGCTCTGGTGCCACAATAAACTATAATTTACAGAATTCCATAGTACTGAGCGATATCAGTTAAAGTGGTATCAAACTGAATTATTCGTATAGTGTGGATGCAGGCCATGTGTGGCTGCAGCTTCACTCAACCCAAGTTTCTTTTCTTTAAGCATAACATTTGGGTTGCACAACTGTCAAATGATCAAAAGCTGCATTCTTGCTGTGGAACACTTCATCATTATGTTTATATAGAGGTACAGGATTCAATTTAGTTTTGCATTTTTTGCACTTTCCCCTAGGCTATAGTGAAAAACAATGTAAGTTGATGAAGGGTTTTTTTTTCTCCTTTGAGAAGTGTAATTTGCTATGCACAATAAAAAAAGACTGTGGGTGTAGGTTTTGATTGCAAAGCTGCACAGTTTCTTAAACTATTGCGCAGCTCTCAGAAACTGTGCAGTTCATTTTGTCCAACAGTTTAAGGTTTGTGGGAACAAAACCAAAGTTCCTGAAATTTTTGGGAGCTTATGAGGTGCCATTTTCCTCCCTGTCTAAAAGCCTCTATAGACCAGCCAAAAGGGCCAGCCTAGGGGTGGAGTTAGGGCATGGCAACTGCATACTGGCCACCCTGACTCTGCCCTCACATCATCTTTACATTGCCTGCCCAAACAGATGGCAGGCAGCATCAGGGTGCTCCCTTGGCACAGCCTTTAGACATGCTGCACCAAAAGAGTGCAGAAAAGCCACCGCGGTGGTGGCAAGGGTGGTTTTTAGCTGCTCCAAAAAGGTGCTGGATCAGGCTGCAGTGTGCAGTTGCCACAGCCCTGATCTGGCGCTCCCAGGGGTGGCACGGAGCCACCCCTTAGGGGCCATCTGTAAAGCCCCTAAGTTTCTCAAGGGATCAGGAATTGCAAATTTGACCCTTTTAATAATAATAATAATAATAAAATTTATTTATATACCACCCAATGGTTGCCCAATCCAGGCAGTTTACAACATAAAACAATTACAGTAAAAGCATATCCCTCCCCCCCCTTTTTTTTTTTTTTTTTTTTTTTTTTTTTTTTTTTTTTTTTTTTTTTTTTTGCAGTGGGGAAATTGATAAATTTCCATTCTATCCCTATTGGGTGTATTTTTTTGTTTTGTTTTTCCTGGAAACTTTCCTTGGACCAGGAGCCATTGACTCAGGGACCAGCTTTTTGAGTGGCACTGTGTTAGAGATACATCATCTTCTGTAGTAAAATGTGATTGAAGTACTAATCTGCTTAGCTTTTTTTATGAGATGTGAAAAAGATTCTATCTTCTTTTCTGTTCCAGTCATCCAAAATTAGTCCTAGCCTTCAGAAATCTTTCACACAACTCCTTGGTCCTTCTCACCACATTCTTCTGCATTGTTGAAGGTGCCTAAGAGGCACCTTCTAGCTTTGAGTATTAATTATTTACTTGCTTTCTATTTTAGATATTTCTTCAGATTAAAACAAGCCTATTCTGGACAGAGGCTTTTGTTTGAAAAATGATGTCCATGTGCAACCAACATACCATTCCCCTGCTAACTAGATATGTGCTCCTCATCCGCATTTATATTACAAATGATTAGCTATTCTCTTTCTGAAGCTTGGCAGGACAGCAGGCTTTGATCTTCACTGCCTCCTGGCTAAGCCTCAGGACTCTCTAGCTTAAACAGATCAGAACTTGTGATCCAGGGATAAAGAAAAGTTCTTAACTCTGTGAAGATTCTTATTTTCCATCATCTTCTCCATAGAAGGGAAGAAAGAGAAGCTTGTGAGGTTAGCAGTGTTGTTGTTTTTTAACACCACTGTCAGTTGCATTTGGATCATCTCTTAGTGTCTTTGTCTGAATGTGCATCTTAATTTAGAAGTGGCTGTAGATAAAGCCTACGTTGTTAGGAGTAGCAAATTACATGTTGGCTCATATGCTTCTTTTCCCCTTAAATTGGCTTAGAACTTTCTACCACAGTTTCCAGTAGCATGGGATGAATCTGAGCTGAATTATAAAAGTCGGTAACCTTGGGACCATGTGGGAGTGGGTGGGTAAAAGCTCCAGCCTCAGGCAAATGTTTTCACAAGACTGACCCTTCTTTCTCATACTTGCTGTATAGAATCATGGCATCTGAAACAGTAATGTGTGACCATCAGAAGAAACTACATCAGTTTCATACTACATCGTTATAGCACTATGATCCCTCTTTAATTACTGTGGCTGCATCATATGGAATCCTGAAATATGTAGTTTATTGAATCCTAAATATCTCACCAAACTACCAACTCTAGGATTTCAAAGGATAGAACTATGGTAATTACAGTGTAATAAAAATGCTCTAATTGTGTGGTCTGAAACAAAATCGAGTTAGAGAATTAAAGTGGGAGAATTAAACTGAATTAATGCAACCACACTTTGCACATGCAGACAAGATAAAGGTCAGAACAGATGTCCAGGAAAAAGTGGCTCAATCCTGTTTCTTCCAAAAGCATGTTGAAACCCCACTGCCTGCATGGCCCATTCCCAAGATGGGCCAAATATGCATGGTTCAACTGCAAACCATGCTGCTAGGTAATTTTTAGTTGTCCCCCCCCACCATACATGTGCACTGTTGCACAAACACACCACCTTCAACCTCCAAGTGCCTCCTGCATCCACTTAGAAGCCTTCCCATTGCATGGCTGCCCCTTTGATCAGCCACACAGTCGCACATGTGATGCTCCATTCGTACAGGGCATCAGCTCACCAGTGTACAAGTTATACATTGGCAAAGCACAATCATGGAGACCCCCCTACATGCCCTCTTCAACCCCTTCCCCATACCCCCCATTGGACTGCCTGGTTTGTATACATTGTAATTATATCCATTCAAGCTGTTTGACTTTCATTTCTTTGCTTTGCTGCAGCCCCACACTCATGTCAGGGTGTTTATATGTAGGAGTGAAGATGGACATTTTTCACATTGAGTTGGACTCTGCTGGTTTCTTTTTGCTATGGTTTATAGCCCCAGAGTGTGGCTTCGGTCTGGTGTCCAGCTGTTTTCAAGGCATATGTCATCTAAATGCTCCACCTTCAAAGTGGCTGGCAATCATTTTATTTTGCTTGTATGTTTCACTCCAAAGATCAGTCTTACCTAGTGCCCCCACCTTCCCCAGTGTTTAGTACATTCACATGTCAGCATGTTGAAAATAATGCCATGTAACTTCTGAACACTATTTGGGCTGATCTTTGGCATTTTGGGAGGTGGAGAAAAGCTCTGGGGAGTGGAGGGGTGAGGAAAGTAAACCACTGCTTTTATGGCTAGTTCTTGGTAGATTCGGTCAGTTTTCAGGTATAAGATCATGTCTAAACTGATGTGAAAAAAGACCAAATATTGGAGTCTCAGGGCTTCAAGGGGCTCGGGGATTTTTCAGGGGCATAATTTCTGGTTCCAGGGGCCATCTGTGGCCTGTGAGCCACAACTTGCCCATCCCTGCTATATTATAGTATTGTATTGTATTGTGTTGTATTTGTGACAATAAAAAAGAATAGGCCGCAAAATAAGTGAAATGTGCAATAAAATCAAGGCACTCTTGGATCTTAAAACTAGGGTTAGTCTTTGGGAATGTTCTATCCACTACTCATAAAATAGATGGTCCTTTAAAGATGAAACAAGAGAGTATAGTGAATAAAACAAAATTTGGGAGATATACATAGAAGAAGAAAGGTCCATCAAAAATCCAGAAGTAGTAGATACTATAAAAAAATTTAATGACATATACTCTCTTGTCAAATATGATAGAAAGTTTTGGTTATGTGAGAAGGAGTGGAGAAAAGGAATGGGGTGGAAGATGGCTTCAGATCTGTGCAAAGAGGAAGAGAAAGAGGACAGGCTACTTGCCAGAGAAGACTGAAGCTGAAAAGAAAGGGCTTAGTGGGGACTCTTGAATTAAAAGGAGAGCACAATTGTAGGGTAAAATCCAGATTTTAACAAAGGAATTGAGTGGCTTTGATTCATGGTGACAAAATCTAACCAGATACATAGTCACACTGAGACCCGTGATTGTCCAATGCAAACCTTGAAGGCCAAGAGAGAACAGTCACAGGGGATTATCGTACTGCCCTTTCTTCCCATGTTAGACATGGGATGTAAACTTCAGTAGGTGGATTTTATTTCATACCCCCATGCTAAGCAGTAGGCATCCCATACCCAAAATGGGCATCCTGTACCTGATCTGGGCTTTTCCTTCACTTTGCAAAGAATAAGATTTGTTTGTTTGATTAAAAGTCATGAGTTACAAATACTTACATGAGTCCAAATTGCTGTTCGGAACATCTTCTCCAAAGTGTGTTTGAAGCAGTGGTTGTACAGGTGTAGACCCTGGAAATAAGCTTTTGGACTTGAGTTGTCATCAAGTGCTTTTCCACTCATCTCCATCTTTTGCAGTAGCCTGCTTCTTTCTCCTTTCAGTCAGGCTATTGTCTCTTTCAGGTTTCACAGAAGAGATCTGTTCTTCATGTATATTTTCTAAAGGACTATAGGCTACAAGTTGCAAATTGCATATTACAGAGTGTTGTATCTGTTATACTCATACATTTTGATGTTATTATGTAATAAAAATGTTATCAACCAAATATGAAATACCAGGAATGCATAGCAACTTCTTTGGTGGAGTAAATTTGTTAGGCTTCCTAGGGCCTTTGAATAAAAGACCAGTGAGAGGATAAAGACTCCCCCCAATGTGTTGGTAGGGGCCCGCTGTTGCGCTGGCCAATTTAGTAGGCCAACACCATGATTGTTTGGGAGGGCAGGGAGTCCCGCCCTCCCTTCACCTCCCAACCAGTCAGGGGGATCTCGCGAGATCCCCCAGCAGCCCGCATAATCTCACAAAACTGGACAGTCTCACAAGATTTTGGGTGGGATTTGGGGGATTATTAAATCCCCTGCTGCCACGTGGAGGCAGCCATTCTGAGTTCGGCAGCCGAGAGAGAACATCAGCTACCGAGCATTTGAGAAGCCAGTGGGCTTCCTCGGGCCTGGTCTTCATGGCAGTGAGGCCAATGCTGACAAAAAAGTCCCTGCTTGGGACTTAGGAGCACCTGAGGGGCTTGCTTTCATCGAGGATTTTTTTCCTATACAGCTAGCAGCCCATGGGGGAAGGTTTTGTCTTTTTATAGGCCATAAGAGGCTTTGTGAGTGACCTGTAGAGGGTTTATTGTCCCTGCTTGGGACCCCCTGGGTGGTGGTTTCGACCCTGCTCGGGTTTATTCTCCCTGCTTGGGACTCTTTGGGTAGTTTATAGGCCATAGGAGGCCTAGTGAGTGATCTGTGGTGGGTCCCCCAAACTATGGAATGGCCTGCCGGACGAGATCTGTCAATTGACATCTTTGGACAACTTTAAAAAGGCTGTCAAGATGGATCTCTTCTGGCAGGCCTTTCCGTGATAGATAACCCCGGCCTCAGGAATCCCTCCTTCAGATGGTTCTAGGGCTATATTTTTAAATGCAATCAAGAACTATTGCCGCTCACTGGAAATGTTTTAAAAAATCATTGTTGTATTGCATTCTTTTTTAACTGGAATCTGATTTAATAACTTTTTAAGGGGGGGGGAGGAATTAGATTTTGTTTGTTTTATGTATCATTTTATTGTTGTTAGCTACCCCGACTGACCTCAAAGGTGTGGGATATAAATACATTACTATTATTATTATTATTATTATTATTATTATTATTAATTGTCCCTGCTTGGGGCCCCCTGGGTAGTTGTTTTGACCCTGCTTGGGTTTATTGTCCCTGCTTGGGACCCTTTGGGTGGTTTCGTCCCTGCTTGGGACTGTGTAAGGCCATTGGGGCCTGTGGAGTGGTGGGGTTTTTCCTTGTTAGTTGGCAACCCGTGGAGGGTTTTATTGTTCCTGCTTGGGACCTTCTGGCTGATTCTTGTCCCTGCTTGGGACTGGTTATTATAAAAAAGGGCCTTGTTTGCCTTATTGGCCTGTGACTTGTACATGGTCAGTTGTCCCTGCTTGGGGCACTGTAGCTTCTTTGTTAAAGGGTTCTAGCTCTGGCTTAGGACACTATAACCCAGTGGCTTGGTAATTATTGAAAAGGGGAACTTTTGCCATTATGCCACTGAGCAAGTCCCAGTCCAAGTGGTGTGCGGCGCCTGCTGGACCTAGCACTGGGCAGTCGGCACCTAAGCATATGGCCAAGGCCCAGGGTAGGGAAGATGAGATTGTTGTCCAGCTAGCCCAGTTGGGACATATAATGCAAGCTTGTGTGGCTGTGTGTGAGCAACTAGCTCAGAAGGGGGTGTGGGATGGTAGCTCTAGAACATTGACCCTTCCAGCCTCAAACGAGGAGCAACTGATGGGACCACAATCTACACAGGTGCAGGAGGTACCCTCACCTGTTATGACATTGGGTAATGAATCACGTACTGTCGATGCTCCACCTATAGAGAGTGGGCAGCCAACTGTAGCTGATGCGATGGAACTGATGAAAAAGGTTCCAGGTTTTGTGCAGCAGGGAGCAGCATCCTCTGTATCTGTGCAGCCTTCATTGGCTGATCTGTATAACATGGTACAATGGGCAGTGGTTTCAGGCAGGACCAGCAGGCTGGCTGCTGAAACCCCTGAGCTATCGAGCAATGTGGTAGGAGGTGCTTCCTCCACCCTGCAGCTTACCAGCCAAGCACCAGTTGTATCACACTCTGCTATCAAGTGGGGGTGGAAAGAACAGCGGATTGCAACCCTTATGCGAGTATGTCCACTACTTTAGGCTTTCAATGAAGGAGCAAATTTGGAGTGGTGAGTTTATTGATCTTTTTTCTTTAACTTTCCATGACCCAGAGCCAAGAATTATGGTGAAAAATGGAGTTGTATTTAGCCTGCCCAAGGAGTTCAAGGCACACAAGCACCCAAAGTTAGAGAGGAATTTTGTTAATTTGATAATGGCTTTACAATTTATAGGGGTATTATTGAGTAGAGGAAGCCCTTAAGGTCTCCAGATTTATCCAAATATCAAGTGATAATGATAAAGGCATATACTAACTGTCATTTTAATTCAAGAGTGTCTGCTTGGCTTCAGTATGATGAGCAGTTTTGGATGTGGGCTGCTTTAGATCGTTCCATGTCATGGTGGCACGTACAAGCTGAGTTGTCGGCAGACGTCATGGTTGGTGCCTCCTCTTCGACCAGGTGTGACAACAGCTTTGTGCCTATGGTCACTCAGCCGAGAGGGCAGTTTGCGAGGCCTGGCATGGGGGAAAAGAGATCACCAGGAGTCTGTTGGAAGTTTGATGCAGGTAGGTGAAGGTGACAGACCTGTAGGTTTGAACACTGCTGTTAACACCTGTGGAGGGAATCGCCCTGGCACCTCCTGCTTTAAAGATAAATGGACCGGAGCTGGAACCACTTCTCAGGCAACACCATCTGGAGGTAAAGACACCAACACCATTAAGTTGTACGTTTTAACTGCTTGGCTCGGGGTTTACCCTAAGCGGGATTCTGCCCAGTACCTACTTGATGGTTTTACATATGGTTTTCACATTTGATATTCTGGTTTAAGAGTTTATTGTTTTGCACCTAATGCACATTCAGTGAGAGAGTTCCCAGCTGGCAAAATAGCTGGCAGCAGGGAGGATATCTGGGCCCCATAAACAATTGCCAATGCCAACATTACGGTTGTCACCCCTGGGTATGGTTCCCAAGAAGACACCAGGTGAGTATCATTTAATTCACAATCTTTCTTACGCTAAAGGGGAGTCCGTGAATGATGCTATTGACCCAGCATTGGCATCTGTGAAATATGCATCATTTGACTCAGCAGTACAAATGATTAGAGCCTTAGGCAAGGGAGCTCTTTTGGGAAATGTGATATAAAATCTGCCTTCAGGCTGCTTCCAGTACACCCTGAAATATTTGACTTGCTGGGCTTCCAATTTGAGGGAATGTATTATTTTGGCAAGGCGATGCCACTGGGTTGTTCTATTTCTTGCTCGGTGTTTATTACCTTCTTGCACTGGTGTGCTGTTAAGAGGTCTGGCAATTCAGCCATTACACACTATTTAGATGACTTCCTGTTTGCTGGGGCCCCCGGCATGACAATGTGCTGGGACACTTCATCGGTTTTTCAAGTTTTGATGGATGAGATGGGAGTCCCTCTGGCTAACGAGAAGACAGAGGGCCCTGCTACCTGTTTAACCTTTCTGGGCATTGAGCTTGATACAGTTGAGGATTTATCCCACCTCCCAAATGAGAAATTGGACCTAATGAGACAACAGGTAAGGGCTATGAGAGGTAAGAACAAGGCCATGTTGCATGAATTTCAATCTCTTACAGGTTTGTTGAATTTTGCTTGTAAAGTGGTAGTTTCAGGGTGGGCTTTCTGTGCTCGACTATACAATGTCACGAGTGGAGTGTCTTCCCCGCATCACCACATTTGTATTAATAGTGGGATATGTGAGGACTTGAAGATTTGGGATTCATTTCTTGATTAATTCAATGGTGTTTCATTCTGGAGGAGTGAAATGCTCCTAAAGGCTGATTTTCAGGTTCATTCTGATGCATCTGGAGCCCATGGTTTTGGTGTATACTGGAAGGAGCAATGGGTGGCAGAGAGTTGGCCTTAGTCTTGGGTGAGTAAGGGTTTGAAAAGAGATCTTACCTTTCTTGAACTGTTCCCTATTGTGGTTGTAGTTCATCTCTAGGCAAGGCAATTTGCCCATAAAATTGTTTGGTTTTGGTGTGACAGCCAGGTAGTAGTTCATCTAATCAATTCACAGAGCTCTGAATCTCCAAGGGTGATGGCATTGGTCAGGTCTATGGTATTACAATGTTTGAAATAAAATGTCTTGTTCCAGGTGTGCCATGTGCCTGATTTATTGAATCCCTTGGCAGATGCCTTTTCGCCTTTTCAGTTTCACAGGTTTTGAGAGCTGACTCCGGAAGCAGCTGCGCAGCCTTTGACAGTGAAAGCCCATCTGTGGAGCCTTGGAGGATAGAAATCGAGAGGGTTATTTGGCACCCTGTTGCCCCTTCCACACACAAGTCATACCAGCTTGCAATGCGAGCTTTTAAACAGTTTTTGGTGGATGTGGGGGAAATTGAGGTCTGGCCCTTGAGGGTGGAGGTTGTACTTCACTTTGCAGTCCATCTTAAACAGTCCGGGTTGTCCTCAATTACCATTAGGGGGAGACTGGCAGCCCTGGCCTTTTACTCTCGGGTGGAGGGGTTTACGGATCCTACTATAGATTTTAGGGTCCTTACACAGATTTGATATTCCCTCCAAATGGTGTGCTCCTCACCTGAGGAGGTTACCTTGTTTTGGGCTGCTTATTTGTTGGCCTTTTTTGCTACTACCAGAATCAGTGAGCTTGTCCCTAGCTCTCACTCTGATATGTAAGGCAGGGTCCTTTTGTTATCCGATGTTCAAGTTTTGGAGTAGGGCCTACATTTGTGTTTTAGTCATTCAAAAACGGATCAGTTGGCTAGGGGTCAAACCATAGTCTTGTCCAGGGTTCACAATGGCCAGATTTGCCCAGTATTGGCCTTGTCAGATTACTTCAGATTGCACCCACCATCCCCTGGTTATTTGTTTTTACATGTCTTGGGCCTTCCATTGATACAGTTTCAATTTTGAGCCATGTTACGGGAGGCTCTGAAGCATGTGGGTTTGCCAGCAGCTCAATTCTCTTCTCATTCTTTTCGGATTGGAGCTGCGACAGCTGCAGCAGCTCATGGCCTAAGTGATGCTGTGATCCGGCGTATTGGGCGATGGCACTCTCAAGTGTTTAGATCTTACATTCGCCCTTAGTATGGTTAGATGTGGATTTATAGTACCAAGAGCCTGATGCGATCCTGTATTCATGTTATAATGTGTGTTTTTTGTTTAGCAGGTCAAGAACAGGGTGATGTCTGGATTGTCGGTCATAGCTTGGTCTTTTGGGCTGAACAGTAGGTTATACAGACAAGCCGAGATCCAAACTTGGGTATGGAGCGGATTGGGTGCATGCATTGGTTTGGATGGAGAGGCATGCTATGGGGGGCTCTTCTTCCATGTATCATTGAGTTGGCTGCTACCTTCCCACCTCCCAGGATTCTATTCATTCACCTAGGTGAAAATGACTTGGTTAAGATTACCAGATTGCAACTAGTCAAAAGGATCATGGTGGACCTACAGGAAATATGTTGACGGTTACCAGGGACTGTTATTTTATGCACCAAGCTCTTGCTGCGACAAAATTGGCCTGGTGCAAGGAAAGACTCTGCTATTAATACGACTTGTCGTTGGCTGAATAGAAGTGTTTTGAGGAGGTTGGAACTTTTGGGGGCATACTGTGTAATGCATGATAGGATCAGAATTGATTTGCCACATCTGTACAGGGGTGATGGGGTTCATCTCTCTCCGGCAGGCTGTGATGTACACCTGGACTCCATTGCCTTTCATATTAAATGGGTCCCTCTGGGGGGGAGGAGATGCCAAGCTAGGCTGGCCTCCTCCTGTGGCAGGCAGGGACCCCCCCCCCGGGGTAATTGGATATTTGGATTTACAATATTTGGTCAATTAAGAGGGATGAAGGGTTTACATCATCAGCTTAAAATTCTGTTACATCATCACTCTTAGAGATGACATCAAAAACCTGGATGGGGGAGGGGATAATTTGTTTATTTGTTTAGCAATTTGTGTGAGAACCTTCTTGACATATGCTTTGTTGGAGGTGGGATTTATCCCTGATGGTTTGACTTGATTAAGATGAAGATTGCATCAGGTGTTATGGCATGCACACATACAAGTATCAAGAAGGAAGTTATAATCAAGTGAAAAAAATTTGATGTAAGAGTTATTGTTGCAGACCTTGTACAGATGAATAAAATTGTGGCCAATTTGTTATCCATAAAATGGCATTCAGACTTCTTTCTGCAAAGGAAGGGTTTATGCACAGAAAGGGAGGCAACTAGCCTGAAAATAACCTTCCTGAAAGAGATCTCCAGCCAAAGGTTCCTACTATTGGAGACAAAGAAGGATAGTGAATAGAAGGACAAAGGGGGGAAGCACATGAGGGCGTCCGAGATGCCGCAGGACGGTGCGCCACGGGACCGCGGCATCCGCACCACGACGCACCATCGGCGCCTCTGAAAGGAGCGCTAAATCAGCGCTTCTTTCAGAAGTCAGTGAAAGTGCACCTTAAAAGCGTAGGGCGCACTTTCCCTGACTTATCCGCCGCAGAGTGTGTGGACGCTGTGGCGGGAGGTTGCCCTCGGAGCGCCGGCCGTGTGGAGGGCCGGCAGCTCCGAGGGCAACCTTGGGAGGAGGAAGGGGTGCCGATCGTGTGGCTGCCCCTCCTCTTCCCTGCCTCCAAGATGACTCTATTAGTAGTCTGCCGAGGCCCAAAGTTAATGCTAATTCTTCCTATTTTTGGAGACAATTATGCTACTACAATTTCAACTCCCCTCTTCCTTAGACATAAACAGGCAGGATTCCTTTGAGATCCCATTATTGAAATTTGTCAGTGCCAAAACATGAAACTGAAAGGCAAGTCCTCATCATGTCACAAAGGTAAGGTTGGGAAGGTAGGTCAGAAAATGTTCCATATTAGTTGGTAGAAACAAGCATGAGAGGAACTCAGGTAAATGGCCTCAGAATTTGACCAGATAGGCAGCAGTTCCTGCTGAAGCTTATGTGGGGAGGTTTTTTATGCCCTACATTGCTGCTGGGACTTCTGGAGAGTTAGCCAGCAACTCTGAAGGTGTCACCCACCACCCCAGGCACTGTGCTCCTGCCAGCTCTTGTACACCAAAAAGGCTTACAAGGACCAATGCTGGTAATCCACTCCCTGCTTTGATTATAATGTCACAATGAACCTGAGTGCATACATCCACTACCTCTCTCTACATTCCCTTCCCCTTCCTCCCCCTACCTCTGTTAATGTCACACCCTTGTAACACCCATAAAAAGACCTTTGCACTGAACCATTCACTTGTTGGGGATGAGTGGAGGGAGGTGGGATAGACTAACCCCCCCCCATTTAAAACAAAACAAAACAAACCCCTAATTTCCCAGTCCTACTGCACTGCCTGACCTGAAATTTGATGGCCTTCCTTGAATTACTCAGAGGCAAAGCAATTCTGAGACTTCAGATATCACCTTGAGACTTGGCAACACTACCTACAAATTAAACAGTAGTATTTAATTATGTTTAGCAGTCCTGATGCATGAATGTGTATGAAGAAGATGAATTTATAGGCAAAGTATTGCTTACAAGTGTAGCAGATTAGAATTCCTGAAGACTAAAGCTACCTATAATACTATGTTTTAGAGTAGAAAGGCAGAATAATAAAGCAGATATCTCAAAACAGGGAGGTAGATAGATGATGACAGGCATTGTTGGTCAATCTGATGTGGCAAAATTTGGTCTACAACTTCATATTGTATCATGAACATATGATGAATTTTGTTCAGAATTTGTATCTCTTGTGAAACAGTGACAATTGTTCTCTCTGTTTCATATAACTGTGTCTATTTTTAAAAATTCTTGCTTCTTTTTACTCTTCTAATAACAAAATCATCTGTCTGCCTGTCTTTCACTTTAGCATCTAGTAAAAAGAGCTTCCAAGTAGGCTTGTGAAGCACTTAAGGTCTGCCATATCTGTGGGGCCTGCCCCAATAAGGCCTGCAATATTGGCAGGGTAGCTATTTGCAGACTCGAGCATCTATGGATTTGCCTATCCCATTGTTCATGGCTATGTGCATGTAACCAGCCATTGATTATAATGGGGCTTGAGCATTTATGTTTTTTTCATCAATGGTGGAGAACCTGAACCCCCATGGATGGGAAGACTGCACTGTAATTGCATAGTTACTGGCTTCCATCTCAAAGGATTCTGAAGTTCATGATAGACTTAACAAAATTCAGTGTGCATGATCTCTTTTCTGGAATGCTGTCATGGATCACTGAAGTAAAAAGAATACAATGATTGAAAATTGTAATTTTTTTTCCATCACAGGACAATGATATTTGGTTGCTGTTATTCTTGTTCCATGCTTTTGAGCTCACTTCAGTGTATGACAATGCTATTAAAGGGTTTTCGGCCAACAATTGTCATTGTTTTTCATTGTCTTCTTCTAAGGCTAAGACTAAGGGCCTAAGCAGACTGCCAGAAATAGTGCACATTAAATTGAGGCACTGCCCTGGCTCAGTGCTAGGGAATCATGGGAACTGTAATTTATTGTGGCACCAGAGCTCTCTGACAGAGAAGGCTCAATGTCTCAGAAAAAAAATACAATTCTCATGATTCCCTAGCACTGAGCCAGGGCAGTGCCTCAATTTAATGTGCACTATTTCTGGCAGTCTGCTTAGGCCTTATGTTAACTTGTCCAAGATCACCTTGGGTTTCCATAACCGATTGGGGATTTAAACTGATCTCCCATAATCCTTGTTGGCCATTTGGACAGCTAGGCCACAGTGAATGTTACTATTATTCTGTAGAATTTTTGCATATAGGGGCTGAAGAGAATTTTATCAAAGAGATTATATACATGTATAATTTCAATTAGCTCTTTAAAGGCCTGAATAAATTAGATAGATTAGAGTATTAACTTTGGAGTCTCTCAAAGAACCATTCCAGTGGCACGGCCAGAGTTAGAATCAACCCTCCCCCCCCCAAAGAAATTCAGTAGATTAGATTTAGATCAGGAAATCTGGAACAAATACAGGTTAGTGCCTGGAAGCTTGTCAGGGCCATGAGCCAAGAGAGCAGCTGTGTGCAACCAGTGCCAAAGAACAAAGCTAGAGTTTAGTTCAGGACATTACAATGAACTAGAGATAGCTAGAAAGCATAAGATAAATTAATTAATATGTATATCAGAAGTTTGTTAACTTACAGAGATGCTTCCAAGATCCTGTATTTTCTTTATTTATTAAAAAGAGAAACAAACAACCAGTTTTTAATTTCTTCTGATAATGAACAAGATAAAAGGATAAAATGAATTGTTTAGAATAGACCAAGCTTCTGATTTACATATATTGTTTCAGAGGCTTTTTAGATTAAGCCTAGGCTTAAAGCAGCTGCTGGGCTTCTGTTATGGTGGATGGATATGAAAGCATATTTAAGATGCCCTTGTTGTTATATTTATTTGCATCTTTTCTTTCACCCCAGAATTGGGACTCATAAAAGAATACAGCTGAAAACATACAAAAAGTGAATATTAAAACAGAATTAAATTATTCACAATATTAAAACAATACAAACCTACAGTTATCTTTTAATGCAGCTAATACAGTTATCTTTTAATGATCTGCCATTGTCTGGCCTTGAAGAGAGTGAAAAGGCAGGCCCAACTCCAGCGGGCCTAGCCTAAAGAAGAAGGCCCTCCTTCCATGCATCTGACATCATCTGGCCTCAGAGAGACAGAAAGGCCAGTGAGCTTCATCAGGCCTGGCCTAGAATAAGAACACAAGCCCTCCCTCCAGTCATCTGCCATAGTCCAGGCCTTAGAAGGAGAGAAGAACCGCTGGACTTATTCCCTTTCCCCACTTCCATGTCCTTCTCCTGTTGTGTCATTCTTTTAATTAGGAAACCCTCTAATTAACTATCTGTATGCTGCTCTGAGAGCCTTTATGGCTGAATAGTGGGGTATAATTACAGTAAATGAATAAAAAAATAATCTTTTAATGCAATTAAAATGCAATTTTAATCCAATTAAAAATATAAAACAAATATAAAATGGTAATTGAAGAATCCTTTGACAGAGATTGTACAATCAAGTGAGGCTGGAACAGGAGCTAAATACACAAATCGCTGAACATACCTTGGTGAAAATCTGGATTTCCCCCCCCCCCCTTTAAAATCAAAATCTGCTCTCACAAAAGAGTTGTATTTGCTTAGTGTACATTACAAAGAACATAAATGTAAGTGCTGGAGGAGGTGTGACATGAGGGAAAGTAATTGTATGTGTGGACTAAATATGACAAAATGTACCATTTCTGGCTTACAGTGCTTGATTAGATTCCAAACATCACTAAACAGAATATTACATTATATTCAAATTTACTCTTACTGTTGATTTCCAAGGTGAAAACAAAAACTTAAAATATAAAGGTCTAATTTGCTTATTCCTTGCAATTTCTATGGTTATGGGAAGCTTGTTTTCTGCTGCTCCAGAGAAGAAGACCCAGAGCAGTGGATTCAAACTACAGTTGTCCCTTCATTTTCATGGACTTATAGTCAACAACCCTCACTTATCCATGAGGGATGAACAGAGGGGCACAAAATGGGGTGTATGCTTGTGGCATATGCCCACTCACCCCCATGGACACACACCTCCATTCAAGCAAATAGGGCTTGGATATTGCATTTTTCTTTTTTCATGGGAGGGGGGTGGGTCCAGAATAGATCCCTGCAAAAAAGGAGGGCTGACTGTACAGGAAAAGAGATAACACCTAAACATTAGGAGGAAAGTCCTGACAGTAGGAGATGTTTGACAGTGGAATACACTTCTTTAGAGTGGAGGAGTCTCCTCCTTTGGTGGATTTTAAACAGAGGCTGGATGGCTATCTGTCAGAGGTTCTTTGATTGTGAGTTCCTGCATGGCTGAAGGGGGTTGGATTGGATGGCCCTTGTGGTCTCTTCCAACTCTATGATTCTACGATTCTACTAAACTTGAAATTGCAAAATAAAAATAAAAAACAACCCTGTAAACTAGTGAATCTGTCTCTTGGAAGCTGGTGAAATAGAGTATGGGAATTATTGTTAATGAATAAACTATCAGATAAAATGTCACTTACTATAAGGTTTGTGGAATGTTGGTATACTCTCGTAGAATATATTAATGACAATCTTGAAACCCCCAGCCATCACTTGTGGAACTGGAATAATATACTCTCCTTAGAACCTCTGAAACCTTGAAAACATTTTTAGCAACAAACTTATATAATATCTTATCCTTTCCTGTATTATCCTGCTCATGACTCCTTTTATTATTGTTATTAACTATTCATTCTGCACTCAATTTGACTTGCATCTATTGATGAAAATTACTTTACTGTATATTAACATCTATGGAAATCCCAGAGGGTGCTGCTCGGGGACTTTAGTTCCAGCAAAAGGGAACTCACTTGTGGGGTCATCAGGGAGCTATTTTGTCCCTGACATTATTTAACATCTATATGAAACTGCTGGGTGAGATTAAACAGAGTTATGGTGCTGGGTGTTATCAGTACGC
>CM034706.1:147947020-147961357 GCA_020142125.1 Phrynosoma platyrhinos
GAATGCGCTCTACATGGGGCTACCCTTGTGCCAGGTTCGAAAGCTACAGTTAGTTCAAAATATGGCAGCCTGGCTTGTTTCCGGAACATCTAGGAGGGACCATATCACCCCAGTCTTGAGGTCCCTCCACTGGCTGCCTATTCGCTTCCGGGCCCAGTACAAGGTGTTGGTTATTACCTTTAAAGCCCTAAATGGCTTGGGTCCAATCTATATCAGAGACTGCCTCCTCCCGTACAATCCCCCCCACGCACACTGGTCCTCTGGGAGAAAATTTTTAGAGCCACAAAGATCTAGGCTATTCACAACCTCCCAGAGGGTTTTTTCTGTTTTCGCCCCCAGACTCTGGAACGACCTGCCGGACGAGATCCATCAGTTAACATCTTTGGACAGTTTCAAAAAGGCTGTCAAGACAGATCTCTTCTGGCAGGCCTTTCCAGACTAGGTAGCCCGGCCCGGGCTGTTCCCTCCTCCGTTATTGACATCATTCTGACCTAGTTCCCCTACAGAGCATTAATGGGTGATGTGTCATGGGTTTCTATTGTGATTATTTTAATTATTATGATTTTTATTTAACTGGTATTAGGTTTTAACTAAGTTGATGTTTAATACTGTTTTAAGGGGGGAGGGATATGTTTTTATTGTAATTGTTTTATGTTGTAAACTGCCTGGATTGGGCAACCATTGGGCGGTATATAAATACATTTTATTATTATTATTATTATTATTATTATTATTACAATAACAGTTTTTTTTAAAAAAAAAAGAGACGATAAAAAGCTATTAAAACATATGTTTTGAAAATATAAGATTGCTAAAGACATGTGTCATATTTTAGCCAAAGGTCAAAATTTATGGCTTAGAGGTCAGAAGTAATGTGGCACCTGCAGGGTCTGCTATGCTCTACCTATGCAGGTGATTGGCAGGAATGACTGAATCCAGATATGGTAGTCCAGTCAGGATTGTGACCACCATATAAAATTAGCAAATGAACAAATAATGCTATATTCATATTCAGTTTGCTTGGTCCCTGCTCTGCATGGTCCTATTCTTTTTACCCATTGCTTTGCTTATCCATCAGTATGGCCTAAAAATAGAATTTCATTAAGCATTAACTGACCCAAAGTTTCTCAAAAGAGCTCTTCCTGAGAAACTGCCTTTGTTGCTCCAACCTGATCTGTTGGATGATTCTACCCCCAAGACAATATTTAGATAAAATCTTTCACTGTATCCCTTTCTCTCTCTCAATGTCTCTCTATTTCTTTCTGGCAATTGTATTTTATTACCTATAAATAGGGTGAGAAATTTTGAGAGACCTTATTGTTCCGTCCAAGTTCACAAATCTGATATTTGGTTCTGACATTTCAAAGAGATGCATGTGACATTTAAAACATTTTTAGTAGCAATGTCCCTGTACCTGCAGTACAGAAGTATAACATCAGAAGTTATATTTTCAATAGTCTCACTGGATGCTGTTAATGGGAAGTGTTCATTTGTTGCTGCAAATCATCTTGTTGCTGTTGTCACCAAGGTACCATTTAAGTGGAAGTAACAACCCTACTGGAAAGTGAATTTTGGTAGGAAAAGAATATGGGATGGGGCACTCATGTTTAGCTTTGATACCATACTGTATCTACAGAACTCACCCAGATTGTCTAAAGTGTGAGTCCTCATAATGAAACCCCTTGGGTTTTGCCAATTGTTGTTTCCCTAGAATTTATACTTTCATGCAGCTGTGTATAGAAATTTCTTGGATATCACTAGGTTTCTGCCCTAGTAAAAACTTGGGTCTGGTTTGTCAAGGTAGTTCTATGGTTTGAAAGGAAATACTTTTCTATTCTCTAATGTCTTCTTTTAAATTCTTAGAGCTATAGTGATATAATGCAAAAGTGCTATTTCACTGATGCACTGATGCATAGATATACTATAATAGCATAAAGGGGGGGGGGGGAGAGAGAATGCAAGCACGAAAGGAGAAGAAAGTATCTTTATTCCAATATAGCTTGACATTAAAAATAAATCAACTCAAGGGTAGGAATAAAATGTTGCTGCTGGTGCAAGGAATTGACAGGAAATAGTACATAGGAAAATAGTAGACAAGAAAAAATATCTAAAGAAATACAGCACCAAATACTGCAATCTCCCAACATAATATTCTGTTTGGAGGAGCCCTTAATCTGGTTTGCCCCACCCTACATCAGCTACTTTTAAGTTCCTTTTTAAAAAATATAGAAGTTACCATAGCAAAGGTACCATCAACTCCAGATCTCATTCACACTTCTGATGTATGTATAGCTTATTCTTCAGACTCAGGAGAAATTGTTTCCCTGTAGCTTTTCCTCTTGAATGCATTAAATGTAGAAACATTTTCCATGTGCTAAAAAAGAAAGAAAAAACACCAAACACCAAATCTCTTGAGATTTTTATTCTAATGGATTCACCCTAAACTACTGACATTCCTGAAAAGCTGTATTTTAATATCCATAAAGAACTTTCTTTAACAAAGGAAAAAGAAACAATTTTAATACATAAAATAGGTTAACTTTGATTTATTAATGGCATCTCAAGGCTATCATGTCAGTATTTAATGTTTATGATAAAATGATGAAAAATATGAAGAGCTTGGGCCTACAGAATATATATTCAGTAATGATTTTTAAAAGTGTTCAAGTGGTCATAAAGACAGATATTTGAAAGAAAAATACAATGAATTAGGAGTACCTGGTATATGCTTGGCTAGCTGTTGTAAAAAAGAAGGCCTTCTAAACATTAGATGATTAATTTCAGTTGGTATTGAATGAAAAGCATTTTACTATTTTTCAATGTAAAATGTTAAGTGTTCTCTATAAAATGGCAGTTGTGGTGCAAACCCACTCACACCCACACAATTCATTTCATGGGCAGGGACAGGATTTTTAAAAATCAAGTTTTGTTACTAGTTTTATTATGCTGGCATACCAGACCCAAATAAACATTGGATTTAGTTTTATTTATTTATTTATTTATTTATTTATAAGTGTGGCTTTTTTATCCCAAAAACAGCATAGTCAGATTTATGACGTGTACAGATTATAGTGATAAATTTAATAGATTTATGCTTAAATATTTTATAATATACCTCTCTAAATCTTAAATGGATCAACATGAGAGTGACCTGGCTTGTATATGAACAGATATGTTACTTAAAAGAGGATTTAACATCTGTTTCCTTCTCAAATCTCTCTGTTTTCACTGAAAGCCCGTCATTTCTAAGATAACACTTGTATCCTATCAGAGAAACATTGTATAACTACATTTGAGCTGTACATTGAAAATCCAATGTAGCCTGGGATTTGTTAGTTACTTATATATCATTGTGAAGCAAATTCATTCATTTCCTTCTAACTGCAAGCCTGTGAACATGTGTCACTAGCCCATAAATTTCATTAGTTTTCATTACACAGTGGCCTGATAAAATCGGGATGGCCAATCATTTCTCGGTATTGATTAGTAATGCTACATCATTTTGGAAATACTGACCATTAAGCCTTTTGCTATAAGAGCTCGAGAGCATGTTGAGTGAGAAAGTTTCCCATTCATTTTGTTTTTGGTAATAAATCTGGCCCATTGGAAGCATTGCTTAATAGTCTGTAACTCCTGTATTAGCAAAGTAAAAGAAATAATGGATTTCTACTAGACATATAGAAGATGTTGTGCTTTTATTTTATTTCCTCCTATAAAATCTATTAGATCCAAGAGATTCAGAAATTCTACTGGGAAAACAGATTCAGAAAATGGAGGGTATAACAGATAAATTAATGGTATGTGCTTCTAATCTAAGAGCCAGTGTTGTGTTGTTGTCTAAATTTTGGATTAGGACTCCAGGAGAATCTCTGCTCAGCCATAAAAACCCACTGGGTGTCCTTGGGTAAATCATACCAGCTCAGCCTCAGATGAAGGCAATCCTCTTTGAACAAATCTTGCCAAGAAAACTGTATGATAGGTTCAACTTAGGGTAGCCATAAGTCAGAAACGACTTGAAGGCACACAATAATAAAATCTCATCTCCAGCACCATTGGATCCCTACATGCAAATGACAGGGTCCTATCAATTAATGTCTTTTTAAATTGCTCCCTTTATTTAGAAATTTACTGCATGTAACTGTTCTTGGCACAACACAAAATGGTAAATGACACAGATGACCTCTCCAGGCACCACCACACCACAAGGACTCCTCAGTGCCAATTGTGTGGGGTCTGGTTGGCTCTGGAGAGCAGATTTTTTTAATTGTTTTCATGATGTACAACTAGATACCATTGGTAGTCCACAAAAAGAACATGAGTTATATTTTCTCAAAACTTGTATATTGGGACACAGAGTCTGTGATAATGGAGACATTACATAATCATTATGACTAGTAAACTCTAATAACTTTAACCTCCAGTAATAATTTTAATCCCTTTATTTAACCCATTGCATATGTGGTACTGAATTCCATAGTTTAATACTATGGATGTGTGCTAAAATGTTAACTTTTATTTGTGCTGAATTTCCCATTGGATGACCTCAGGTTCCAGGATTGTGAAAAACAAAAAGAAGGTGTGGGAGGGAGAAGGAAGGAAGGAAGGATTCTATTGTTGCAACAACTTGGCTGGTGGCTGGTTGATTTCTTGGCACAATTTAAACTGCTAGTTATGACCTCTAACCCCCTATATGATTTATGTCCAGGCTATTCAAAGAATCACAACTCTTCCATATCAGCTTGCCTGACTTCTGATATCTTCAGGTGAGGTGCTTCTCTCAGTAGCACCACTTTCACAGGCAAGTTTGGCAGGAATATGGCAGAGGGCTTTCTCCATGTCTACTTTACTCTGGGACTCCCATCCAACAAAGGGTAGGTTGGCTTCCTCCTTGCTTTATCACTCTCATGTGAAGATTTCTTTATTCTAGCAGGCATTTGAAAACTGATTGCTTTATATAATGGATCTTTTTGTAGTGTTGCATTGTTTTAATCTATGCTTTAAAATTAATTTTAGTTCTACAGACAGGTTATTTTTTTTAATTTTAACCTTTTTTAACTATACATTTAGATCTCTGTATCCACAGGGAATCCATTCCAGACCCTTCCCCTTGCAGATACCAAAATCTGTATATGCTCAAGTCCCATTTTTCTTAATGGCACCCACCACCATTAAGAAAAATGGGGATTTGCCATCCAGGGGTGGTTAAATCCATTGATGGCAAATCTGCCAATATGGAGGGTGGACTGTATATGATTTTACCAGTATCTTTTAAATTTTTGAAATCAAAATAATAGGATCTAAACATACGTATATATTTTTGTATAAGTATTTTGCATGGTTGCTTCTCTGATACTATTCAAAATATTTGGTTCAACCTTCATTCCACTAGTTGTGTTGAGACAGGACAGTTAGTGGAAATGAGAAGGGAAGAATAGGATTTCACAGGATAGCAATGACAGATTGCACCATGGCATCTGAAAATGTGATCATGTGTCAAGGAAGAAAGGACTGGTTTCACTTATGCTGGATTACAAATTGCAGGTTGAGTAGCCACTATCCAAAATGCTTGGGACCAGAGGTGTTTTGTATTTCAATTTTTTTCTGGATTTTGGAATACTTGTATTTGCATATACATAATGAGAAATCATGAGACTGGAAAGAGACTAAGGATCTGTGAAATAGTGGGAATTTAAACAGTGCTTGGCACAATCTACAACTTTTATTTCACAGATCTTTGCCTCTCTGTCTAGCCACATCTCTCTCCAACCTTACAAATACAGTACAGAAAGGTAGCTCAAAAAGTTTTGGATTTTGGAATACGTTGTAGTTTGGAATTCTAGATAAGGCATATGCAACCTGTAATAGGATTATTTTGTAAGCTGTCTTTTGGAGCAAAAGCAGGATATTAATAAAGTGACTAATGGATTGATTGAGAGACTTTTCCCTGCTGACTCTCTACCCAACATATGAAATTCTATTAAGTCCTTTTTTTTCTTACTCCTCTCTCCCAGTTAAAAAGACTTTCTCACCTTTCCTCACTGAAGAGTTACTCCAGTCCCTTGATCATGTTGGTTGCCCTTTTACTCTTTTTGAATAACCTTGTGAAACAAATATTTTTTTAAAAAAAATCATGTGGATGATCTCATTTGATAGAAAGCTTCTGCTCTCTCTCAATAAGTAATTACTTATAGACATATTTTAATTAGATTCAGTCACTGGTGGAAGAGTTGTGTGCAGTTTGCTGACACTGCTATTTGTCCAAGCCTTATTGGTGTTTATTTTATTAAAACATAGTGTGTTCAGCAGGGAGAACTGTTACTACAATATAATTATATTTAACTTTATTTTATTTTACACGGATAAGTAGTTTTATGAATGGCAACTATTTACTGTTGCACTCCCCAAATGAGATAAGAAAATTTGAAAGAAAGGTATATGTGTTAAATTCAAAATATTTCTAGCAGGTGCAAGCATGTTTAAGTAGACTGACTGAATGACAATAAACTCAGTGCTCCCTGTACAAGAAAAAAGCTCTTGGACTTGCATAAATGAGGGAACATCTCCTCCTCCTCCCCCCATGATTTCTACCTTTATCAGTTTCGTAGCTTAATATTGAATTTCATTGTAGATTTCTTCAGATGGTTCCTTGACCCTGAAAAGGGTGTGTGGGTGAAAAGGGCTGCAGAAGAAAAAAAAAAAAGAAGGGGCAGGAGACTTGGGCTGCATATGCAGAGATCTGTGTGTTGTTCATTGGATCACAGCTCATTTGCTATTTCTAATTCAATAAACTGAGATGAGTCAATCTGATGTTAGAAAAAAGGCAGCTGCATGGATGAGACATTTCATATAATTTCTTGCTCATATCATGTCTGATTATTAGATTAATGTTTAATGAGTGTGTATCTTTTTTTCAAGCCCACTCTTGTGTTTGCGTGCATATGTATGGTGTTTATAGGATTAATGGTAAATAGGCTTCAGTGATTTTTCAGGCTTACAGTGTGGGTGGTTAGTTTATACAGAGATTATATATAGGGGTGGGGATAACTTCAATGACAATGTGAACCCGTCTACAATATATGCTATATGTCCCAAAGCACCATCCTGCCTGTGGTCACTTGTAGATGATTGCTGCATGTCATGATGTCATTATTTCAAGCAGTTTATCAAATTCAGTTTTTTTGATTGGCAGAGATATGATTCTCAAAAAGGTTTGAGGGCTTATCTGGAAATGTATTCAAACATTAATTGCAAAAGCAATGTGTGCTAAGCAGCTATGGTTTTGAGAAATGCAATAGAGAACCTTTACTAAATCTAAGCATGTCTTAGGGGCTAAGCAGACAGGTGGCCGTGGGCCACCATGGGAAGCTGTGCCACGGGACCGAGGCATCCTCACATCTCGATCCCATAGCGCAGCTTCTCCACTCCTGAAAGCACTCCTTTCACAAGTCAGTGAAAGTGCACCGCAAAAGGCTGCAGCACACTTTCGTTGACTTTTCCGCCGCAGCGCATAGAAAGGCTGCAGCGGGAGGTCCTCCTCGGAGCGCCGGCCGTGCGGAGGGCCGGCTGCTCCAAGGACGACCTCGGGAAGGGGTTGGGGTGCCGAGCATGCGGCTGCCCCTCCCCTTCCCTGCCCCCAAGATGGCCCTTTAAACCATCTGCTTAGGGGGTTAGTCTGGGCAGCAGCTGAATGAAAAATGTACTGGGAATCACTTCTTTATATCACCTCTAGTCTTACTGAGGCAAGGTGAGATGTAAGCATAATTGATGTAGTTTGCTAAGGCATTTCTTATGGTGGCTTTCCTGATACTATCCTGATACTATCTTGATACTAATCCAAAATACTCAATTCAGCTTTAGTTCCATTGGTTGTGCTGAGGGAGGGGAGGCAATGGACCTGAATAGAGAAGAGCAGGATTTTGTGGGATAGCTTTGAAAGATTGTGTCATTTGATCTGGGGGGAAAAAAACAAACATGTGCCAAGGAAGAAAAGATAGCTTATGCTGTATTCTTTCAATTTGGATAAAGAAAACAATGTTAGATTTCAATTACCATCTGCAACAGCCACCACAGCACTGCTCAGTGAGGATGGGAATTGCATTCCAATAATATCTGGAAAACTGCAGGTTTTCCACTCCCTCTATAAGGCACTCAGTACCAGATTGAATAAAAGTATTAGGCTGAACAAACTGTAGCATGTAATTGCCAGTTTGTATTCAGTGTAATTAGTTATATAAGTATAAAATGTGTATTATAAGTGAAAGATATGGTATTTTGTGATTTTTAATGATAACAGTAATAGAAATAACTCTGAAGCTGAGCAGCTTCTGCACAAACTATATTTTAAAATACAATGTGTTTGTGTAATGTTTATATGTGTGCTAGAGAGAAATCTCCCTACAGGACTATAGTCTAAACAAAATTTCACATACCTGTGTACTCAACTATAAGTCAACCTCATCAACCTCATGTATAACTCTAGGGCAGGTTTAGCAGCCAAAATTTTTGGTTTTTATATAAACCATGGATAAACTGAGGAGAAAAATTGGGGCATGTAACATATAATTTAAAGGGCAAACCAAAGGAAAATGATGCAAAAGAATTTACAAAATTATGACAGCCATATCTGTTTGTGCTCACTCTAAAGACTAGATGGATGAGGAGGGAACTACACTAAATTGTGGCTGTGTAATGTGTGGAGGAGGCAACCACAAATGGGTGGGAGTAAGAAAATGCACAAATGTCAAAAAGGATCAAAAGAAAAGGCAAAGAAAATGATAATTGCATTAGCAGTGATTAAACCTTTACCTTTAATGTATTAAGTTTGTGAGATTTTAGCAGAGAAATCCTAACAAGCACACAGATTCAAATCATTTCAAGCCTGGTTTCTCTTGATACTTCTTTGAGAGAAGATGCCAAAGAGCTGCCACTGCCACCATTTTCCCACCCTGGCATTCAAAAAACTCAGAACTGGCATTGGTGGAGAGAATAGAAGGAATCAGTGCTTCTTTTACATGCTCCTGGGATTGACTAAGGGGCTGTAAAGAGGGCTCCTAAGGGGCAGCATCCCTTGCCAGATCAGGGCCACAGCAACCACACACCACATCCCTGATCTGGCATTTCCACAGCACAAAAAGAAACAGCAAAAAGCAACTTCTTTTTGCACTACAGAAAGGGCATTGTACTTGCAGCAGCAGCGGCTTTTCTCCAATTTTTCAGCACAGCATGTGTAAATGCTGTGTTGAAGATGTGTCTTTTTGCTGCCCACTGTGTGATTGCTTCAGCAGGAGGATGAGGTGGAGGTGGGGTGGCTGGCGTGCGATCAAAACACCCTGATTCCATCCCCAGGCCAGCCCTTTTGGCCAGTCTATACAGGCCCTAAGTTCTCATCTTTTACTACTCTGCTCAGAGAAGGGGGGGGTCCTTTTCAAATAAGAGTTAAAATACAGAACTTACACTGACTTGTGGTTATGTTGACTCAGATTTTGGGGTCAATGTTTTGATTAAAATTTCTGGGCTTTACATGAGTAATACACAGTAGGACTCTCTTACATACAGAGAGGGGAGGGGAGAAAGGGAGAGAAGAGTAGGTGAGGAAGAAAATAGGATTAAAAGGAAATTATGAAAGAACAAGAACATCCCAAACTGTTATCTAAAAATGGAACAGATATCAAGAGGCAAAGACATTCCAATAAAAAAGGGAGAACTAACTTATGAACTTCCAGATGCTGATGAACTGTAACTTCTTTTAGCTTCCCTATTGGCCAGATCAACTAGTCTGACTGCAGCAGTAATGGACAAAGGAAGAAAAATGACAAAGCAACCAGGAATTTTAATAATAATAATAATAATAATAATAAATTATTTATATCCCGCCCCTTTGAGATCAATCGGGGTGGCTAACAACAGTAAAATATAACATACAGCAATACAATCTAGTTCCCTCCCCCCCTTAAAAAGTTATTAAATCAGTTACAAATTAAAACATACAATATCAAATACAACAATAATGTTTAAGAACAATTCCACATTTGTTCTTTTTTAGAAAGATAACATTTTTTTAAAAAAAATATTTATCTCTTGATTGTCATCAGCATAGGACTCAAAGTGTCTTACAATATAAATTAGAACAGAGCTTCCTAATAATTCAAAACATTGCAGTGAGTGTTGCAGAATTTCATAAGTCAGTGGGAAGCAACCTCAGAAATAATGGGGCATGCCTGAATTTAAACATTAATGCAAAGAGTTCAGAATAAACCAGTATGGAAATAGAAACTATTAAACAGAAAGGAATAAATGAAAAATATAATCAAACCTTCCAAGCAAGAATACAAGAAAAGCAAGAAGTCCTATACAGCTTGTATCAGAAAGTACAACATCCATTACATCCAAACCCATCCTTGAAGTAACCTTGGTGATGTTTTCATGATACAAACAGAATATTGTGTAATTAGTCCCTTGTCTAAGAATTGCTCAGTTGAATACTGGATAATTGTAGGAATAAATAGCTAAAGCTTTGAGCAGCTGTCAAGAGCAGCATTTCAAGAACCTCCCCACCCTGTCTTTTTCTCTTTAATTTAAAAGATGTAGGGAAAAAAGACATTATAAAATGCTTTGTAAATGAGAAAGACCACATAAACTAAGGTATCCTGTTCTTTTATGTGTTATAATGGTTAACTCTGATTAGCAGAACATTTATTCTCCAATGAGGCCATGAGTCTTTGCCTCCCTCTAACCACAGTCATGGATGTAAAAATCTGTCCATTAAGGGTTTTTCTTTTTCTTTTACAACTGCATTTCCTGAACCTACTTTTTGAGATTGCTTGCACATTAATCTTCATCCTAGTCTTTCTACATTGGGCAGTTAGGCAAAGGTAAGTCATAGCAAGGCCACAGGTATGATTGTGTTCCCCTACATTAGCTGTCCCTGTGGGTAAGGTGTGACTAGGAATTGAATCACTTTCATTCTATGGTAACAGTGGATAGTGCCTCCTCTTCATTACACAATTGGACATAGCTCTAACACCTATTTTAATGTTCTTGCCACTGGGTCAGACATGCCCATATGCTTTGGAATTCTACCTATTCATGTTCTGGCCTGAATAGAAATGCAAATCGATGAAGTAGTAACAAAGCAGGCTAGAAATACAGATGTAAAAAAAGAAAAGAAAGTAAAATAAAGTAAAGTAAAGTAAAGTAAACCTACAAAGCAGTGATTTGTTACATTTACATATGATGTGATTGACAATGTGCAATTTTTTAATTTATTTTTTTACTGGGGAGAATTTCACCACAATTCAAAATAGATCCTAAATCCAGGGAACTAAAAGCTTTACTACAAAAGCCCTGTTCTTGCAGCAGTCATGTTAGTTTAAAAAAAACTATGGGGCAAAGCAGATGGCCCTGATACAGTGGCTCCACTCTGCCCCTTTTCCCACTGTGTTAGAGACATGGCAACCACATGTCACATCCCCAACCCGGTATTTCTCCAGCACAAAAAGGAGCAGCAGAAAGCCTTTGCCATAAAAACGCCATGGATGCACCTGCTGTCTGGTCAGGTGAGCAGGATGACAGTAGCTTGGGGGTGGAGTCAGGATGTCCAGCATGTGACTGCCACACCCCCACTCAACCCCAACACTGGCCCTTTTAGCCAGTCTGTATAGCCTCAAAGGGAGAGAAAATCATACCACTTTCTGAGCAACCATCACTGCATGTCTTCTCAGTTGTGCAACTGGGCTGTTGCCCCCATCATGCTCTCTTCCTGACGAGCCCCTTCCTACCCAGCATGACTTTCATTTTAATTTAATTTTATTTTTTACTTTGCCCCTCCCCTCCCTTTTTCATGCACTTCTGGAGCTCTGCTGCTGTGAGTTACTACAAGTTTAAGTTAAAAGGGAAAAAGAGAGAGGGAATCAAACTACTTGGGCATAGTGAGAGGGAGAGGGACAGGAGGGAGGAGAGGACACTGATGCCACATGACCGCCAATTGCACAACTGCCCTGGCAGTGACATTTCACACCTGGGGGGGTTGTGTAATTGTAAGATCCCCATCAGTGAAAAAGAATGCATTGATGATAGGGCAGCTACAGGTCAGGGGCATCATCATGTGATACATATTGCCACAGCCACTTTCTTCCTGGTGTAATCGTAGTATAAAAGCCATGTGTAGTGATCTCCTAAGACATTGCCTGAGTTATTTGTAAATGTGGCCATTTGCATGGAGTAAGGCAGGGGAGCAATGGTGGCCATTTCTGGTTCTGTCAGAGAACTTTTTCCCAGCTACACCTCACTATGGGTGGCCCAGAGGTTTCCCAGCAGTAGCCAATGAATGGCTGCCTGCCCCTTTCCCCTCATTGGCAGCCATACCTGCCAATCTATTCCTCCCCTCCAGTGGGTGAAGGCCATCTTAAGCTGGACCTGGGGACTCCCCACCTTTAGTCAATGTGAACCTTTCACCAGTGATGTGGCACTGATAGCAGAGAGGGAGTCCCTTTATGGGACCCGTGGATGTGTGGCAATGGGAAGGGTTGCCAAGCAAGGCAGACATCTTGCCAACATTCCCAGTGACAGGGGGACATCCTGGAGCCAGTGATAACCTCTTTCAGCCCCTGATTCTGGTGCTGGGCCAAGCTGAGGGGGTTCATCACTCAGCAAATGGGTTGGTTGATGTCAGTATCCTGACCCATGCTTAGGACCAATCCAGTTTTCTTCTGCTGTAAACAATAAAGTTGTGACCTTTTTTCCTAGTTGGTGGTCATATGTTTGTTTCTGTGCCTTGGGACACTGCCTGAAAGGACTGGGCCCAATGTTTGATATAAAAAGAAAAAAATGCATTGACTGCTGCCCTTCAGAGTGCTTGCATTTTTTATTCACTGCTTTTTAATGTAGGACCAACTCACATCCATGTCCTCAGCAAGAAGAAATGTTAACAGAACAGCTTCCAATACATGCTATCCATTATTCTCTCATGGAATAAGCAGATTTACTACCTGAATGGTGTACAACAAGTCGTAGCTGTAAATAATCTCCAGTCTGTGGAAACAGGGAATAGCTTTGCTGGAAGCTGTCCATGTTTTGATTTGGTCTCTTGTTAGAGCTAACATTAATTCTTAAAGTACAGAGATTGATTGCAGATTTGTCAGAAGTGATGTACTGAGGGAAGGAGAACTTGACAGGGCTGTGCTATTGGTGTCTTTGTCACTGATATGCCAGAAATATAAGAAAAAGTAATTGAAAATGCATTATGGAGGGAGATGAAACCTGACTCAATGGATAGCCTATCCATTCCTCCTGAGTCTTTGACAGTCATCAGTTTAATATGAGAGATACAGTTAAATCTCTTTGGATTTCTAGTTAATATGGTGATTTTGTGTTCCAAGAAGAAAAATAAATAAACTGTTTAACTTGAAAAATATCCATGCAAAACACTGCCCTAATTTATTTTTATTAATTTATTTGCCCATAGGCTAGCATTCCTAGTCACAAATCTATCCATATAAGCTATCAGATGAAATCCTATTTGAAGTAGATCAGATAAATAAACCTGCCACTAGGGATGTAAAAATCTATCAGTTTCATTTTTGGTTGCTTTTCATAATTTTCATCCCATCCAAGTACCACATTATGTTGCAAAAATTTCCCTGAATGCAAAATTTGACTTGTTTTGGTGTGCACCTTACCAAATGTGCTCAGTTTTGCACATATTCCTAGTCAAATGTGTGTGTCTGCATTTACTTGTGTGTAACTCAGGAGGAAAAGGAGTGGGAGAAAATCTGTTGATAATAGGAAATCAAAAGATGTGAGTGCATTATTATCAAACATCTCACAGACCAGGAATTATGGGTAAAATCAATCAATCAATCAAAGTTTATTGAATAGCCCAGAGGCCGTTTCAAAGTACAATAGCATCTTAAAAAAACAAGATCACATCAGTAGATAAAATAAATATACCGCAAGAACAGTAATCGGGTCCTGTGCTATATAAATTCATATATTTAAACTAAACAAACACCAACCATGTAGCAATTATATACAACTTATACATATCTAACAAGTATCTAACAAGTATACAAGAAATACTAAGAAATATACTAATGGACCATAAAGAAATAAGATAGATACACTCTTATATAAAAATATGATAAAATAGTATGATAAATTAGGATTGGAGTAAGAAGATTTAAATTAGTAATAAAATTAATATTGAAAATTAAGATTGAAACTCAAAATTAGAGTTCAAATTAGAAATTAAAAATTTAGATTAAAATTAAGAAAAAATTTAAAATGAGAGGGCAAGATAACAAAATACATCCTTCAACACCTTTCATACCAATTCATCAC
>CM034706.1:147969706-147983936 GCA_020142125.1 Phrynosoma platyrhinos
AGGGCTCCATGTGGCCTTCTGGCTCTGCCTCTTCCTGCTGACACCTGTTACTCATCTGAGTGACTCTGCAGTTTTGCAGCAGTTGCCTGTGCTTTCCAGCACCAGGTGACCATTTGCATGATGTCACTTCCCATGACACAGCATGAATCAGAATCAGTCAAATGCTGTGTCATTATGGCTGCTACTATTCCCCACATTGTACATTTTCCCCTGAGATTTCTTCCTAACACTTGGTGCAATGAAACAACAAAAGATTTTTATTGTACAACAGGGACATCAGTGACTAGCAAGCATTTAGGTCAGTTCTATCTGTTACCACCCTCCTGTCACAATATATAGACTGGAGTCAACTAACTCTGCCTGTTCGCAATGTAACATTTTAAATTCTACTCAGTAACTGTAGTAAAACTCCTCTCCTCTCCTGAACTGTTGTCAGGTGAATAAAATAATAATAATAATAATAATAATAATAATAATAATAATAATAATAATAATAATTATTATTAATATCCCGCCCTTTGGGGACCCAATCAGGGCGGCTTACAACAATAAAACCATAGAATATATCCCAAAACATGAACCCTCCCCCCTTAAAACAGTATTAAATCAGTGAAAATTAAAACTACAAATTCGAACAATTAAAAAATTAAAAACTTTATAAATATAAGATTAAATTAAATTAAATTAAATGGGCCCAAGGCAGTGTTCTTCATCCATCAGTAGATGGGGCCACACAAAGATCATTGGGGGTGGGAGTACCCGAGGTCGGGATAATTAATCTGGAAAGGCCTGCCGGAAGAGATCTGTCTTGACAGCCTTTTTAAAGATGTCTAATGATGTTAACTGACGGATCTCATCCAGCAGGCTGTTCCGGAGTTTGGGGGCGACAACAGAGAAAGCCCTCTGGGAGGTAGCCGAGAGCCTCGATTTCTGAGGCTGCAGCAAATTCCTCCCAGAGGACCAGAGAGCACGGGGAGGATTGTATGGGAGGAGGCGATCCCTGAGATATCTTGGACCCAAAATCAATACATTTTGATTTCTACCTGGTAACTGCAATAAAACTCTTCTCCTTTTCTCTTGAGTTGTCATCACGTAAATATAAAACATACAACACCCACCCTTCCCTTCCCACATCAAAACATAAATATTTAGCCAGTACAAACAACACAGAGTTAAGTTATACATTTTTCCAACTCAACCCCTCATGACAGAACCAAACCCAATTAGGTTCTGACAATTGGAAAACTTGCTCCTGAAGAACCAGAAAGCTGCCTTGAGTCCTATTCTTGGGGAATAAGTAGGATATAAATAAGTGATTGATTGTTTGATCAATCAACTAATTCATCCCACTTCTCTCTCTCTTGCTGGTCTCCATGAACCTTTGAAATCTACACGATGGGGCTGGAACTTTAGTAAATAATATCCTGGACCCAGACAACTATACAGTTTAAAACCACATATCCTGGACCCAGACAACTATACAGTTTAAAACCACAACCTTGAATTAGAAATGACCTGGTAAGTAGTGCAGCTATTTTGAAGAGATGCAAATTATTTTGGCACCAAAAACTCTTCAAATGACAGTTGATCACATTTTATATCATCAGCTGATTCACAACTATTTTCAAAGGCAGAATGTGTGGTACAATTATGTAATATGGAGGCCAGTGAGCTTAAGTAATGCTAGCTGTCTTCTCACAGCACCTGTAGTTGAGTCAACTGAAGTCAGCATATAAAATGTATTTTGGATCATAGCTGCCATCCAGGAATAATGTTGGATGGCAAAACCACCATTTGAAAAGTGCATATGATTCCACCATAGACAACTTGCTGGTCTACCAATTCCCCTTTCATCCACATTATAGATATAGGATTGAATAGAAGTGCATACAATCAGTTTATTATTAATTTCCAACATAGATTCAGAGGAGTAACTATCTCACCTGGATATGCTTAAAAAGAAAAATGGAGATGGATAGGTTTTAAAAATCTTGTTGTTTCAAGCAAAGGCAATCATAACCCAACAATATGTGCAACGAACTATAATGTATTGGAATTTAGATTAATGGAATTAATTATGGTAAAGATGTTAATCTTGTTTCAATGACAAATGGCTTAATGAAGCTTTTCCGACTCATGGTCAACATATAAATATGAATATTGAGGAGAAAACAATCCTTTAATGTGATTACATTGAAGGGACTGTTTGACTGCAAAACAAATCAAATTGGGGGCTCCCTCCCCTTCATGTTGGTCATTGTGTCTGCTAATTGTATGATCTGTGTCATTGATAATTTTGTTAGTATTTATATCACATAAATACACTTTTGAACTTAATGTCAGTTTAAAAAGGTGGGCTACTTATCCACATTCTTCAGTTAAGCAAACCTTCTATACCCAACTAACACTAAACACAAACACTAAGCTGTTATGAGTCCCCATGAGACATTATTCTTCTGTGCCCACGAACAGATTTTCACAAGGATCACTACAAGTCAAGGAAAGTTTAAACTACTCCCATGCACTACAGTTTTCCCCAAAATCCTTCCCTTTTATTAAATAAAGGAAAATGAACTGTTATAGTTCACAGTCCTTTTAGAGCCACATGTCATTTGACCCCAGTCTATGAGGTTTGTGTTAATGTAGTGTATCTGCACTCTTAAGTGATAGCAGTTTGATATCACTCTAAGTATCATTCCTGCATCATATGGAATTGTGGGATTTGCAGTTTGATGAGGTATCTAGAATTTTCTACTAGCCAGATCTGCTGCACTTTTGTTCCAAAAATGCAGCAGAGAACTTTTAAGTGCTCCAACAAACTGCAAATTTTAAGATTGTACTCAGAACAATGACAAAGTAATCTTTGACATCTATTACTATGTATTGTCGATGTACTTTAAGTATGGATCTAGTACTTGGGTTTTCCCAAGAAGAATGACTCTTAAGTGTGTTATTGGATGTGTCTCCAAATGACTAGTACAGTGTGCCTGCCCCAACTTCAGGCTTGCCATCTGCAGACTTGAGCATCTGTGGATGGCAAGCCCCACTGACTTCAATGGGCATGTGTACACAAGATCCTGGCAGAGAGGTTGTGTACATGCATGCTGCCATTCAAGACTACAGGACTTGAGATCCTGTGGTTTTTGCCATAAGTGGGGGAGTGGGAGGTGTTGGAACAGGACCGTCAAAGATAAGAAGGGCCCACTGTACTTAACTAAAAGGTTAGAATATCTACTGAATTTATACTGCAATGGAATTTCTGTACAGTTCATTGAGTTATATATAGCATGCAAATCTCATTCTTGAAAAGCTGCAGGAGAAGCCCGGATTTGATATGGGCTGTCTACGGCCCAGGTATGGAGTAGTGCAATATGATCCATCAGTGCTGGTTACAACCTGTGTCTATCCTGGCATGGATTTCATGTGCAATGATCTCCTATGAATTTAACCTCTACAGGTACAGGATTATTGGCAGTTCCACAACTACATGTAGCTCTGTCAAAGGTGAAAGCTTTTCAAGACCCAGCTCTGCATTTGTGGAACAATCTTCCTTTGTACCTCTGACTGGAGAAGGATCATATCTGATTTTGTAAAGGGTTGAAGACCTTTTTTTTAATTCTTGATTATATATGTCTGATGTTCTGTCCTTGGTGAAAAGGGCATTATAAATAATCATCATTATTTGTAGTTTGGAGAAGCACTAGTGATTTCCAGCTCAGTATTTTAAGTGCTTTCTCCTAAACTTCAAATCCAGGTTTTCCAGAGGATCATATCACTGCAGTTGAAATGGGATAGTGAGTTATATTTCTGTGGTATGAAAGGGCTCCTGCTTTATTTTTGTAGCCACAGGCAGGAAAGGAAAATAGGTATATCAAGACCTGTAATTTGGCTGCACTGAACTTGATGGATCACAAGCTGTGATGGTCTGGTAAAGTGTGTAGAGTCTAAAGCCAGAGATCCTCAACCTTTGCTTCACCACATGTTTGGGATTTCAGTTCCTACAATTCCTGTGTACTGGCCATATTGGCTGGAACTTAAAGTCCAAACCATCTGCAGAATGAAAAGTTGATAACCCCTGGGCTAAAAATTCACAAGGGAACTGTGAGTTCAGTTGTCTACTCTGGCCAGGTCAGTGACTTTCATTTAACCTTTCTTCAAACACTGTTTTACAGCTTAGATAGGATTGTCCTATTATTCCAGCCATAGAATAAGGATGAAACTCTAATTATATATTGTATCACTACATGATATGTGAAGCAAATTCTTTACCTTTCATTATAGCAACTTATTCTTCTATGCTTCAAAAAACTTACTCTCAGCTCAAACACTGTACAGCAATGAATGTGTATTATCCAAATGCAGCACTGACGAATTATAGTCAGAAATTTGGCATACAGCTTACCTCTAATTCCCATATATATTATTTTGTTAACTTACATAATGTGGTCAGTGTCATCAATGCTGAAAAAGAAAAAAAAGTAGGTCAAATAATAATAGGGGGAAATGCATACACCACCTCTCCTACAGCTCCAAATTGCAAGAGTTCCAAAGAAGCTGGAAGAAATAGCTACTCATCCCCAGTGACTGAAATGGGGAATTAAATAAAAAATCAGTTATAATCATTGTGAAAATAAGACTACCTTGTATTTGTTCACAATGTGCCCAGGGGCTAAAAGCAAACTAAGGATTCCTTGCAGGAGAGTGCATGGCATTTTAAGTCTGCTGCTGAACTGTTGTTGTGTCCAACTACCTTAGAATAGTTACAATAGGTGACATAATTTTTGCCTCAGACCACTTCTACTGGTATAAGGTACAATGAAAAGTTTCCTTAGGGTCTGAGAAGGTAACACATCAAGCTATGCCCTCCAACCTGCCATTGTGTATGCCAGTCTATCTAGATTATGTCCTCTCTCTCTCTCTCTCTCTCTCTCTCTTGATACTGTTTCCTCTGAACCATCTCTGATTAGGCAGTTTCCTCTTTCTATTTGTTTTGAGCAAAGCCATAAATAGAGCTATGGTATACTCAGTACTGCATTTTTTTCAAGTGGAGAGAAAAAAAAGTGCATTTCAGCTGTTTTCCCCAGAACTACTGTTACAATAAATTATACATACCTTGAAAACATCAACTTAAATGCTAAGAACTAAAAATAAAAAGTGCTTAATTTTTAAGGCTTGCAGTTACAGACATTTCATCTTCCTTGTAAGTTTTGCATTTTTATGCTAAAAAAGAAGGCTTGCTGCTGCATAATATTTGGAAATTAGGGTGCAACAAGATAGGAGTCTATGGTCAAATTTTCTTTGGATGTATATATGTATATAAAGACACCTAAAAACAACTGAAAGGGAGATTTGAAATAAGAAAAAGATGAAATATTTGGGAATAAATACAATAATGGGAAAAAAATTATATAAAGATGAGATAATATTCTTTAAAGGTTTGGTTAAATGGAATAATTTAAATTTATTATTATTGGATAGAAGACTGGTAGTTAAAATGTGTATACTACCTAAATTAATATATTTATTAATGTTTTTAAATTTCAAGTAGAGTACATAGCAAATACATTTTTATATTTTCTATTTAGAAGACAAGAAAAAAACACAATTTTCCCACAACTACCCAATCCACCACCATAACAACAAATTAACAACATTAACCATTCAAAGCCTGAGAGATACATGTTTTCACACACATTCACTCACATACACTTCACAACACACACACACACACTCAAAGGGGTAATAAAAAAGGTAACAATTCCTAACATATAACCCACAACCATACTCCCAAATGAAAAAGAAGACACAATACTAATTGAAATTATCCCATTTATACATATAACATACTAACATAAATTGTTATATAAAAACAGAGACTTCCTTGCTCTCCAACATGGATGCATTCTTTAAAGATTTCTTTGACTAGTGTCATCATATTTTAACTATCCAGCTGTTAAATCTGTTCATCCATCATTCCCATGACATCTGACCAATTAATTTCTTAATGACTATACTTTCCTGATAACAAATATCCATTCTTTGATGAATTGCTAAAAGAAGTTCAGGAAATATATATATATAGTCTTATTAGCATATACTGGTACATCAAAAATTCCATTTGTAAATATCTGCTTTCAATATCTTAGACATGAAGTGAATACATCTAATTAATATCATTTTTCCCTTCTTTTTTTCTCTCTTTGGAATTTTATTTTAACAACACCCTCCCAATTCAAAGTCAAATAGTCAGTAACCATTTCCCAGTCTTCTATTTGGTCTTTCATAATCCATACTTCTAGTTAATTTATCCATTTGAATCAAATCATATACTTTAAATTCCCATTCTTCTATATCTGAGATCTTCTCTTTTTCCCAATATTTTGCAAAGATCATTCTGGCCACTGTTATCATATGAAACAGAATTCTTCCATTTTTTTCCGTTCTCATCATCTATCATATTTAACAAGAAAGTTTCTGGTTTATTTATCAAATTTATATTTAATATCTTATTAATTGTGGTGTGTATTTTTCCCCAGTATTCTTTTGATTTGTTGCATGTCCATCATATATGATAGAGCATGTCTTTTTTCCTTTTGGCACTTCCAACATCAATTATTGGTGTTACCATAAATTTTATTTGTTGTATCTGGGTTTAAGTACCATCAATAACATGTCTTATAATAATTTTTACTCAGATCCTGACACTTAGTATAGCTTAATCTCTTTTTCCATGTTCTTTTCCATGTATAGTATGGCCCAAGTTTTGTGCTCATTTTAACATATTTTGTTGTATAAGTTCATCTTCAGTGTATAGTTTCAGAAGATATTTGTAAACTTTTGATAATAATTTATTATCATCAGATATCAATATATTTGCCAATTCTGTATTTTTATCATCTAAGCCTTCTTTTTAATCTATGTGTAATTTTTCCTTGAATTGCCAGTATTGGAACCAGTCGTTAACTATCCCTTCTTTTTCTAGCTCTTCTCTTGATCTTATTTTCAATTCCTTCCCTTGTTTGATCACAATATTTTTATATCTAATCCAGCTTTTGTTTCCATAAGGATTTGTTTTGAATAGTGCTTCTCTGGTAAGGCCCAAGTTGATATTTAGAACAAATGATCTTCTATTTTGTCCATATCTTAAACAGGACATTTCTTATAAAATGGTTATAAAAATCTTTATTAACTTTATTATTATTATAGAATAAGTAGGCATACCACCCATAACTCAGATTTGTCCCTTCCAATTTTAGGATGGACCTGTTATGAAGGGTCAACCAATCATTAATCCAAGTTAAACAACTGGTCTTGTAATACAGAAGGAAATTTGGTAAGGCTAAACCTTGCCTCTCTCTTGCATCTTGCAAGTATTTTAATCATATCCTAGGTCTTTTCTTATTCCATATAAATATATTTATTTCTTTCTTCCATACTGTAAATGGAGTTTATTTTTAACTATTGGCAGTCTTTGAAACAGAAATAGTAGCTTAGGGAGAATGGACATTTTTATAGCAGAAATTTACTTCTTTTAATTGCTTCTAGTATTTTATTTGATGTTATTGGTTGGTTCAAAAGCACCCTTTGTTCTTCATTTATAACCTGGATATCACATTTCTGTAAATATTTCTTAATTTCTTCATTGTCTATATTTTTTTCTTTAAACAGCTCTGAATAGTATTTCTCAGAAACTTGTATAATTTTTCTGTGTTCAGTATGAGCAATTTCCCTTACTTAATTTTTGTTATTAATCTATTTTTTCTTTCTTTTTTCATTTTTCCTGCCAACCATTTACCTGCTATATTGGCATTTTGGAAATAATAATGTTTGATATATCTTACCTTTTAGTCTATCTCTTCTGTTAGATTGTTAGTAAATTGTTTTCTTAAGGTTTTTAGTTCCTCAAGTACCTTTTTATTTTATTTTGATATATTTCTTGTTCTCTAGTTCTGATTATCTCATTGGTCTTATCCATTCTTTCTTCTCTTTGTTTTTTTTTTAATCTATTGTTTTGTTGAATGGAAAAAAAACCCCTCATAGCTGCCTTTGAGGCATTCCATACCATTTTCTTGTCTATTTCCTGGTTTATATTTTCTTTAAAATACTGTCCAAAATGTATTTTGCTTTTTCTATTATGTTTTGCTTTTTCTATTATTATGCCTCAATTGTTGACAGAGAGGCGGGGTATAATTATTATTATTATTATTATTATTATTATTGAGCAAGTTATCATTTAATCTCCAAATAAAATCTTGAGATCTATTATTTAAAGTTAGCAAAATCAGATTCTGGTCTGACAATGTTTTGCTTATGATTTTCACTTGTACAACTCTATTACACAGAAATTTTGTTTTAAAAAACGTATCTAGCCTAGAATGAGATTGGTTACAATCCATAAAGAAAGTAGTCTTTTCTGTCTCCGTGTTTTAGTTTCCAAATATCTGTAAGTGATAAGTTTTCTACTAATTTAAATAATTATTTGGAAGTTTCCCATTATGTCCCTTCTTATTTCACCTTGAAGACTTATCTATATTGGGATCTACTACTCCATTGTAGTCCCCCATTATAATTATGTTTTTGTTATCATATTTTTTTCAAACTGGTCAATAGATTTAAATAGTATACACCTCTTTTTCCCTGAGGTGCATATACCCATACTATTAAGATTTTTCCCCTTGACTGATTATTTCAACACCAATAAACTGATCATCATTATCATTTATGATTTCTTTGCTTTCAATTCTGTCATTTATGTAGATCACTATTCCCCACCTTTTTTTTTTTTTTTTTTGGTTATCTGTGGCTGAAATATAGCTTTTTCCCAATTTTGTATTCTTTAACAGTCTAATGTCTTTTTTCCTAATGTGTATCTCCTGTAAATAAATTATTTGCCATTTAAATTTTCCCAAATAAAGATATATTTCCCTCTTTTTGTGGCCCATTTAACCCATTTATGTGCCACGATAATAATTCCACATTGTTTTTTATCCATCATTTACTTAAATGTTTCTTCAAAACCCCCTTTACTGCCCTCCTTTTTTCTTTTTTTCTCTTCTTTGGATCTTTCCTCTTTTTCTTTCCCTCTCTTTCATCTTCTTCTTCCTCAGAATCTAGGATTACTCCTCCCATTTTTTTTTCTTCCTCTGTTTCCAAATTTTCTTCTTCATTGTCTCCTATATCTTGTTCTTTTGTCTCTTTTCCTCAATTTAGTCCTTCTTACAAATGTATTTTGAATTTCTTTGCCATTTCCCTCCCAAGTCTTTTGCTTTCCAGATAGTATTCAATTCATATAATTTTTGTTTATAATTTATGAATACCCTTCTAATCTTTCCCCTTTATAGATGATTTTTTTCTTGCTTAATTATGAAGTTAAAAACCTATAATCTTCTCTTTTTTAAAAGAATTCTTTTTGTGATATCTTTGTAGATCTTTATCTGTTTACCATCCAGTATCAAGTCTTTATGATAACTGATGTAAGATGTTGTCTCATGTTTTCTTTTGTATGAAGTATACCACCACATCTCTTCATATATTCTGTTCCCTTGCGATTGTAGAATTTACTCTGAAAGTTTTATTTATCTCCCAAGTATAATCTTATCTTGGGAACTCCATGTAATCTGCCAGAACTGATGCTATATAGTCATATAGATCTTCATTTTTTCTTTCTTTTAGGCCTCTGATTTTAAGACAGTTTTCTCTAAGTTTCAGGTCTTCTATTGCTCTTTGATCCAGATTCTTTCCCCAATTTGTCTTAAGTTCTTTTGTGGTGAATATGGAATTATTTGGAGTATGTGGAAATACTGGTGCTTGAACATGTATGGTGATGTCAATAAAATAAATTGACTAATTTATTAAAAGGAAATCTGATGCAAACATATGTACAGACTTGACACCTATTTATAGAATATATATATATATATATATATATATATAGAGAGAGAGAGAGAGAGAGAGAGAGAGAGAGAGATTAGGAGACAATATAATTATTGGAGTTAATGTTTAAATATGACTGTTTTCTACAATATGGAAAATATTTATATAACTGGATATTATTTAGAAATGAATATATTTGAGTGGAAGACTGCAGACAGAGAAGAGTAAGAAGTCAGTAAAAGATTTAGGGGTGGGAAAAAGAGTGGAAAAGAAGCACATGGAAATTTAGGGCTTTTTTTAGTGTGCATACATAGATGTGTATTTTCTAGGGGGATTTGTTTAGCTTATTATTAGTTCCAGCCTCTTAGCTGTGATATACATGTCTTTCCAATGTTATCCCCCCCGTAACTAAGAATTATCAATAAAAAATATTTTATGATAAAAAACAAGAAAAGGGGAAATAAAAACAAGTTATGCTATACTATTTCTCAATTAAATCTGTCCATCAAGTCTGCTATTTGTTTGAACAGGAAAATATGCATCTGCACTATGTGTGTCATATGCATACCTAAATATATTTATTCATGGACAGCAGCTTCATGACAGAAATATTTGTTGGGGGAATGGGGAAATGCTCAAAAATGTATTTCTTTAGATTGAGGGACCCTTTGTTGACCTGCCATGAAATAATGAGACCAGCCATAGCTGGATTAAACAAGGACCATTTTATTGACTTATATCCCATTTAAACTCTTTAAGGTCTGGGGAAAGGAAAATGACTAAAGAAGGTGGGAGCAAACTGGTGTGGGTCCAGCTGTGGCTCAGATGTCTGCCTCCATGACCTCCCTAACTATTTCCTCAGTGAGACTCCAGACCCTACGGGCAATCCAAAGAAATTGGCTGCTATCTCAGGCAGTCATATTTGGAAGTTCAAACATTGAGGACTCCCTCCCAAAGCCTGTGACTTTGTAAGAGACAGTAAATGCCAGATTGCCAAGTGCAGTCTCATCCCACCATCACCAACTATCTTGCTCCATGGAGCCCAACCCTCCACCACAATGGGATGCTAAGGTATATACCAATCTAACATCTCATCCACCAGATACCTGCCATGGACAAGGAACAAGCATCTGCTTAGTCCATTTCCTCACCAGGCCAGCCAAAACAGCCTTCACCCTCATTGAATTACCCTCCTCCACCTAGTGAATGTCATCCACTCTGTAGAGCTGAAGTTGTTGAAAAATTATCTTGGGATGAAGAAGAAAAATACCCAATCCCCTACCCAAGCATTTTGAATGTCCCCATTTGCTCTTCTAATAGCCAAATCCAGCCATCTAGGTTTCCCTTCATCATGTCAAATTTGGCAGGGGAGAATAGCTGATCAAATTATGGACATCCCAGGCCAAGTTTCCATGATAAACTGGAAGTCATACAAAGCTTGATAAACCAGCATTTTGCCTTTGAGATGGCCCAAGTCATTCCCACTCATATGAATGACTGAAACACCAGGAACCAATCCAGAGTGTTCCCAGAATAACAGTGGGAACAAGCCACTCTATTTCAGACACCTCCTACCACACCATTTCAGGGTGGCTAATCTTCCCAGACTGAGCTATGCCCCAAAATGACTTTAGCAGGACTGCCTTGACACCCAATATATCATGCTAAGGCCAGCAATCAGGACACAATGTCTTGGGAAAAAGGCCTCTAGAAACTAAAGATAAATAAAGTAAAGGAGAAGTCAATGCTTGAAAGAGCAACCATACTTCTTGAACACATCAGATCTCCTCCACTGATGTGTTGGATGTCCCATGGCTGAGGCGGTTGAAACTACCCTTATGTAGAATAAATGCTTCCCAAACTTGACACCCCACCTGCCCAAATGCTTTAAGGCTTAGGTGGTAGTGGACTAAAAGTGGTATTTTGTAAGGAGGAAACCATTCAAATGACAAAAGTGAAAACCATGCCCAGGACTACAACGCTACATGTATGCAAACAGGACTCAGGCTGGGCATGCCTCAGGGTCAGTACAAAGGCAAAGCACAGCCTTCTGCACTTTATCTGCCTGATCAGTTTTGGAGAAATTAATTTTAATAACAACCTGGACACTTGCTGAGACCAAATAACCCACTATTAAAGCCCTGCCAGATCCATCCCTCCATGAACTGGCCACAAACTCAACCAAAGAGCCCCCCCCCAAAAAAATGCTGTCAAATAATGGGCGTGGAACATCCTTGCTTCATGGACATTGGAACAAATGAGTAGTCACTGACATCTCAGACCCTTAAGAATGCCAGGAGACAAAGGAGTCTTCCTATCAGCCATCTTGCCATGTTCCCAAAAAACAAGTAAACAAAATCCAGCAAACTACAACTGGTTGAACAGGAGCACAAAAAGCACTCCCAAACAGCACTTCAATGTGGAAGAAAACAACACCAAAGGTAAAAAAAATAGATGATCTCACAACAACAACAAAAGGGGGGATGACAAACACTTCCAAATCAAATGGACTCCACTCAACAACTACAAAGGGCTCCACCACAATGGGAGAGAAAAGAATGAAGTGAAGAAACAAACTGTCACTCAGAGGGAGAAATCAAAAATCACTCCCAGAACTAAACAGATGCCCATGCAGCTCCTGCAGAGAACCCACTCACCCAATAAAACAAATAGGGGGAGGGAGGAGAGACACCTGGAGATTGTCCACTGTAGCCAGTGATTGACTGAAACCACAATCGCAACCCCAATATCAAACAGTTTCTCACAGCCACTTTCTTGACACAATCACACACACCAGTCACCCAGCACTTTCTTAAATGGAAAAAAAAATGGCTAATGGCAGTGAAAACAACTTGGCTTGCTGAACATGTGTGCTTGCTGAAACCCCCCACAGAGAGCCTAGCTGCTATTCGATCACTGAAATTCATCAAAGGGAGAGCATGGGGTGGGGGTGGGAAAGGTGACAACAAACTTAAATAGTCTGAGCTTGTCCCCCTCAGGCCAGGTTGACCGTCCCCATCAGGCCAGGTTGACCGTCTTCTGGTCTTCATTCATGGAGGCCAACAAAGCTAATACCATGCTGCACAACTGTCATGCTGTGCAGTTTGGGTACTGGAATGAGAAGAATGAATTGACAAGAAACTTCAATGTTAAGTTCATTATGCATAAACTGTATCAGTGTTTGTGTGGTTTTTTGAGGGCTTTTTTAAATGGAGGAAACTATTTTCTCCTAAGAATGATGTGTGCTTGTCTGGTACAAATATTTTTATTATTATTATTGAATGTTGGAAGACAGTGATAGACTGGGTTTCCTTTTTGTATATAGTTGCACTGAGAGCATCTGTTGCAGGGGCAGAGCAGGATATTACATGAATCTGAATTTTTGTGATTGCTAAACATTCCTTGCCTAAGAAACCCCTATGAAATTCATGGGATCTCTTTAGATGGCTTGAAGGCACACACACACACACACACACGGGAACCAGATCTTAGGATCAATGTATATTATGAAAAACTTAGCACCTTTCCAAGATGTGCTCCCTCAGGTGGTGAAAGAGTCTGTTTATCATAGTTTGTATTTTTTCTCTCCTGAATTTAATGTGTTTTGTTTTGCAGTTGACTTTTAGAGGGTAAGCATTGGCTTAATTTGCTAATCTGGTGGCTGAAGCCAGAATCAACTGTTGCTGGGCAGGGAGGGAAACATCTAGCCTGACCCCCAGATTCTGAACAAATGTAGTCATTTTGTCCTGAGGTCAAAAGGCATCACCCCCAGAGTGATTTGTTGCATCGGCACAAAGGACACTAACGCGATTAATATGAGTGAAATATTGGCCACATCTTTTATTTGTACAGGGTCTCACATATTTAACTACCAGTATAATTAACCAATTTTCTAAAATTATATATAAGCTTTACTTAATAGGAAATTTATTTGATGCATGAGCACGTATTTTAAGCGCAAGTGCTATTGAATACTTATTTTTAACATGGCATGCGTCAAATCCTTTAACTCAAGTAATCTCAAAACAAATACATCACCTCTCCCCAACCTGATATGACGTCAAAAGCATTTTCATGACATCACCACATTATGACATCATTAAGTTTAATATGACATCATATAAATTTGTTTAATCACATGACATATACCAGCATTCTTTATTATTATATCCCAATTAATAATTCCAATTAACCTAAAGAATTCCCTACAGGGGGGAGGGTCCCTGCCCGCCACAGGAGGGGGTCAGCCTAGCTTGGCATCCCCTCCCCCTCCCGAATTGAAGCTTTTAAGCACGATTCCAATGAAGTTAAGTATATGTCATTCCCTCGAGGGGAGAGATGGACGCCGTCACCCCTG
>CM034706.1:147995293-148013179 GCA_020142125.1 Phrynosoma platyrhinos
AAACAGTGCTGAAAATACCATAGACAGTCAGTAAATCAAACAAATTAGTACAGATCAGGTCTAAAATCTCCCTGGAAGCCAAGACTAAACTGAAGCTGTCATAATTTGGCCACAACTCACTGGAAAAGACAATAAAGCAAGGAAAGATGGATGGTAGTAAAAGAAAGGAAGGATGTGTACTTAGATGGATAGATACACTCAAGTAGGCCAGAGTCCTGAGCCTGCAGGACCTGACCAGAGCAGCTGAGGACAAAGTGTCTTGGAGGTATCTCACTCATGGGATTGCAGTTAACAACAAGTATTCATGTTTGCCCACAATCATTGCAGTGGCCATGTGCTACAAAATTACAACTTGATAGACCGTGATGCATTTACACTCTGAACTTATGTTCAGATGTTCACATGTTATGTGGCATCATTGCACTAGCATGAAAAATCCACTGTATGTTTCTAAATTCATAACATTTCAAAGTCTCCATTTTAAACTGGGAGAGTCCATTGGCAATTAGAACAATGTATATTAATTATGCATCCAGGGGCAGAAAGTGGTGGAGTGTATGTTGTATGCATCAACTAGGAAATCAAACAGGAAAAAAAAAGTTTAAAACCTTTTTCCTAGGGACTCAGGGCTTTACAGAAAGGCTAGTAGCAAGATACACTTTCTTATTTAACTACCAGCTTCTGACTGTCCTACGGATGGATACCACTTTCCTTTTTAAAAACCCCACTACCTGCCTATAAAAAGGGCTTCTGCCACTTCAGTGGTTCACTGAATAAGTGCAGGGAACATTTTGTAGTCCAAGGAGGCATTCACACTCAGTTTATTTTTTTTTTTGTCCCAAGGAGATTTGGATCACTGCACTGATACATATCAGGTTCATTGTTCCCATTACATTTTTGGGTTCATGAATCTCTCTGGAGTATGTGCGAATAATACAAGGGCTAAAATGATTCAGAGAGATTCATGAGCCCAAAATGTAATGGGAACAACATTCCTGATCTGCATCTGCTTGGGATAAAAAATGTAGTGTGAATGCCCCCTTGGGGGAAAAATGGTATCAAATATCCTGGGTTAAGTGTTGTTGTTTTTTGGTAGCCCCCCCCCCCCCCCCAATTGCACTGAGTACATTTGGGACAAATGAGAGTACCAAGGAAATAACACAGATTCATCTTGGAATATTTTTGTAGTGTGAATGCTCCTCAAGTTATTTCAGGAATATTCATGAAGAGCACCTGAATGTCCAACACTAATGTCCACTAGCAAGGCCACAACTCACCTCAGATGTCACTGGAGAACAAAACACAGAAACTGCTAAACATCTAAGGGGTGAATTTGAGGAATAGGACAGTAAATCCTAGACATGATGTCATTATGAATGAGTCAGTTATAGGAGATGTAGACACAGATAGTGAGAGTCAAGCAAAATGAGTGATAGATAGCTATGTTTCCATCTGTCCATGAAGATGGACATTGGCAACAAAAGATGGGTCTGGATGTTCTGTTTAGCTAAAGCATTTTATTTTAGTCTGTTTTATTAGCAATGTCAAGATACTTACAATGTCATTGGAATTTCTATGTACATGTTAAGCACACTAGACAAAGCTCTGTAAAAACATTTTAAAAGCATTCATGCTCTGGTGACCAAATCTCATTTGCAGGCAGCACTAATGTTGTATTATTATGATGCTGTCAAGGCCCAGTGCAGCCTTCTCCCCCTCACTAATTTTAATAGGAGTGGAATCAGCCCATCAATTAAGTATTTCCAGACTGAATGACCCAAGATCTGTTATGTGACTGTTGCCAGCACCAGATGCCATAGAGTCACATGCAATAAATGAAAAACTGTGATGCATAAAATGAACAGACATCTCATCTAGGAAGATACCGTAAAAAAAACAGCAACCTCTAACCTTAATATTTGAAGTTTAAAATTCTTCTCTGGAGGTTCTTATTGTTCCTCAAATGTTTAGTGACAGCCACGGGGCATCTACAATACTGAACATCTAAAAGCATCCAGTGCACTGGCATCACATTTTCAAAACTGTAGCAGAGATGTAATTTAGAGCCCAGGGGCAACAACAACTTAAAAAAAAACAATTTAGTCCTGGGACTCAAGACAGCTTTACAGAAATTAAAATGGATACAAAAGTTCACATCCAATAAAAATATGCAAAAGATAAAATGTAAGTGAACTATCCAGAGATTTCATAGTTCAGAAGGACAAACTATGAAATCCAAAGGGTCCCCTGAGCCAGCTTGTGGAGATGGTGGTATGGTGGCAAATGATGGCAAAATTAGGGACTAGGGTGGGGCAGAAAGAAGCAGGTGGCATCCACTGGCTGCCAGCAGCATGGCTATGCCACTGAAACCCAGCTTACCAGTTTCCACAGTTCAAATAGATTCCACTTAGAATGTGCAGAAATATATGTATGAGTTTTCTTGTCTTTAAAGCTTAGCTGCCTGCAAACGATTATTATGCAAATAAAAGGAAAAGTGTAAGCAAAAGTAAGGCAGAAAGAAGACTGTATAATCAAGCTATTTCCCTACATAGTTTTCCTGAAGAAAAGACATCTGCTACAACATTATACAAGAAACTGGATTTATGGGTGTATAGAGATCCATCCAGGAAAATGTAACTTTTGTATTTTACACAAATTGCTAATTAGGATGCAAAGGCAATTAGGTGACTAGGATGGGTGATTACAATCCTACTGTGGGTTATGGGGCCTTTCTGTGTGATTTTTTTCCTCCTTATCTTATCTCCTGCCTCGAGCATATTTTGTTAGCATTCATTTGGCTTTTAAGAACTGAACACTATAGCCAGCAACTTACAGTTTAAGTGAGTTGTACTGTAATCATCTTAATTAAGTTTCTAGTTTGCACTCTATCTGGGCTCAGGAACCACTAAAGGCTCAGGTAGCTTGCTGTGAAGCGAGAAAATGTGTACATCTCCTTCGGTGTGACAGCCAACATGTTGTACCACTTCCATACCTGCGTACCAAGATTCGTGGAATGGAATTAACTAAAATTTATGCAAATACTACCTTATGACTGTGTCTATGCCTACAGAAAATAGTTTGTGCTCATTCATTTTATATTTATAACAAAATATAATCCATCCTTCTCATGAATTCAATATGTTAATATGCATGTTTAGCCTACTATAAAGTGTTAGTTCATACCTCAGCTTGGAAAACATGTTTTATTGACAATACACAGACTTTCTCCAGCTACCATGGCTATGTGGGACATTTTAATGGCTCCCCCAAAAGGAACTTTTCCCTACTATGGTTCCTCCATCTGCCTTTGTATATAATTTGAATTAGGAAATCAAGTTTTTCAAAGATGTAATAAAGCAGATGTTTGCAAAAAAACCAAAAAAAACAAACCTTGCTAATTATAGTAGGGGGTATTTGAGGGATAATTCCTCATGGAGGTAAGAACTTTAATGGCACATCTTCCTCATTACTCTGCACACTATTTCTTTAAATTGATTTTGAATTCTCATTATTCTCTATCACATTTTACTTTCTGGTTCTTACAGACCTAAATTGCTGTGAAAATACCTATTCACTGGGAGAGTGCTCCAAATCTGGCCTAGTTTCCTTCAGAAAGTATGTCTGGATTCTGATTCTTCATACAGTGAAAACCTCCTCACAGAAAATAAGAAAGGTACTAAAGACAAAGCATTAACCACACAGGCAACAATCCTGTATACAGCATCTTGAGAGTAAGACTAAGTGAAAACAATGTGTGTGTGTGTGTGTGAGTGAGTGTGTGCATTTAATTCACCTTTCACTTATGATAACCACATGGATTTTGTAGGGGTTTCTTACACAAGGAATATTTTGCTAAAGCCGTATAAATACCCAGGGGAACTAAGAAATCAAAATCTTTTCTTCTTTTATCTCTCAATCTTGTATATTAGTTTCAAAATTAGCATGTCAGGAGTATTATAATGAAAGACACCCACACACAGACAGATGGGACAAATGAAGTGGATTCCACCATCAGTGGAGGCATGGCATTTAAATGACACATTGCTCCAAAACAACTGGAAGCTGCACCAAAGCCAAGCTCTGGTCCCTAAGACCGGATCAAAAGAGAGCCAGAAAACCCAATTCCTGACCAGTTCCACTTGGGCCCTGCATCCACAGCCTGTCTTCAGAGTGGGCTATATGGTCAGCAGGGTTTGCCACTACTTCTGGCTGAAGTGAATCTGGGCCACTCCTTTGTGACCATCTGTTCTATTCCAGAGATACTAACTGATGGAGTCCAGTATAAATGAATAATCATCTTTTGCAATGAGAGAAATTATTCAGATATAAGTATGAATTGTTCCATAAACCTCTACTCCTACAAATTTATTCATCAATGTAGAGATAATTAGTGAAAAGCACAATCTTTGTGAAGAGCTTATTCCAGGCCTTCAGCTGCTCTTGTAGATGATAAGACAGGTATATTTACAACATGTTTTCTAGGTTTGTACAGTTGGCTCTCCACACCCATGGATTCTGCATCCATGGATTCAATCATCCATGGTTTGAACATACTTTTTTAAAAAATCAAAGCAAAATCATGATTTTGCCCTTTTATATAGGGGCATTACACCATTTTACAACACCATTGTATACAATGGGACTTGAGTGTCCATGAATTTTGGTATCCAAGGGGGAATCCTGGTACCAGACCCTAGTGCAGGGGTAGGCAACCTTTTCCCTTTAAGGGCTGAGGGACTTCAGCTCCCAGAATCCCAGGAGCTATTGGCCAATATGGGACTATTGGCCAACATGGCTGAGGCTTCTGGGAGCTGAAGTCCCTTGGCCCTTAAAGGGGAAAGGTTGCCTACCCCTGCTCTAGTGGATACCAAGAACCCACTATACTACAAATGCTTCCATATATTTTTCTTATATAGTTCTTGTTCTGTCTTATTTCAGTGTCTGAATGATACTACTGCAATATTTATGAAAACTTAATTGTGTAAAAGTGCTGAGTTGTATACCTAATTCTCTTCTATTTAACTTCTGGTAGATATTCTCTTGAATGGTTCAATGTGGATTATTATTCTAAATAAATCAGTTTACTTTTTCTTGCCAATCATTTAAATATTTTTGCCCAATTTCCAGTGTGAACATTGACCTAAGGAACAAAACCTTTGGAAGAATTATTGTTGAAATTGACTCCCCATTGAACAATTACTGGTTCTACTCTAGTTGGAACTACTAAAAGGTTTAGGCCTAAATCTCCAGTGAGTTTGATAGGATAGATGTGCTTAAATTGTGGTAGATGTGCTTAATTTTCCTTTATTAAAATAAATTAAAAAGATCTTAATTGTGGCTGGATTGTATCCATGGTTTTAAATGCATTAAGAATTAAATTGTGTGTGTGTGTGTGGGGGGAGGACAGATCATATATTAATCCATTTAAAACTCCTTATGCAACAAGCAACCCTATGCCTCTATCCACACTGATGAAATAATCCAGGTTGAAACCACTTTAACTGTCATGGCTCAAGACTATGCTATTCTGTAAATTATAGTTTTAGGAGACATTTAGCTTTCTCTATCAGAAAGCTATGGTGCCACAACAAACTACAATTCCCATAATTCCATCACATTCAGCCATGCCAGTTAACATGGTGTCAACCTGGATTATTTCTGTAATGTGAATAATGTGGATATCATTGATATGCTGTTGAATCAGTTTCAAAGATCTAGTCAATTCCCTCCTGAAATTCACTGGTAGAGCAGTGTACCAATCATACAAGCATTTAAAATTAATATTAATAATGGATAATAGCACTTTTGGTGAGACTTATCCCATAACATCACATCCAGATTGTTGCTACTGTGCCTCTAAAGCAGGGGTAGGAACCTTTCCCCTTTAAGGGACAAGGGACTTCAGCTCCCAGAAGCCACAGCCATGTTGGCCAATAGTCCCATATTGGCCAATAGCTCCTGGGATTCTGGGAACTGAAGTCCCTCGGCCCTTAAAGGGGAAAGATTGCCTACCCCTGCTCTAAAGCATAGTAAGGGCACCTTTGCCATTGACAGGGGACACCCCTCAATAAACTCCAGTTGGACTGCTGTGTAATTAGTCCTCTGGTATGATAAATCTCCTCAGCTGAAGTTCCAAGATTGGGCAATCACATGGTCTCAGTCTCCTCCACTGTCTCTCTTCCCCCTACCCCTCTCTACCTCCAATCAGCCTGCTTTTCTCCCCGTCACACTTTTTTCCTTTCCCTTTTTCTTTTGTTTCACTAAATTGCATTGTAATAATTGCTAAATTGTTTTACAACAAAACTAAAATTAAATCTTGTAACACACACACACATAAAAGGCATGCTGGGTACGACAATAAGGCAGGGAGGCAGGGTTAAGGGAGAGTCTGGAAGAGTGTTGATAGCAAACACAGCCCCAGTCATGCTATTGAAGAGATATGCATTACTGACAGCTCCCAAATTGACTTGTATTTGTTTACTGGCATGTATTTGCAGCAAGAATGGAGCTCGTGTGATGGTGTCCCAAGTTACATTGTCTAGTAAATTTAATATTCATATATAATGTCAAAATGCTTTGGCTGGTCCAGGCCTCCAATACCTAATGGGAAGGCAAAGCCACTTAATGTACTTTTTGTGTTGCTTTTTTAATTTTTGTTCTCATTGATACATTACCTCACTATTTCCATTTTTCTCCTTCTCAGTTTTAATGAAGAAGGGCCATCCAAAAATGCTGCAATAATAAAATATGCATAACCATCAATTTGGCAGTTCAAAAAGGGAATATTTTTAAACTACAGATTGTTTAGAACACACATGAAATGCTGGATATTGTGCACTGGTGAATCACAGATAATGGTTAAAAAAAAAAGCCTTCAAAATATACCATTACTTAAACCTTAATATAACAGTCATCACAGTGAAATTTTTATCAAAAGCATTTCCATTATTTCAAAAGTTACAAGCAAGCCCAAATTTAGTAACATAAAGTAAAAAGAAAATAATCAAAGGAAACTCATTTCTGAAGAAAAAGCTGTGCATAATTATGTTTGCAAAATGAAAAATAGAGCCCCCCCTTTTTTTGGGGGGGGATAACGCATATTTACTCATTTTCAGCCATATTTATTTATGTACCAATTGCATTTATAATCAAAGACATGAATCTCCTCTTCCTCACATTATCTCCATAGCAACCCTATAATGGAGGTCAAATCCAAAGTTACCCAGTAACCATGATAGCTTAATAGGGACTAGAGATGGAAAGAATATTTGAAAATATTCAAAAACTGGTTTTAAAAAAGTGTTTCTCAAGTATTAAGATATACTGATGAGAAGAATCCTGGATTGATGAAAATCTTTGCAGTTCAGGACTTATTGCACTGGGACAGATGAGGCTGTACGCCAGGTTGTGGATAATAAATGGCCACAACTTTATTACATAGTTCAGGGGTTATAAGTCAATCAATTGTCAGTTGTCAGTCAATGTCAAGTTCATTGCCAAGATATAAGGTAACCATAAATCATGACATAAATCATGTCATACATTAGGCCATACATTAAATCCTAATCCCCATTATAAATCATGCCATAAAACACTACGTCAAGTTAACTAATAACACCATAAATAATTCATTTTTCATCATAAATTAGTTATATTGACATCATTGTTGATACATGCATATTCACTGGGTAGTTTTTTCATATAGAAAACTGCAATAACCCTGCCATGCAGTTGTGACAATAGAACAAGGCTACAATTTCCTACCAAAGAATAGTGACTATAATAGACACCAATCAATATACAAACAAACACTACCACAATTAACATACCAAACTGTACAATACAATAACAGCTACAACCAATGACTACCAAGGATAGTGAAAAACCCATTCTCCAATAACATGGGAAAATTCCCTCCCAGCCCCCTAAAGTGACCAGCCAAACCCTCAGGGTTCGGTGGCCTAATAATAACATGCAAACAGGGTGGGTAGATTGGGCAAGTGATCCTTAAGTGATCCATGCTTCACATCTTTCCCTCCGGCACAGAATGGCTGCTGCCACATGCTCCGGGCCTTATATAGGCTATGGAGCTCTCATTACAAGTATATAATGAGACTTGCAACGAGATTACACTGGAAGATCTCATGATCTCATGAATGGGAAGCAGCCATTCTGTGCTGGAGGGAAAGATCTCATGAGATCTTCCAAACCCAGAAGTCTCATGAGAACTCCCATGCCCAGCAGCCTTGTGACATCTCTGCCTACCCGGAAGTCTTGCAGAGCATCACAAGACTTTCAGAGGAAGCTGGTGCTGGCAATGTGGGACTCCTCCAGAATCCTCACGGTATGTCCTTCTGCACATAATCTGTGTATGTTTTTTTTTGAGGAGAAACGTTTTGCACATAAAATAATGCACAGGAGAAAATACTGTTTTCTATACAAATGATGCTGTTACGTACACAAAAAGTGTACATTTTGTGCAAAATAAGTCCTAAATTATAGCATTTTCTTTAGAGAACAGCATTTTCTGCACAGAAAATAGTATTTCACATTTCATGTTTTCTACAGAGAAGAAGCTGTTTTCTGTCCAATCAAAAAGGTGTGTGGATTTTATGCAGAAGAAATCTGAAGTTAGAGTATTTTTGCATGCTTTCTCATAGCACAAAGAGTATTGCCAAAATTACATGCTATGTTTTCAAGAACAAAATCAGTTAAGAATTGCATCCCTAGTGGGGACTATAACCTGGATTTCCCAAGATCTAGCTCAGTGCTCCCACCCCCAACACTAGCTTCAAACCACATTAACCATCAAACCTGTGAGGAACAGCATATGTTTTTGTTTTTTTAAAAAAATCATTTAAAAAACCTCTAATTTCTGGCAACATCCAGAAGAAAAAATGGGAGAAGAGGAGTGATCGCTCTCCTTTTGCATATGTTACTTTTCCCTCTCCTTTAAAAATCTTAAATATACATTTTACACAGATAAATCCCCCTGGGACTGATGATTGTAAAATAGAGTTATACTAAATGCACTCATCAGGGAGTGATGATTGTATCATACAGTTATATTGGCCAGGTGTTCTAATTTACAGAAGACAAATGTCTGTATGAATGGCTGTTAGAGGACAATTATCTGTTGAAGGCACCTTCTTTTTGAAAGTCTGTCCATTCCAACTCCAGTATAAAGATACAAAACTGTAAGACAGAAGGGCAGAGATCTTGAAGCTGATACTTAATGCATTTCTATTCAAGAATAAACCCCTGTGAAGTCAATATACCTTACTTCCAAGTAAATCAGTTAGGGATTCAATCTAAATTACATTTCAGCATATCCAGTCTTCTAATGATGACAGTTCCTTCATTTTTCATATACTGCTATTAAGAAATGACCCATTATCTCATATTTTTATACAATAAACAAGAGTTCACATTATATGATAACATAGTACTAAACTGTATTTTATTGCTCTTTGAAAGTAAAGTGATTTATGTCTTCAAAATGTCAAATTTTTTATTTATGTGATTCTGCTTTTCAGCTAAACAGCTTAAGAGGAACAGTGAGGTAAATTAGGAAAATATATATATTCAGGTTTGCTGTTGTCCCAAGCAATTTTCAAACCCCAGCAAAAATTCTGCTAAATAGAGCTGAAGCAAATATTTTTGTGACCCTTTACTTCAACAAATATCAGGGATTCATATAATGCCTATTCAAATATTAATTCAGGTGAATAGTATTCAAAGGCAAAACACACCATCCATCTGTATTATAAATAAAGCACTACATTTGTGGTAGTGATAAAGACAGTAGGAAATTATTGTCTTGGCTGCTTGCCAGAAGATATCTAAATTCAATCAGCCTGATTCACCTCAAGTCCAATGCATGTTGAAATTACAAAAACTGAAGCCTCCCATTGATTTATATTGCGTGTGTGTATGTGTTGTGTGTTTCATATCACTATGTATGGATATGAGAGCTGGACAATTAAGAAAGTGGATAAGAAGAAAATCAACTCATTTGAGATGTGATGTTGGAGAAGAGTATTGGGGATACCATGGCCAGCCAAAAATACAAACAAATGGGACCTAAAACAGATCAATCTAGAAATCTCCCTGGAAGCCAAGATTATTAAACTGTCATACTTGGGCCACATCATAAAATGGTATGACTCATTAGAATAAATAATAATGCTAGGAAAAGTGGAGGGAAGTAGAAAGAGAGGAAGACTGCATGCTAGATGGATGGAATCTATTAAGGAGGTCACAGGCATACAGAGTAATGGAGGATAGGGAGTCTTGGAGATGTCTCATCCACAGGGTTGCCATGAGGTAAGATCAACTCGATGGCAGTTAACAACAACAACAAATATACATATATGTATATATATTCCAAAATAAAACAGTATCTTGGAATTGTGACTATAAAACTTGCTGCCTTGATCAGAATTCAATAAATTAGCAGACTAACAGCCCATTAAGGGGGGGGGGGTTACATTTTCCAAATTTGAGGGAAATAGGCAAGTTTTGTTTTTGTTTTTTTAATGGCAGAATTAGAAGTGTCTATTAGAGGACAATATAAAGAGAGGTAATAAACCTACACTGAAATGGAAGTGGAACAAATGTAAACAATAGCCATAGGGTCCATTCACAGTACAGAATTATAGTACAGTGTTCCACTTTATCTGCCATGACTGCATCCTATGGAATCTTGAGGTTTGTACTTTGGTGAGGTACTGGAGCTTTCTGGCTGAGAATTCCAAATGCCATTCCTGATACTGGAAATCCCAGGATTCCATAGGATGGTGTCATGTCAGTTGAAGTGGGATCATTGTGCCATAATTATAGGAAGATGACCTCAAAAGCACAGTAGTTAGTAACAAAAAGTAGTGAGATTTGAAAGCAGCAGTATTAATATGATAGCAAAATGTTTCCATGACCAAAAAAAGATAAGCAGGACTTGCAAATCCAGGATGTAATGGGGATTCAGTTAAATCCAGATTTCTGGGAAAAGAAAGAGGATAAATGAAAGCCAGGAAAAGTAATTAATTTGTTGAGAACTGGAAAAGGGGCTTGCATGATCAGAGAGGAGCAGAATCTAGTCCTTGTGCTGTATCACAGTGGTAGTGTTTTAGCCTTAAAGAAGGCAATAAATATTTCCTGTCCAGTAAAATAACCAATTTCCAGACAGAAATCAGAGGATTACAAAAGGAATAAGGTTTATTTGATTTGCAAATCAAAGAATGGCTAGTACCAGAGACTTTGTGCTCAAATCGGTCTTGGCAAAGAAATGACAGAACTGAGGAACCTGACTCTGAATGTGTGAACATTTAATGGCACCTCAGTAGCAGCTTGGCCTTGTAACTTCCTTGTCTTCTTAGATAAAATCAATTAATTTATTCTGATGGACACTGTTCACAATACCAAAGTGGCTAGGACCAATTTAAAATGTACTACTAAGATTTTCTAGATTTACACACATGTAACAATGATATGGTGTAGGGGGGAGACTACAATGTATAGAGAAGGAAACACCCATTAAATAGAGCAGTGGACAAAAGATACAGTCTCAGTTTAGTCTCTCATTTTAAAAACAAGCATGGGAATCTGATAACTTCTGGGAAGGTGCAGAATTATGACTTCAGTACTGGTAGAGTAAGTACTGACATGTCAGAACCAGTAACTCTGGGAAATAGATTGATGAAGAATTCTGACCATGACCTGCTTTTAATGATTTCAACTTAGAATTTTCTTCCCTTGACATGGAAGCATCAAAGCTTCAGGAGGATGGGTACAGACAAGGACTAGGAAAGTTATTATGCCTGAAAACCAGTTTAATGCCTTAAAAAAATAAAGTATGATGGCATTGGAAGAATATAAATCCTTTGGTCCCTTCCTTGTCACACCTCATCTGACCTATACTGGCCATCTTTACATTTTGTATAACTGCCCTCTCTTTACATTTTGAACTACCTTTGTGTTTGTACAGAAAAAGCACAATCCCTTCCCCTGAAAGCACAATGTTTGGAGATCACTGCTAAAAAAAATTGTAGGATGCACATGTGGACCCAGCTCAGTCTTTTCCTTTACTACATTTATATATTCTTGTCTTCACTTTGCCCTTGCCATCAGTCATCCCTGGCTCTTGACTACAGACATATCTGATCCAATATTTGACCGTTAGATTCCAGTTTGACTATGATAGCCCTTACATTTTTGATCTTTGCCTGCCTGTATCTGAAATGTAACTCAGTTGCAGCCCATCTGACAACACCTGACAAAAGCACAGATGCTGTTTTCAAACAGCATACAATGATGGCTGGAGTGAGGATGCCCCAGGAAAGTGGGGGAAAAGAATGTGAAGATGTCTGGAAGAATCAAGGGATGCTCAAAAGTGTGGGCAAAATGTACTGAAATCTGAAGAACCAAAGCATTAGCTGAACAAGGTTTCCTGGGTCCAGGTCTGCCTTTGATACCCTTGAGGCCTTTCAGCATTCCCTGTGACCACTGGGAAATCACAGGAATTCAGCTGAATGATGTGGTATAGCCCTTTTGACATCAGAGATTTCCATCTTTACAATTCAGCATCACGTTGTTATTATGCAATTTAATTTTGGCTTCTGACAGCAGATTCCTATTTTCCACGGGGCCGATGCATGAGTTTGTTTTTTTTTTTAAAAAAAATTGTATCTGTTTTAAATTTTAAGTCACAGACTGATTAAAAGGTGAGATAAAATAATAACAGTAATAATAATAATAATAATAATAATAATAATAATAATAATAATAATAATAGTAATAAATTGTGCAAAAGTAAGGGGAAATATCCACATTTGTTTAAGTTATCTAGTGTATACATGTTTCACAACTGTACTTTTCTTAGCACAGAATTTCAAAACTTATCTTTGTTGACACCAATGTTGAATACATACAGTCTTCTAGTTCTACTGTAATATCACAGGTTTCTGGGATACTGAGCATCTGTTCCTCCTCCTATTATCATTACTGGTAATAATATCATTCTTACTGTTCATCTCTTTGGCTCTCAGTGATTTTCTACACCGTACATAATGCTGTAGAAACAGCATGTAATAAGAATATCTTTTGTTCTCTGTATGTGTATTTAGAATTCCCTGCCAAAGCAAGGAAATAATGATTGGTAGCTTGAGTTTTGTTGCAGGATGGGAACAGCATGTAGATAAGCTGAGATCCAACTAATTCCTCACCAGTTCATTAGAAAGCAGTGGAACTCAAGTTAAGCCCTGACTACTGTCTCATTTATTTCAGTGGGACATACATGCAAATGATATGCAGTGTAATCCTATGCAAATTTACTCAGAAGCAAGTCTCACTGATTTCATTTGGGTTTACTCCCAGATGTGCATAGACCTGGATCTAATCTATTTTAATTATCCTAGAAACATGACCAATAAACATTGATCTAGTCCATTCCTGATATGTTTGTAAGTCATTTCCAACTTATGACAACCAATTTATGATTTTCCTAGCAAGATTTATTCAGTAGAGATTTGCCATTGGCTTCCTCTAAATCTGAGCTATTTGCCCAAGGCCATTCAGTGTATTTCCATGGGTGAGTGACTACCACACTACACTATAGTGGCTGCCTGAACTAGACCACAAAAGATGGAAAAGTGAACTAGAATAATTGTTTCCAATGAAATTAACCATGGAAATAAAAGCATTCAACTGACTGACTTGGGCCTTGTCTGCATGGGCTAAAAGGCCTATCCGTCCCCCCCCCACCCCTGCCTCTGGTTCAGAAGATGCATGGCCAAACCTAGTTTCTGGTTCAAGCAGTCCAGACAAAGTCTGACACATTCCACTACCAGAAACAGCGTATTACAATGTTAACATAGATTTATTTTTTTAAAAAAAACTTTACATGTTGCTCCAGCAATTCTTGGAAGATCCAGAGCCCTCTATTTCTGCACTGTGGCAGCTGTCTATATAAGCATACCTCTGGACCACTGGGCACCTTGTTCTGCCCTCAGAAACAAGTCACTTGCAGTAGTGGTGACTTGTACTTGCAGACTGCCCAGTACAAACAACTGCTGCAGCACAGACAATGAGGGTGAGGTAAAAGAGGCATATCCCTTTCTCTCTTTTGTTATAATGGGAAGGTTTAGCAACAGATATAATATCTTTGGAAGAATATTCATTTTTATTGTTGCCATTCTTCCCAATATAGACAAGTTCAACTTATTCCATTTAATTAGGTCTTTTTTTTTATTTCTTCCCATAACCTGTTAGAGTTGTTTACTATACAATCCATATTTTTGCTGGTAATCCATATTCCTAATTATTTAGTTTTGTTTGTTATGGTATAGCTTGAGATGCTGGCCAGCATTTTTTTGTATTTTTTCTTAACATTTTTGGTCATTATCATTGTTTTGTCTTTGTTCATTTTAAATCCAGAGTATTCACTGAATGAGTTGATTTCTTCAAAAAGATCTTGTATGTTATTTAAAGGGTCTTGCAGCATCCCTACTTTATCATCTGCGTAGGCTTTTATTTTTAACTCTTCATTCTTGATTTAATTCCCTTTATTTTCCTATTTTCATTTATTGCCTTGATTAATATTTCAACTGTTATTATAAATAATAATGGTGAGATGGGACATCCTTGCCTTGTTTCTTTGTTCTTGGCTTCTTTCTCCATTTATTAGTAATCTTGTTCTCTGATCTTTGTATATTTGTTGAATACACGTACATTGTAAGCCTATTTTCTTCAAGCAAGTGAACATGAAGTCCCATCTCACCTTGTCAAAAGCTTTTTCTCCATCAATATACACCAATCCTAGTTTCTTTTTGTTGTTTATATGATAATATTGAATTGTGTTTATTATGTCTCTTATGTGATTTCTAACGTATCTTCCTGAAAGGAAGCCGTTTTGATCCTCTTGAATATAATTTACAATTACTTTTTTTCAGTCTGGATGCTAGGATTGAAGTGTATATTTTATAACAGCGGTATGTGTGAAAATCTTAATTACAATCATGTGATTTTCATGGGATATTCACTATTTCAACTCCCAACTTCTCCCTGATTTCCATCCATGTGATAAACCCCTTAGAGCAGAGGTAGGCAACCTTTCCACTTTAAGGGCTGAGGGACTTCAGCTCCCAGAATCCCAGGAGCTATTGGCCAACATGGGACTATTGGCCAACATGGCTGAGGCTTCTGGGAGCTGAAGTCCCTCGGCCCTTAAAGGAGAAAGGTTGCCTACCCCTGTCTCATAGTAAGCTGCAGAAAAACCATCCAGACCTGGAGATTTATCTATTTTGAGATCTTTGATGGCTTGGCTTATTTCTTGCTTCATTATTAACACATTCATTTGTTCTATATGCTGTTCATTAAGTTCAAACAGGGGATTTTTATCCAAATACTCTTGCATTTTCATCTTATGATCTTTAGAGGTGACTTCTTCTTTAAATAAGTTTGAGTAGAATACCAGGAAAGAGTTTTTAACCTCCTCTTGTGTTTTATCTTTATATGTAATTTCAGTGATTGTTTTTCTTTTTCTTTTTTATCTTGTTTGAGTAGTCTGGCCAGATTCCTTCCTACTTTGTTGGCATGTTCAAAATATTGTTTAGTTTTTTTTTTCATCTTTTAAGCTGTTTCTTCTAAATTTTGATGTTCAAGTTTTAATTGTCAATATTTGATTTCCTTTTTTAAATTTATTATTGTCAGTGCCTTGCTTGCATTCCATATAGACTTGTTTTTAACATCTGGAGTGGAATATTCTTTAAAGTATTGTCTTATTTCCTCTTTAATTTTTTTAACAAATGTTTCATCTTCCAAAAGATTTTAATTCTGTTTCCAACATCTTTTTTTTTCTTGGTAGTAACACTTCAATATTAATAAGATTATGATCTCATATAATTTTTTTTATTTTATTTCCATTTTTTATATATATATTGTAACAGGTGTTTTGAAATTAATCCCATGTCTAGTCTTGAAATGGATTGGTGTAAAAAAAAAAGTAAATCCACTCTTATTTCCATACTTTTGTGTCCATATATCTTCTAGATGTTGTTCTTCTTTTAAATAAAAAAAAAGTTTGTGGCAATTTACCCTGATTTTTCTTTATGGGCTTATCTGATTTTCTATCTGTTCTTGGATTCAGTACGCCATTAAAGTCTCCAATTAACAAAATATTGTTCTTATTGTATTCCAACAGTTCTTTATTTAATTTTACATAAAAAAGATTCTTTATTTTCATGGGGAACTTTAATTGCAACAATTAAAAGGGTCAGAAAATCAGTTTGCAATTCTACTCTAACATAATATCCCTCACTACTCTTAATTTTTTCCTTAGCTTGATATTTTTTATTCACATATAGTGCCACCCCCTTTTTTCTTATTTTCTAATGCCGAGTAAAAACGTTGTTCTAACCTAGGATTCTTCAGGTACTTTATATCCCTGTTTCTAATCCTGGTTTCTTGTAAAGCTATGATATCATGATTAAGTTTTTCCAGCAGATGGAATACCTGCTTCCCTTTATAGGCTGTGTTTATGCCTTTGATGTTCCATGACCCTATTTTTAACAACATACTTTTTTCCTTTTATTCGCTGTTTCTTTCAATAATAAATTATTGTTGTTCTATCTTGTCTTCTTCTGTTAGTAAGTCATCATATTCTTCTTGACTGTTTTCAAAGACCTTGTTCAAATCTCCTATTTCCTCCAAGTCCATTAATTCATCATCATTTTTTCCTCTTGTAGTTCTTGTTCTGTATCACCTTCATCTTTTCTGTTAGATTTTTTCTGCATCTGGGTCGATTTTTTGTAATTATCTTGTTCTTTCCCTGGTCTTGTTTGCTGTTTCTCTTGTTTCTTCTTTTGGTACTTCTCTCTATTCACTTCCTTCATTTTTCGATTTATTTTATTGTAAAATTATTTTGCCTTTTCAACTGTATTTATTTTGTACCTTTTTGGTTGTATGTTAGGGAAATACCTTCTATTCTCTCCCACCTGAAGTTAATTTGTCTTTTTATTAGCAAGGTCATCAAGAATTTGTAGAATTTCCTGTGGCAAATCTTTAAATATTTCTATTTCCACATCTATTATTAATCTTTCTTCATAATTCTTTTGAATAAATCTTTCCCTGAGTCTATAATTTGTGAAATTTATTATTATATCCCTTGGTGTTCCCTTATTTTTTGCAAATTTTGAATTGATTCTGAATATTCTATCAATTTGCAGGTCCAGAAATTGTTCTGAAATTTCAATAAAATTTGCTAATGGAGGAATAAGACAATCTAGCAAGTTTTCATTTTTTTTACTGCTATTAAAACTCTTATCTTTATGCATTTTTCTCTAAGTCTAGCCTCTTGTACCAGGAGCTTATGTCCATCCATCTCTTGTTCTCTTTTGACAGTTTTTGTTTTCTTTTCTAGTTCTTGATCATGCTTTTTAACTTGTTTTAGTTAATTTCTAATTTCATGCATCTTTTTGGATATATTGTCTAATTTTTTACTGAGGCTTTCTATTTCCCTTTCCAATAACTCAAAAGTTTTGGTAAAAAGATCACAAAATCATGCAACGGAAACACAAAAACCAAATACCTATCATTCCAAAACTATTTTTGTTAAATATAATCATAAAACTCAATAAAGAACTAACAACAAAACACTGGAGAATAATCCTGTACTTAATAACAGCAGCAAGATTAATTATTGCTAGAGGGTGGAGAACAGGGGACAGCCCTAAAATAGAGGATGGGAAAATCAAAGTGGAAGAGATGAAATATATGGTCAAACTGACAGCACTAATTAACCAGAATCCATCTGAGAAAATAGAAAAAGAATGGGAGTTATTTAACAACTTACTTTTGAAATGAGAAAGAATGTCAAAACATAAGAAGAGAACT
>CM034706.1:148014952-148037641 GCA_020142125.1 Phrynosoma platyrhinos
TAGAATATGAGATAATTGGTATTGTCATTTATCTGTTAATAATTCAAGTATGACTTTCGTTATATGTTCTTTGATCACTGATTTTGTCACAACTTGGAACAGGGTCTTTTAGTCAATTATTGTGTGATTGCCTTGTCTCAGCTTGGGTGGGGCAGGGACCCCCCCCCCAGAGATAATTGGATATCTGAATTTACAATATTTGGTCATTTAAGAGGGATGAAGGGTGTACATCATCAGCTTAAAATTCTCTTACATCATCAATCTTAGAGATAATGTCAACATTTGGATGGGGGGGATGATTTCTTTATATGTTTAGCAACTTGTGTGAGAATCTTCTTGACATATTCTTTGTAGGAGGCGTGACATATCCTTGATGGCTTGACTTGCATATGGTGAAGATTGCATCAGGTGTTATGGCATACACACGTACACATGTGTCAAGAAGGAAGTTATAATCAAGTGAAGAATTTTGGATGTAAAGTTATTGTACAGATGAATAAAGTTGTGGCCATTTTGTTATCCAAAAAATGGCATTCGGACTTCTTTGTGCTGGTGCAAACATCTCCGTTCTCTGAATCAAGAGAGTGTGATGGAACAAGGTATTCCCTGCTAATAACTGGGGGTCATTGAAATATCAATATGAATTTATTTTAAAAATACTCCTCAGAAGTCTCCACTGAGAATTTTAATGGTGAATGTTTTCCAAATGTTCACTGGATATTCACTGGACATTTGCCAAATGCTATGGGCATAATCCAATATGAAATGAATCACTTTGAATTCTCATTTCAAAGAGGAAATAAATTATTTTCTGTTAGAATCAATGGGACTTGAAAGCACTCAGCTTTGGCTTAATAGCATTCTTGTTATTCTGTAGAAACACTTTGCATTCAAAAATTCTGGAGCAGAGTTCAGTCCTTTTACAGTATCAGACATTTGGCATGCAGTAACAATCAATATGTGATAGTATGTGATAGATTACTAGCAACAATATTTAGTAAATGTTAAATTAAGTTCATTCATTCCATTAAACAATCAAAACAGACAAAGAGAGAATGTAGCATAATGGCTGAGACTGAGTGATGAATCAGAAAATCTCTGCTTTATCTTTATCTTCAACTCACAAATAATCTTTTAGTAATCATTCTCTCGGTGTTTCAGCCTGCAATATGAGATTGACAATACTGACTTACCTTGCAGGTTATGTATGTGCAATATTTTGAATATGCTGACCAAAGTGGCATATTTTTGTTATTTCCTACTTCTGGCAACCATAAGGTAAACCTATCATGAGATTTTCTTGGCAAGTTTCTTCAGAGGGGGTTTGCCATTGCCATCCGCTGAGGTTGAGAGATTATGGTTAGCCCAAGGACACCCAGTGGGTTTCCATGGTTAAGTGGGGATTCAAAACTTGTTCTCCAGAGCTGTAGTCCAGTACTCAAACTGCTACTCCATGATGGCTCTCCTGGCATATACATTTTTTTTTAAAAAAATATGAATTATGAATCTTTTGAATGAAGCATTCAGAGCTGGAATTTAAATAGTGATGTATGAACTCACAGTCTGTCAGCAAATATCTGAATTTTGATATTTTTTAAAAAGCCACCAGATTGTGAAATTTTGTGTGTGCAAGTGTAAAATTGAAAGGCATTCTTTAAGATACTGTGGATCAAATTTCCTCGTATGCTTTATTAAGGCAATATGACATCTGGGGGGAGTTGGGGTGGGAGAGACTGAATCTGTTTTTATTTAGTTAATGCCACATATTGACTAAATATGTAAATAGGAGGAGAATAGATGTCTGGGGACATCTCACGCTGTCCTGTCTTTTGCTTCAATATGACACTCCCCCCCCCCCCCAAGATGGGTAGGAAAGTATTTCAAGTCTGAAAAGGAAGGTATATGATTTAAGTAAATGAAGTAGTTCAGTAGAAATGTTGGGATGAGTGTATTCTAAGGTTAACTAGATATAGGTCCAACTTATTGTATGCATGTTCTTTACCTACTCTATTCCTTGTATTTATATTTATTTTGGCAACTGAGATTTCTATGTGGATTAATAAGAGATTATAATGAACATAAGGCATAGATAATCTGTTTTTTAACTCTATAATTAACAGCAACAATCAGCAACTACATGGCTGGATATCTACAATTATATGATAGTTTCAATAAGCTATTCCACTGTCATCTTTCTTTTTAAACCTGACAGTTTACACCAATTAAGTTCATGAGAATTACAAGCAATATATCTCCTAAGTGGTGAAGGGGTTGTGATTGCATGGGTATATTTTTACACATGTGGTTATACTGTGACAAGAGCTATCAGTTTTGGCTTTCTGTACTTTCAATTGTCTTTGGTATCACAAATCTGAGTTTTGATGCTTGCCATGGGTTATTACTTTTGTCCATATTGATTAGTAACAATAAGAACATAACACATAAACATATAATTTGTTTTCTTCTAGCTATTATTTGTTTCAACATAAAACAGAACTGGATTGTTCATGGATAACTGATGGCAAAGGGCCTAGACTACTTTACTAATAGAAAAGCTATCAGACAGGATTAACAGCTCTACTTTGTATCATACTCCTTTTAAGGAGAAATGGTTTCCCTTCTTGAATTTTAAAACAACCGCCTCCATCATTGTCTTGATAATTGAACTTATGGAATGATGTTGTTTCTTGATCTGAGCCATCCACTCCAAGACATATATTGTAGTCATGAATTTTAAAATTTCCTCAATTGATTAATGACCTCCATAACAACATCAGTTTGATGGTTTTATATGATGTCTGCTGAGCTATGGTTATGTTGTAACTTCTCAGGTTTTTAGTTTTTGTTGTTTGATTTAATATTTTTTAAAAGAAATAATATGTTCTTGGCAGGGCTATTTTAATTCAGAGTGTTGTAGTAAATTCAGTATTTGAATACACATGCACATTAACACCTCCAGACACAAAAAGTTAACATGCCAGTGTGAAGTCTATCAACAAACCTGTTCCTAATTTAATAAGTATATTCAGTGATTCAAAAAGTCTTTTGATGTAACACCAGAGTTAAGGTTATCTCAAAGTGGATCATGTTCTGCAGAAAGACGAAATCCAAAGCTAAGGCTGCTGTCATAATGGACATGCCTTGTGATGAGAAATGGTGTTGTACAGTGTCAACATATGATGTTTGCTTCTATACACCCACACTTTGCCTTGGTCTTTGAAGCTCAAATCCACATGGAGTGTCAGGAATCAGCAAAAATACCCCACATTGTCCTGATCTTGCTTTGTCTTCTGAAGTATCATGCTAGATTGCTAAATAATTGTCCTGTCAGTTGACACATGTCTGCCTGTTGCTTCTATCAGTAGCTATAATTTTAAAATAATAGGTGATATCCTTCATGACCTTGGTGGAATGTGATGCTCTGTGAGCATGGATCTCCCTTCCCTTCCCCTTCAGCTCCAGTGTAACAGATTTTCCTTGCAGGGCATGCCACCACAACCAACAAGTAGCTAATGGAAGGTGGAATGTGTGGGTACCTGTGCAGCATTTAATTATGATTTTGTGGCTGAGAGAAGAGAGAAGATACCATCCTTCTCTCTGGATTGTACTCACATGTAGTCATTTAAGATCCAGGAATTGATTATGCCATCTTCTTTTTCCCAGATGCAAAACCACAGCAAGACATTGCTGAGTGCCCCCTGCACCTAATTGGCTTTCTCCAGCATAGAAAGTATTGGTTGTATTGGATGAGGGATTGATGCACAAAGAGGTATTGAATTGCTCCTTGCACAATTACCTATCAGTAACATATACACACAAATAAAAGGAACCGGATATCAACAAGATCCCAACCACTACTACTAATTTTACTTACTTCTTGTGTGATAGGTAATCATCATTTGTTATTTCAAAACATTATTTTATAAGTGACATTTAATTTGAGGGTGTTATTTTCATTTTAAAAAAAAATAGAGGGTGGAGTTGGAGCAGGGCAACCATGTCCATTTGCATGGTGTGTGGCATCAGAATGCCCTCTTGGTGCAGTGTGCCCACATACTGTGCCAAAAGGGCACAAAAAAGTCACCACCACAGTTGAAAGGATGGCCTTTTGCTGCCCCTAAAAGGAGCAGCATTTTGCCACTCTTTTGGAGGTGGCAAAAGGGAGGATCAGGGCTGCGGCGTGCAGTTTCCATGGCCCCAATCTACTGTTCTCAGGGGCGGCTCTGTGATGCCTCTTTAGGCAGTTCTGCAAAGCCCCTAAATGAGCATGATCACTTTTTAAAATGTAACACATTAGTGACACAATTCTTGTCATTCTTTTCATTGTTGTATGCCTTTAAACTAACTCCATCTTCTCTTGAACCTTTTATAGGGGTTTCTTGATGAGATTTGTTCAGAGAGGACTTCTCATTACTTTCCTTGAGAGAGTATAAATTTTCCAAGGTCATGAAGTAGGATTCCATGGCTGAGCAGGGATTAAAATCCTGGTCTCTAGAATCCTAATTCAACACTCAAACCACTACCCCACACTGACAGTAGCAACCTACTAATGAAAAGTGTTATTCATTTATTGCAAATAAGAAGCAACCAATTAAACCAATCTACATTGTGTATACATTGTATACACACTGTACATTTATTCAATACAACCTGTATATATAGTTTGTCTTATCCTTACATACAGCACTAAGTTTTGCTGGATGTAAATAGTGAAAGGATGAGACACATGAACCTACCATGGGTTGAATAAAGGCAGGATAAAAACATAACATTCAGTTGTTAGGTTTTCTTTAAAAATGAATCAAATTTCTCTTCATTTGGGCTGGTCAGATTCAATGTTTTTGCACTATAGAGAAGACTAAGGTGTATCTGCTTGCTATAATAGTGCTGAAGTTGAACAACATGTGAAAAGAATGACATGACAACCCTAATTCAGCATCAGAAACATGGCTGAATACACAGAGTCAACCCCAGATATATAAGCAGAGACAGGCAAATTGTGTTTTGTTGGGCTACACAAAGTTCTTTGAGATCACTTCTGTACCCCCAGTTCAACAGTTGACTTGATATAAAGACCCCCTTTGGGTCCTTGCCATAGCCCTGGGCTGGGAAGAGCCTTTACCACCATGAATTCAAAGCATGCACATCATCTAGGCACCCCCAAAAGGATCATATCTGCATTTACAACAATTTGCAAATCAAAAAAGCCAGGCTTAAGGGCTGTGAGCAGAACATTCACACCCTCTGAATTACAGAGCCACAGAGATTTACAACTGGCTAAGAATGAGATAACATAACATCCAAACTCCTCCTTTTGGAAATTGTCTACTTCAAAGAGTAGCAATTGGAATCCTTTGATATACAATAGCAACTCTTTGCCTCAGGCTAGGATTAAGGATATAAATGCTCCCCACAATCTCAGGCACATGAGGGGGGGAAGGATCTGGCTAGATTTCATGGTGACACTGTGCCACTGTGATTTCTGACTAGAGCCCCAGCTCTGTCCGGTGTCCTTTCCTTTCATAAGGGTTGAGTCTATCCATCTTCATTAATAGTTGGAGCAACCTCCTTCAGGTAATTATCACCATTAGAAAGCCTTGTATTTCCTACCCAAGCTAACTACTTTACTCTTAAGTTCTTGTGTGTGTTTATGTTAGGGTGTCTTTGTATGTTTGATCCTCTGTGTATGCATGTGCTTGCTTATTAATTTATTTTTCTCTCTTAATAAAAGTACCATTCTTTTGGAAAAATACTGTCTCTGCGGGAACTGTTCCCTCTATTCCCCTGCATACAATGGGTTCAGATCCTATTTACTATTTTTGAGCTAATTATAAATTCCCCAAGGTCAAGTTCTAATTACACCCCTTTATTATTTTTATCCCCAAACATCTCAGAATTGCCATCAAATGTTGTAATTTTGCTGCCAGTTCCCAGAATGCTTATCCCACTCCACTACTCCATCCAAAAATCATCCCAAAACAAAACCATAAATAACTTCACATTAGTTATTTTCCCATCCAGAGCACCATTGGTGAATATGCACCCTCACCCCCTCTGAAATTGCCCATTCCTTTTAAGCATTCAGAAGCCTCTGGATGGGTGGAAGAATAAGTAAGTAAATAAGTAACATATTAAAACTCAAGTTCCCCATTATATTTATGAAGATATCTGCAGGCTGTATTTTTTTTAAATGAATCGCATAACAGCTATTACCAATTTCAGGTGCAGAAAAATACAAAAAAGCCCAAGGTGATCAAATGGGGTGGGGGGAAGGTAAGCTGCCATGAAAGGATGATAGAACCTTCTGTCATGTTGAAAAGAAAAAAAGAGACATGAGATGAATGACTAAATCTACTGAGCAGTTTGTGTAGGATAAAATAATATCAACAAGATCAATGGAATTTGATAGGGAACAAACTAAAAGAAGGAGGAAAAACCTATTCAAAGATAACAAAGTGGTTGGATTGGATACAACAATGAAAATGAAAATCTAACTGGATTTATGCAGGTCAATTCCTTAAAAGAGAGAAGAAAGAAACAGACCTAAGGAAGCAAAGTAAACTTTCATTCCTCATCTGACAGTAAAGATAAAGCATAATTTAAACAGGGGCATTTCTTGCTTTGTTAATATGGATAAAAACCCAGTAAAATAAAAGAAGACACATAGGAGGATTATTGAAAGCATTTACAGTAGGAAAAACAATTTAAGAAAAATGATGTTCTACTGCTGGCATAATATACATAAAATAAAGTTCACTGGTTTAGTCTTGAATCACCTCAGCACAGAGCCACACAGTAAGGAAGGAATGCAGCAATATTATTGCATCAATTGAAATTTTAAGATGTATTGCCACTGCAGTGAAAAGTAGGCATAAGTGAAGTTCTTTAAATTCAGTTCAAGTTCATCCGTATCAGATTATACATCTATTAGTCCATTTTGATTTCACTGTTCTTGAGTATGAGTCATTACAAAAGAAGTGGTCTGCTTCAAATATTTAAGAGATATGGCTTAATGAACAACAGTGGTTGCCCACTAGATCTAGTGGGGCAGATGATAAGTCACTAGAAGTGAACCCAAGGGACCAACAGAAGCAAAACTTACAACCTTTACCTTGTCGTATAGCCTCCATCCCAGAAAGGTTCAATCATGTGGAAACAAAGCCAAACAATTGCTTAAACTGGGAAAAAAATTGTATCTTTTTCAGAGTAGTTAGGTGTTGTCACACCTGGTTGTATTAGAAGAATGTGCAATAGTGCTTTGAGAAGTATTGTCTATTCAAACTTTAAAACAAAGGTTATCTGCAAAATTGAACTTTGTTTGGTTTGGAGACAAGTCTGCCCAAACTTAGCACAGCTTCCCCAGATCTTACCTTGATTTTCCAGTTCTGGGAAAGACTCCTGCTTCAGACTTTGGACTGTCATTGGAAATAAATTGTATCAAGGTAGACAGATCTAAGCTCTGGTAAAGTAGGTTGCCTGAATAATCTCCTCCTCCTCCTTAAAAACAAATCAAAATAAAATAATGAATTACCGAGTCTGCATGGCTTTCTGTGCAAAACTCCAAGTCATTGTAATAAAAAAGTGTACACACATGCTCTCACACATACTCTTGTTGAAACTATACATGTCTGAGACTGTTCAGTGACCATATGACAGTGCTAGGAGCCTATCCTGCTTTGAAGCTGTCAAAGAAAAGGTAGTGTAGACATGTAGCAGTCTCCCATCATCCCACCTCTCCCACTCCCACCTCCCCAAGTCAACCCACACATAGTTGAATGGATGAACCATGTATTAAAAACACTGCTATAATTTTCTTTATGGTTCAGTCTTTGGATAATTATCACAATGATGTAATGAATGTAATAATAAAATTGTCTTTATTATTTTCATATATACTTTAGTGGGGGAAAATATGAAAAAGGTATGATTGTAAAATGATTTATAACCCCCTTGGCAGTTCAATCCACTATGTTTGTCTACTGAGATGCAAGTCCTGCTGAGTTCAATGGGGCTTAAACCTAAAGAAGTAGGGCCAAATCAATAAAGGAGGGAAGACATAAATGTTATTATGCTTCAATATTAAAAATCAACAGGCAAATTTATATTCTTGTCACAGATATGCTTAGTGGATTTCAGTAAAGATCAGTCATTTATATTACAGACATGTAAAAGGAAAGATATATAGCCAGTCTCAGAGATTAATAAGATTAAATAAAAAAGAACCATAGGTCTTTTCAAAAGGTTTTTTATTTAATCATTTTTAGTATGCAAAATAAATATCTAAAGTGGTAAAGGAATAACATTTGTAAAAAGTCATCCACCGAATCACTCTTGCATTTTTCAACCAATATGCAAAAGTTACCAACACCCCTCAAGTGATCATTGTGTTTTGTGTGTCACATCTGTATCATGATAATCCTTCTCTGTAGAAGGAACTCTTCCATTTAGAAAAAGTTGGGAAGCATTTCTCCTCAGTGAGAAGAGCATATCTAGAAAATTCCAAGTAGCCAAGAGAATCTTCACACTTAGGATGATCTATCTATACCTATATATCTATAAGACCATATATTCATATATGTACATGTGTGTGTATGGAAAAATCCAGCTTCTAATTACACACACACAAACACACACATATATATTAAAAAATCTGGATTTTCCCCCAGGAAAATGTGGTTTATATGCAAAATACACTATCCTCCCACAAAACTCCAAAGGGCAAACCTTTATTTTCCATTTTATATAAAGGACATCATCTTACTATGCCATTCTATACAATGGGACTTGAGCATCCACAGATTGTGCTTTCTGCAGAGGATTCTGAAACCAAAGTCCATCAGATACTAAGGCCCACTGTATTTTGTGAGCAACAATAAGGGGAACAGCAAAGCAAAGCAGCTTCATTTATATACCGCTTCATATCATGCTATTGGATGTCTAAGCGGTTTACAACTGTAAGCTCATTGCCCCCCAACAGTTGGGTACTCATTTTCGTGAAGTTGGAAGGCCTGAGTCTAGCCTGAGCCCTGGCTAGTGTTAGCAGATGTCCTCCATTTTATTATATATTTTAGCCATGTGGAGTTCCCTATTACCCCAGCCTGACCCTTGGGAGATGGCAGCCATAATCCCCTAGATGTGAAGTCAGGTAAGCAAGCTAAAAATTGCTTAAGACCACTAGACATTTCCTGGACAGGCAGGTTTTGGGAGTTGCCCTTGGGAATATCCCATTATGTTGGAAAAGATACCTAATGGTGTTTGTTTGTCTTAGTCTCACACTTGATGAGGCAGTGATTAGATTTGATGACACCTCCTTTCTCTAGCCTCGCCTTGATTGCTTTGATACCACATGCATTGTTTAGATGATGCCCAGACTTAAGGAAACAATGAAAAGCCTGTGTCTAGCTATTGTCCAGCCCATGGCTGGAAGGCAGAAATCACCCTTAAAACCCCCTGGATTTTAGCAGACATTGTGCTACCTTTGAAGTGCATGCTGAAACTCTGTTGATCAGTACTCAGATAGTTCCCATGACCCCCCTCTTGCCGGTTGTGCCCCTTCCACAAAACCCATCTTTATTCGCCGCCAAAACCCAGAGGAGTCGCTCGGGTGTGAGTATATCTCCCTCTATCCTGGTTCCCCTCTTTGCCTTCCCTGCTCTCTCTCTTCCTCGCTTATTCATCTAGTGTGTGTGTGTGTGCACTCTGCATTTGGATGTTTGCTTATTGTTGCCAAATAAATATTTTAGACTTTAATTGGAGCTTGGTCCGTTTCAGTGTTTTCCCAGCCAGAATTCTTACGTCTCCTGTAGACAATTGGAAAAGGTCCTAGAAGCGAAGTTGGGAGCTTCCCTCTCTCATTTCAGCTAATTATAAATTCCCCCAAATTAGGTCTTGGCTTCCCAAAACTAGTATTGAACTCGCAACCTTGTGGTCTATGAGTGAGTGGCTGCACTACAGGCATTTAACCACTGCGCCACCAGGGCTCATTTTAAGAAAGATGTCCACTACAGTATCTTTGGACTTTAACACATGTTTTAAAACAGCAATTACAGTTGGAAAATAATACTTTTGGCAATATGTACCATATGATGTTGCCTCCAATCTATAACTGCTATGCCTTTGAAGCATTGTCAGAGTGCACCTTTTCATTGATGGGGAAAATTAACAATAAGCTCTTAATTGAATTTGTGCCATGAGCCAAGTATGAGAACTGTAATAGTCCTGAGATTGGGCAGTCACATTTTAACAGTCTCCTCCACTCCACTCCTCTCCTTTTTTCTTTTTTCTTCTCTTCTCCTCTCCTCCCCCCTCACTATTTCCAAACATGTTGGATTTCTTTTCTCTTTTCTTATCTTTCACTTTCTTTTCTTTCATCTTTATTTCACTAAATCACATTGCCATATTGCATTTCAAATAAAAATGAAAATGAAAAAAAATTAAAAAATGAAAAGCATACTGGGTAGAGCATAGGGCAGGGAGGCAGGGGAGGAGTATGGAAGAGAATGCAAAGGAGCATCAATGGCAGCCTCCATTATATTAGTGAAGGAACATGTGCTAAGGAAAGCTCCCAGACTGGTTAGTATTCATTTCCTTTTACTAATGTGATGGTGAGAAGAATTAAGCTCATGTGATAAAGTCCTTAGTCTCCAAGAAAGCAAGGGACAATGATGGTTTAGGAAATGGTAGCTCCTTTGATGAATGAACATGACCACTGGCTGTTTTCTCCTTTCTCTGCTATAGTGCAATTCTCATAATCCCAGATAGATAAAAATACTGCCAGAGAAGCTACCCTGATAATGTCATCCTTAGTTTAGAAAGTTTAGGAAGAGCTGACAACAGAGAGAAGGGGGGGAAAAGCCTAATGGGACAAGGCCATCTTCCACAGACTCCCTACCACCTGCTAATTCACCTCAGCTTTCAAAGTAAACTTCATTTCCCCTTTAGACTAGCATAGATTGAGACACAGTGGATAACATAGTTTTCAGACTGCAGCTGCTAATCAACAGACACGTCAGTGCTTTGGTGAAATGCTGATGAAATAATGTAGTGTAGAAAGATTTTAGTAACCAGTACTTTTCCTAGTTTTATCTAGCTTGTGCAAGAAGTTGAAATCATTTTTTTTGTTGTTGTTGCTGTTGCTGAGCCTTAAGATATAGAGTGGGAGGTGTAGTGTTTGGTGCTTGTTGAAAAATGTTAGCATGTCACTGACATGTCACTTCTGCTTCTATCACTGTCTTTTTCACATCTATCATCCACTGATGTCCTGATGTAGAAAAGTCTTAAAATGGATTTCAGTCATTATAATTCCCTAACCTGTGGACTTATCTTCTTGCAACTTTGCTAGTTAGTTGCCTGGGTACACTTCTATAATATGAAATATACTATTTCCTATACAGACTGTCAAAACATCATGAAGAATGTAGATGTGAATCACTACCACACACAAAAAACCACACTCAGCCTTTATAGGTTTGTTTATTTAAGTGGGATCATATTTATGTTGTATGGTATTTTCTTCACAAAGTACAATCCAAACACACAAAGAGATCAGCCTTTGATGAATAAATTTTTCTTCCCTTGAAAAAATATGAAACATACTCAGAGGATATTTTTTCTGTTTGTGGGGGAAAAAACCCACAACATGTTTTGGGGACTATGTAACCTCTTAAGACATTCTTTGTATCTTATATAAAGCAGAAAAGGACAACACATAAATGCACAATATGTAAAGGTAAAGATATTCCCCATTGACAAGATTGTCAAGTCATGTCTGACCATAGGGGGAGGTGCTCAACTCCGTTACTAAGCCAAAGAGCCAGTGTTGTCAGAGACTACTCTATGATCATATGATCACAATACTCTATGATCATATGATCACAATATGACATTTCATAAAATCATTATTATATTTGTAATAATCACAGTACTCTTTGGTCATATTATTACAATATGACATTTAATAAAATCATTATTACATTTTTACACTTTCTGTGATTTGTACCTATTTAATAAACTTATCGCACTGTGTTCTCGGATAACGTGATGAGAACAGAACGGAACGTATTTTATCGCATGGTATGATCCTCATTGAGTTCCCATTCTCTGTCTGACAGTCCCTAGCCCATCCCAGCAGAAGAACTGTAAAAATGCATCCTCAGCCAGCAAGAACGCTTTCAGACTGTTCCAGATGATGTGTGTGCGATAATCCTACCGGACTCACTCTGTTCTCATGTTCTGATTGGCTGAGACAACCTCCTCCCCTCCCATTCTAGAACATCCACAAACTCAACTCATCTCTTCCGGTGTTAATGTAAGGAAGATGCCACAGGAAATTTAAAAAAATTTTTTTTTTTATTTTTGTAGATTGAATTACATTGTGTTTACAAGAAAAAAACAATGAATGCTCACTACCTAAACCTCTTGGTAGCATTCTTTCCAATGCTGACATGGGCTTTTTCGCAACAGTGAGCATGCACCAGTGAGGGTTGGCTGAGGAACTGCTTTAGCACTGGTACTGGTACAACAGTAAATGCTGTGCAATAATATGTGTTCTCATAACGTTACTATCCCATTATCAATAGTCTAATGTGGTAACACCCGTTCCCATATCGTTATGTTCCAGGACTTGATGGAAATGTTACAGGTACTAGTGCAATAAGCTTACAAAATTCAGCTTCAAAGATTTCTGGACCAGGAATTCTCAGAAATTTTGCTGGAGAAAAGAAAACATGTGAATGAAGGGTAAAGGCTTATTGAATATTGTAAGCAATTGGTAAAAAAAAAATGAAAACAAAATTAAAATAAAAAATTACAGCATTCAAAGGCATATAGACATATCTTGACTGAAGAGAAAGCAGCCATCAGAAAACCATCAAAAATATTTTACAGGATTAGGAGAAAGTTAAGATTCTCATTCAAGTCTTTTGGGACCAAATATGTTAAGTGTAAAATATATTCCATTTCTTTTAAAAACAGGATCCTCATAACATTAGTATTCATCTTTTTTTATAGCCCAATATCTGAGGTCTGTTGCAGAATGACATTCCAAGAAATTATTTACTAAGGGGACATATATATATATATATTTCTTGAGCAGTCTAGTTATTTTTCCTGCATAAATCTTTAAGCACTTGCACTTTATGATATAAATAATTGAACTGCTCTTACAAGTGATAAAGTGCTGTAAAACATAAATCTGATGGGCATTTTGGTCTGTGAATTCTGTGAGTTTGGAACTATGACAATAGACACAATGGCCACAAGGATGGTATCCTGTTCATCTAATTACACTTATCAGAGTGTTATGTGATGTTTTCTTTGTGTTCTTTGTAACATGTAATGCCATCTTCAGAAAATCTTCTGAATTTCTGTTTATGACTCGGGTGAAACTAAATGATACCTGAATTGGTCCAAGACAAAACTGGATATTTTCCAATTTTTTTCTGAATTAAAAAAAAAAAGTGTGTTGGAGGGAGGGAGGGAGGGAGGGAGGCAGGCGATTAATCTAGTTTTTGTTGGTGCTTCCCTGTAGTATAAATGTTTGATGAAATGTGTACCTTAGTACTCTGACATCACTGTATTGATTAATTTCTTCTTTTCACTCCATATTATTGGCTGCTGCTGATTGTGATGGTAGGGAAGCAAATATTATACTGCTCTCAGGACTTTCAATGAATCAAACAGGATGTGTGAGAGATGAGAGGAATGGGGATTTTTTTAAAAAATTTTTTGGCTTCAACTCTGTGTTCTTTGTAACATGAAATGCCATCTTTAGAAAATGGAATTGTAGGATGAACAAATCCTGTTGCATTGTTGGACTTGGTGGAAGTACATGTATAAGCCCCAGGAGAGCAAATCTTTTAGAGTTACAGTTATTCTGAAACTACAAAGCACCTCATTCCCATGACATTTGTAAATCTACAATTCTGTTCAATATGCAGCTTTTAACACAGGCATCATAAGCACTTTAAAAATGTTCAAAAGGCAAAATATTCATTCATCCTAGCTGCATTTCTTTTTTAAAAGGCATCAGCCTGCAGTTCTGATTTAGCTTGTTCAATGCCCTTGCTACCCTGCCTACTCATAACAAACATATTTTTTAGGTTAACAGTGGTGTCAAATACGAGCCAACACCATAACCATTTGAAATAAAAGTTCCAGGGAAGGACATATAAAATCCAAACTCTTTTGTGGAATTTTGTTATAAGAAAAAATGTCAGACCCCTCCTTGGATGATAGGTTGAATCAATTAAGGAACTGGAAGAAGATAGTAATAAAGAAGTCTCAGTGAAATAAAGAGTTTCATTTTTGGTTTTATTTATAGCACTCTTTATATTTTTTAAAAAAATATCTCAGGGTCAACACTCTGCTATCATTATAAGCCTTCATAATACACCTAAAGAGTTCAACAGCAAGGCTCTTGAAAACAATGTTATGGCCTTTACAATACACTGTAGGGAGAAATCTTATCTGAGCAAATATGCTGGAAATAACCTTGCTCATCTCTGTCAGGACTAGTCAATTGTGTTCCAAGGATTCAGACAATAGCCTTGGTGAAAGAACCAAAAGAACTTTATTGCAGATCAAGGGCAATAATGATCAGCAAGCTTTTAGGTTGGTATTGAACTTCCATTCTCTCTTGTCACTATATATAGACTAGAATCATCCAGCCCTGTCTCTTTGCAATGTAACACTTTGACTTCTGCCTGGTAACTGCAATGTATCTTTTTGATTTTTGCCCAGTGCCTTCTGTGTAACCATTTGACTTTTATCTAGTAGCTGTACTTTTGTTTTCTGCCTAGTAATGACCTTTTTACTTCTGCCTGGTAACTGTTAGGCAGCCTTTTGATTTCTGCCTGGCAGCCGCAGTAAAACTCTTTCCAACTGCTCTTTGAAAATGGCGCCAAAATTCAAACTTGCCTATTATATATAACACTATCTATCTACACACACACACACACACACATGAAAGGGTTTTGGCTCTTGGTTTTGTTAGAAAATGTATATATAAAGTCTATAGGCTTAGTTTTTGGTGGGTTTTTCAGGCTGTGTGGGCATGTTCTAGAAGAGTTTCTTTCAGACATTTTGCCAGCATCTGCTTTGCTCAGCAAAGGACAGGAGAAACCCTCTCACAGCCATAGGAGTTTACCGCATACCATTCAGCTGCGGACAAGTCTACATAGGGACCACCAAATGCAATGTCCAAACATGAATCAAGGAACATGAGAGACACTGCAGACTGAGTCAGCCAGAAAAATCAGCAGTAGCAGAACACATTAAAAACCATCCTGGGCATAAAATGCTATTTGAAAACAATGAAATTCTGGACCATGACAACAACTATCAGGTCAGAATGCACAGGGAAGCCATCAACATCCAAAAACACCTGGAAAAGAAGATCAAGGACAAGAAGAAACCCTTAAAGCAAACAAAGTTTGGCTACTATTCCTGCAAAATAGAAAAATCAGCACTCAGCAAATGCAAATGAGAAACCACCCAGGTTCAGGGGCTTTCCCAGAAGACAATGATCACCAATTAGCAGACACTAATCCTTGTTTGCATATCTTCCCACCCTGAGGCCCTGCCATCAACAACAGAGCAATACACAGTTTACATGGGAACCACTCCTCCCTAACCTGGGTCTCACAGTATATATATAAACCCACTCTCTTCCATTCCAGTATTCTCTGAAGATGCCAGCCACAGATACTGGTGAAATGTCAGAAAGAAACTCTTCTAGAATATGGCCACACAGCCTGAAAAATCCACACAAAAACTATGGATGCCAGCCATGGAAGCTTTCAACTTCTATAGGCTTAGCCTCCCCCCCCCCCAGCCCTCCCAGTTTGTCAGGAAAAGCTGTGTTTTCAGGGGGGCACCAGGTGTGGTCACTAGGTGTGCTGTGTTTTCGGGGGGGCAGGTCACAGTAGTCCCTGGGGCTTACCCCCAACAGCTTTAGCTTGAGCACACACTGGACAGTTCTTTATATATGTCTGTATATCCTGCCCAATACCATCTGGCATATGTGATACCAAGTCCTCAGAACCCCCCAATGTCCCACCGCCTTTGTATCATGGCACAATTGCAAAACCTTTAACCTGATTTTTTTTTCTGGGACATAGATTCAGTTCCCTTTAAATCACAGTCCATCATTCTGTGCCAGTGTATTGGGATGGTCTCTAAGCCACTGGTCCTTTATTGGGGCCTCAGAAAAACTCTGATGCATTGAGTCCAGGGATGATGATTTATACACCTACCCTTCTCGGGTTTCATTTCGGGTTGTTAGTGTTAACTCCAGTTGCTGAGGAGTGAACACTTTCTCCAGTCTTGATAAGGCATCTGTTAAAACTTTTTGTTTTCCAGTTTCTAATTTAATTGTTCAGTCTGTTTCTTGGTGTGGGGGAAGTTGGTCACTCTCTTATTCCGCAAACACCTCAGCCAAGTCTCTGGTAGTGGAGGGATAGTCTAATTAATCCTCTTGGGCCATTTTCTCTGCCCATTCTTGCAGTAAGACCAACTGGAGTGCCACAGCCACTACATTTTTTCCAAAACTCATCTCAGGGGTTTTAATGTGCTCCCTATATCTTGATTCATCAAAGATCAGTTCCCCTGGCTTCCACCTTATCCTAGAGTTATGAAATTGCAACCAGTCTATGCCCAGGATTCAGTAGCTTGAGGTGGGTCTCAACACCAGCCTAATTTTTTTCCAATGGTCCACCACCTCAAGCCACATTGTCCTAGCTTGTTCAATAGTGGATATCCCTCCCATGGGTGAACCTTCTTAAGTTCAGTTCTTTGACTAGAACAGGGTTGATGAAACATCGGGTGCAGCCAGAATCTATCACTGCAACGAGGTCTATGCTTCTCTCCCTGCCCCTTTGGGTTTTCCCAGATTGACTTGCAAAATGTACAAAGGGACTCCCCCACTCACTATAGGGGTGCAGCTGTTTGAATCCACCACTTGCTTTCCACCACTGTTCATCTTAAATGCCCAGCTGGCTGCTTGATTGCCTCTGATCTCCCAACAGAGTCAGGTTGGGTGGTTTTTTTTTGGGTGCTGTCACATCTCTGCTGGTTTTTCTGTCAGGCAGTCAGCTATGCAATGGTCCTTTTTGCCACATTCCAGGCAAAGACCCAACTTTATGTGCCTCTCCCTCTCTGGACCTCAAACAGTCATCCCTCTGCTCCTGTTGCTGGTGGGGCTGGATTTCTGGTTTGGCCCCTGGCTGGCATCACTTCTGCACTGCTGAGTCAATCAAATATCTTCTTTGACCATCTCACCTTCTCCAGCCAAATAAATGCACTCCTTCATGGTGCATGGATTGTTTCTCAAGAGGGCTCACTCCAAAAGGTCTGGACACAACCCTTCTTTGAAGCATTGAATTTTCACCCATTTGAGCCACTCAGAAACTTGCTCTGCCAGAATGCGAAATTCCACAACATATTCTGACACAGAGCAGTTATCTTATTCTAATGTCATCAGCTTGGTACGGGCTCTCTCGGCTAAAAAGGGTTTTTGAGTTGGGTTCGCAGGGCCACCATAAAGGCTTGCAGGTCTTGTAGCTCTGTGGCTCCACTGTCATACAGTTGCCCCAACCAGTCTGCTGCTTCACCTTCCCGGTGGGCTGCCATACACCTCACTTTGGCCCCTTCATTTGGGAAGGTTTGACCCCAACCATTTATGTGACCAGCCACTTGGGCCAAGAAGTAGGGGAACTGACTTACCCTTCTGTCGAATTTCACCTCTGGTGCCTTGCCGTTGGGTCTTGGTTCCTTGGCATAGGAACCACCAGATTCTCTGGTCTGAGTGAGGTTGCTTCTGACATTGTCCCGGTAGTTCCTGTCTCAACATGGGTGGGTTGTTTAGAGGTCAGTCTGGCTAGCGCATTTACCACCTCTATTATGGAAGCATGCATTGATTTCAGTGCTTATTGCTGTATCTGCATCTCATGTTCCTCCCCCTCTCAGGGGTTCTGGTCCAGTGGTTCTGCTATGGCTACAATCTAAGCTGACACTCTTCCAGCTCGGTGTCATTCTCAGAATCTGGTAAGGGCCACAGTTTGAAACCATCCATCTTCTTCCTTATGAGCGAGTGTCTCCTCACAGACTTTTCTTTGTAGCTCGTCTCTCAGCCTCACTCCCCTCTTGATGCCTTGGGTTCTTCTAGGTTGGGTTCACAGGCCACTGACCATTTCCTCTTCCAGGGCATCATCTCCCTGGTCATCTTCTTGCCTCTCTCCCAGAAGTATTATTTATGAAGGGTTCATCTTGGTATGAAAGCTGTTCCATTGCACAAGATGATATTTGTGAATACCAACATACTGTTAGGACTAGTTAGCTCTGTTCCAAGGATTCAAAGAATAGTTTTGGTGAAAGAACCAAAGAAACTTTATTGCAGATAAATAGTGGTCATAATAGTGACCAGCAAGCTTTTAAGTTGGTATTGAACTTCCTTTCCCTCTTGTCACTATATATAGGCTAGAATCACCCAACCTTGCCTGTTTGCAATGTAACAATTTGACTTCTGATAACTGCAATGTATTCTTTTTAGTTTTGCCTGGTGGCCTATGTGTAACCATTTCTCTTCTGCCTATTAACTGTACTTTTCTTTTCTGTCTAGTAATGACCTTTGACTTCTGCCTGGTAGCTGTTAGGCAGCCTTTTGGTTTCTGCCTGGCAACTTGTCAGAACCATGCCTACATGCAAGGGTTCTATCAGGTTTTTATTACTGTTAGTTTAAATGGTTTAGGTAAGGGGTAGACAACCTTTCCCCTTTAAGGGCTGAGGGACTTCAGCTCCCAGAATCCCAGGAGCTATTGGCCAACATGGCTGAGGCTTCTGGGAGCTGAAGTCCCTCGGCCCTTAAAGGGGAAAGGTTGCCTACCCCTGGTTTAGGTGTTATATTGGTTTTGGTTGATAGGGAATTGTGGGCATGTTACTAGTCATAGCAAATAGGTTAGCTGATGGTGGAGGGGGTTTGGGACTAATGGTTGCAGGCTAGGATAGTTTTGAGAAAGCCCTTTGGAATGTGTAAGAATGAAGAGAGTTGGTGTCTGGATGTAACTGAAGGGAGGGGGTTTGGGTGGAATGCCTGTGCTGAAGAGAGAGAGCACTGATGAGAAAGTTTGGAAAAGGGTTATATTCTCAATAAACTTTTTGTTGATTCAAATCACTGGGCTTATTGATAAACAGAGTTACTGAATTTGCTCAAGTCTGGTACAACTTCAGTAAAACTCTTTCCAATTGCTCTTTGAAATTGGTACCAAAATTCACGCACCTATTACATATAACACAATATACAAACACACACACAACACAACCAAATACAGACTTTATATATACATTTTCCAACAAAACCAATAATGACAGAACCAAAACACTTTTGGGTTCTGACAATTTCCTGTTGGTGACAATATTGACTTCAGAACATTTCCCATTATCCCCCCAAAAAAACAATGCGTATGAGGGCAAAAATCAGATCTCACCATTGAATGGTGCACCTCTAGGCAATCCAAACATGTCATATTATATTATTGAACTGTGAATAATAGTTTAGATACAGATTTTAAAGGCACAAATATCCATAAAGACTGCTTACTGCCTCTAAGGTAGAATAGGATACATTTGGGCCTGGAAGCCTAATCTGACTTGTGGAAGGTCCCCATAGGATCCAAGGAAGCTCCCTGTAGATGTACCTTCCTCTTTTTTAAATTTACTTTTATTAGTTAAAATTGCAGCATTACAAAACAATACACGTACAATCTTTCAAGCATATACATACACACATACATATATTTACTTAATTTGCTTCATTGATAATTTCTATAATACAAACAATCTTGTTTCTTCTCTTTTTTCCTGCTAATATTATATATATATATATATATATATATATATATATATATATATATATATATATATATATATATATATACACACACACACACACACACACACATATGCATGTATATAGTTTTCCCACTATTTCTCACTCTCAACACCCTTTCATACATTTCCTTCACATTCCTTTACTATTCATCCTAAAATTTCTCTTTCTTTTATTCCTTTTTAACTTCTTCAATCTTCATCCTCTCTCTTCCCTCAAATCATCTACTACTATACTACTTACTCTTACCTTCTTCAACTTACTTAACCTTCATATCTCACTTCTTATTCATCATATTCTTTCCCTTTCATTAGTTCTTTCAACCTTTCTGACTTCCTGCTTGTCGTCCTTGGGTTATTGGAGAAATAGTAATTGTCCTTCTTTATCCTAACATTCTCTTTTATATAATGTTCGTTATGTTGTAGCCCTTCTTATTTTTGAACCATTTGTGAATCTCTTACTTCTGTAATATTTTGTTCATATATGTTGCTTTTTCTCTAATATTTGAATCTTTGTACCATATAACTTTATTTCAACTTCCTTAAAAATTTACAATAAATTTATCAGTTAAATGAAAAAAGATTTTATCTAAGTAATGATTATTGTTATTGTATTTCTTGTTGTTGTTAAGTTTATAATTTCTAATCTTATTTTCATTCTTTAATTAATAATTGCGGTCTATACATACCTTAATTTAAAATAGTTGAGTCTATACTTCTTTATGTTAAAAAGCTATTATCCTCAAGTTCCCCCATTTATTTTCTATATATTTTATTACTGATGTCCATTCTTCATTGGAGTTTTCAATCAAGTTATTTTTTAAATAATTAGTAAGCCTGTCCATTTCTATTACTTCATATCATTTCAGTATCCATTCTCTAATACTTGGAACATATTTTGATTTCCATTTTTGAACCAACACTATTCTAGCTGTAGTAATTAGGTATAAGAGAACTTTCCCATAATCTCTATCTCTTTCCTTTCCCCACATATTCAATAAATATATCTCTGGTTGCATCTGAACTTTCACCTTTAACATAGAGTTAATAATTTCATTCACCTTTTTCCAGTAACCTTTCACAAATTTACATGACCATGAACAGTGGTATAATTAACCTGGTTCATTCCCGCATTTCCAACAAATGTTATTTGCATTCTTATAAATTTTAGATATTTGCATTGGTGTTAAATACCATCTGTAAAATGTTTTGTAAACATTTTCTTTAATACTTTGGGAAGCTGTATAATTTAATCTCTTACCCCAAGCCAATTCCCACATTTCTAATTGTATTGGATGACCAATGTCTTTTGCCCAACTAATCATGTTCTCTTTTATTATATCCTCTTCGAGATCCCACCTCAAAAGAATTTTATAAAATTTCCCCATTTCCTTTTGCTCTTTTCCCAACCAAATCTTACTAAATTCATTTGTTTGTAAATCAATTCCCTGAATTTTATGATCAGATTTATAGCATTCCACGATTTGTCTGTATCGAAACCAATCTAGTCGAAATCCTTTAGGGATTTTAATTCATAAGTATCTGTTGAGGTTTCTCTCAATAGATTACCATAAGTGATCCAATTCATTTCTTTCTGCATTTCTTTTCTATGAATTGCTTCATGGGGCGAAAACCACTTTGGAAATTTGGGCATAATTCTCTCTTTATACTTGTTCCGTATTTTGAGTGTTGCCCTTCTTATGCAATGATTATTGAAAGCTTTGTTAGCTTTAATTTTCCCATAACTCAGATAGGCATGCCAGCCAAAACATAAAGCATCACTCTCTAACTCTAGGAGATCCTTATTTTCTAGAGTTACCCAATCTTTAATCCACACCATACAACAGGCCTCGAAATACAATTTTAAATTAGGCAATCCCTCCCACCTCTTTCACACAGATCTTGTAAAGTTTTTAGTCTTATTCTTGGTCTCTTGTTTAGCCAAATAAAATTGCATAAATCTTTGTGCCACATTTTAAAGATATCCTCTTTTATTATTATTGGCAACATTTGGAAAAGGAAATTCATTTTGGGTAAAATCTTCATTTTAATTATTGCAATCCATCCTGATATTGTAAATTGTTTTTTATTCCAAACATTCAATTGTCTTTTGATCTCTTTCCAAGTTTTCTTATAATTTTATCCACTAATTCAAGTGTGTTTTTTTTAATTGTTATACCCAAATATTTTGTTTTGTTCTTAATATTTATACCTGTAATATCATTTAATTCCTTTTCCTCTTTTGTGTTTAAATTTTTGGTAATTATTGTTCATTTTTCTTTGTTTAATTTACATCCTGTTATCTTCCCGAAAGTCTCAATTACATCCATTAAATATTTTGCTTGTTCTTTTGGGTTTTCCAGAATTATAACAATGTCATAGGCAAAGGCTCTTATTTTATAATTAGTTCTTTTGATTTTTAGACCCTTGATTAAATCATGGTTCTTAACCTCTAATCTCTCTATCATGATCAAAAACAATAGAGGAGGTAGGGGGCAACCTTGCCAAGTACCTCTCTTAATATTAACATAATCAGTCCTATCACCATTAATAATAATTTTTGCTTTTTGTTCTTTATAAATTTTTTATCCAATTAGTGAAATTATGGCCTAATTTCATTTTATCTAAAATTTCAAAGAGTGTTTGCCAATTTACACTATCAAAGGCTTTCTCCAAATCTATAAACAGCATACCCAATCCTTTTTCATTATGTCTATCAAAATATTCTATAACATCAATTACTATTCTTAAGTTTTCCTGCATTTGTCTTTGCGGGAGAAAGCCTCTTTGGTCGTGGTCTATCCAATT
>CM034706.1:148051669-148076407 GCA_020142125.1 Phrynosoma platyrhinos
ATATATATATATATATATATATATATATATATATATATATAGTAGGTCCCAAGTTCTGGAAAGGATGTTGCACTGATGGGGTGCCAACACCAGAGTTAATCTGCTCTTTCAAAATAAAAAAATCTTCCTCTCATTTGGTACTGGTACCTGGAGAAGGGCACTGAATACTGACCATAGGATTGAGAAAAAAACTTCTGGGAGGAGATGCTTCATCTAGTAATGTGGTTCTGAGTCATTCAGGGCTTCAGATATAAAAAATGGAATTCAAATCAAAACTAAAATTGAGAGATTACAGCATATTACCTATAGCAACCATTCAAACCTCTACTTTGATGTTTATGATCAAACATGTTTTTATTTCTAACTTTGATATTTGATATTATATTCCCAGTCATAGCTGTCACCATAATATGATATGAAATTAGATCTATAGAACTGCACAGTCATGATATGAGTTTATAATTTCTGCACAGTCATGATGTGTGTGTTTGGATTGTGTGACAAGGCCAGGACACCTAAATGTGTATTGTAGTGTGCCTGCGTATGTGTGACTCAGCAGAATGATGTAATGTAATTCATGAGCACCTCGGCACTGAGGTTGCATCAGAAAAAGATATATAAGTCTGAACCTAATGTAAACTATTGTGGGTCAGTAGTTGTGGAGTTGTGGAGAGTCAGTGCAGTTGGTGTTTGTTAGTGAGAAAGTTCTAGTATAGCTCTGTATTGCTATGAGCTGCTGAGGAGGAAGTCAGAGTGTTTACTTCCATCCTGAACTGTGTTTTTCACTTGTAAATAGCAAATCCTAATCCTCTGTAAATAAATTCCATCACTATAAACTATCCAGTTTATGCTTCTTGATTTCAAAGGGTATCTCAAGGTCTGGCAGAGATATTGAAAATAACATTCATGCCTCAAACTTAGTGCGACAATAGCATGTGTACCTTTCTTCTCTTTTTCTCTCTAATAGCACTGTCTTTTGTGTACATTATAGGTTTCTCAATCCAAGTAAGGAAAAAAAAGTATTTGGCCTAGGTCAGTTCAGACAATGATATTTTTAATGCAAACATTCCATATGAGGGATTGCATGAACAATATCCCAAATCTCTTTTGGAATGGGAGATGTATTGATCACACACACACACAATGCAGCACTTTCTTACTTTAAAAAAATTAAGAAATCCAGCCATGTATTTTTAAAAAAATCTGAAATCAGCTTGAAGAGATGGTAAAGAATGGTAAAGAAATCAAGTAAAAAATAACAACACCAGCACACAGAAGCAATTGAACTATTGTTTACCAGTTAAAAATCTTTAAAAATACATAGCAGTAAACATCATGTGCAGGGAATGGGTGACTAGTGTTTCAGCAGAATGGTGCTCATAAATGGTTGTTGCAAGCTGTTTTCTTCTGTGAAACAAGCCTTGCATTGTCCACGTGCCATGTTTCCCAGCAGAAGTGCAAGGGATTCATTACCATGTGTGAGAAGTTCAGTAGTGATAGCAGATTTTCAGTAGGAGGAAAGATTGCAACCCACTAGGATTCTGGTGGGCCAATGTAGTTCTGCAGATCCTGGAAGCTTCCCAACTATTTATATTGTAAAAAAACCAAAACACTAATATCAAATCTTCAAAGTGCAGCCGTCCATATCTACAGATTCTATATCCATGGATTCAACCATATTTGAAAATATTTTTAAAATCTTTGAAAATATTTTAAATATATATAAATTCCAATAGACAAGCCTTGATTTTACTATTTTATAAAAGGAATGCCATTTTACTATGCCACTGTATTTAATGGGACTTGAGCTTCCACAGTTTTTAATATCCATGAGAGGTTCTGGAACCAAACCTCAGCAGATACCAAAGGCCCACTGTACAACAATTCAAATGGCAAACAGCTCTTTTTATATCTACCAGGGGGGGCAAATAGATACTATATTCAGGTGCAGAGGCAGAAAAGGGGTGGGCACACCTTAATGTTTTAGGATTTAATTCTATTTATTTATTTTTTACTTGAATGATAATTAGGTGGAAATAGTGTCCACCAGAAGGGGAAGAGAGATTATACACTGAGAAATGAAGGACAAGAAATTGTTCTTTTTCTAATAGCAGAATGGAGGCCACAGTTCTTTCACACAAAGCATTTTCTTTCTTTTACCAGTCTCCTGGGAGAAGACTCTTCTTGCTGTTAATCTTGTTAAACAGTAGCAACTCAAGAACTCCACTGCAGAGTCCCTGACAATCTGACAGTAGAACCCAATCATACCTTTGGAGGAAGAGAGATCCACTCATGTTTCCAGCAGTCATCAATATTATGTAAATGTTTTTAAACAGACATAAATTTTAACAACTCTGGCTGTTGGCTGTAAGGTCAAAAATGAAGGGATGATATTTCTACAAAGACAGGCAGTGACATTTGGAAATGGTGACTTTTACATTTTTTAAACTGTCTGTTTTTAAACAATGATGTACCTAGCAAATTCTCCCCACACCCCTATAACGGATTTTGCACACATTCCCTGTCCTGGATTGTGTTGATGGAATCCATTTGGCTGCAAATATGCAATGACACAAAGTCAGTCAAGGTCAAGGAGCTTCTTTTTATTTTTCTAACATCCCCAAGGGTATCTATCTGTTTTTCTGTCATCTTAGAAACTGCCAGGGATTTGACATAAGGAATTCTAAGTAAAGCATTATACATTAAATTGATTATAGTCTCTTCTTCTAGAAAGAAGTTCCATTTAACAACACTAATATAATATAAAGAACACTTTAATGGACTGACTAGTGCTTGTGAAAGCAGCTGAGTTTTGCAGAACTTGGTTTTGTATAAAAAATGATTTGTTCTCAGTGATTTGTTCTCAGTGGACATTTGTAACCTACCTGTATGAAGAAGGTCATTGTATGCTGTGCATGCTGTTGAGCTGTCTCAATTAATAGGAAGACATTATTTGCCCTTCAGAGGAAGCCAAAATGATTTTAGACTAACCTCCAGGCATTCAAAGAATACACAGAGAGGCTGTGAGGTTTTACTCAATGGCCATTGCCTTGTCTGATAATGCACACTGGTGAGGTCTTCTACCAACAGCACATTGGGCACATGAAATGAGTGTCCAAATATGCACATGTGCAAGGGTGTTTCCTGAAACAATAGGGACTCCCCCCATGCATGGAGTTCTTTACTTTCCATAAAATAATGCCAGGGATAATCTCCCAATTCTATATCAACATTGTGGGCAAATAATTCCTTACATGTCAATCCATAAATTGAAGATAATATTTGTTCTGGCCATGACCATGGTCAAAACTTCTAAACCATTCTTTCAATGGGGATCAAGGCTTTCAGTATTGTGAAGAAAAAAGGAAAAGAAGGGAGGCAGGGAGGATGACACCTGGATACCTTGCATGTTAAGAGAAGATTATTTTTAAAGCAAATCACCCCTCCCACAAATGTTAATGAAGCCTTCTGAAGTGCTTTTACTCCAAGCGTTGAAATTTGGTTGAACTTGTTCAGCATTTTTTTTAATTTTTTTTTATTTTATTTTTATTTATTTATTTATTTATTTATTTTGCTTTCCTAGATTTCCCTTGGATTGTCTTGGACTCTTGGATTGTCTCACACAAACACAAATCTGCCTTTAAATTTTACTTTAGAGAAATTTGTTAAGCACTCTATGTGTATGTCTATTTATGGGAATGTATGGGGGAATATACAAAACGAAAGGCAAATAGCAGTGGTGTTCAATTGCACTGTAGTTAATTGATCTGCTTCCCACCTTTATCAAATGTTACTCAATGTATCGATTCTCTTTGCCTTCTCTAAATAGGTTTCTAAGTGGCAAGATTTAAAAAATGAGATATGAGTAATTTCCAAAGTTGCAGTGTGTCATGTTTACCAATTGCCTATCCATGAAAAGACAGAGGTTACTCCTTTAATTTTTGGCTTGGCTAGACTGGATCTATGCAGTCATTTGTTGTTAATTATTAAACTTAACTGTATCAGTGAAGTGGAGATGTCTGTTACATCTGATCCTGATGTCTTTTCATGCTTTAATGTCCTTTCATACATTACACCCATACTAGTAGTAAAACACTTCAGGAAGACACTTACTAAATGATCCATTTAAGAACCAGCTGTGTTTAACTAATTCCTCTATTAGTTTAACACACCTTCTTCTAAAAATAATATTTCTGTCCAGTGTCATGTACTACTAATTACTTGAGCTGAGATTGTCAAGTACATTATTACATACTGGTTCAGGATATGTGATCTAAATAGGTTTCCATTTAAGGGCAGATCAAACAAATTTCTTCAGTATCCATTTCTAGTTTTATCACTGAAAATGCTAGCTACACTTTTATCTCCTACTTGTAAGAATGTGAAGAGATTTTAGTCAAGAATGGTTGTCTTAGCATATCAAAATAATATCTCAAGGATTCTGTAGACACGTTGAGAGAATTCACCTTTAGTACAAGACTGAGATGCCCTGGTGTGGTTTCTACGACTCATACAAAAAATGTGTCAAATACCTGTTGCAGGAGAAGGCAAGACATCATGGCAAGTAACATCAGAACAAACAGTTGGCAGGAAAAGACTACAACTTTATTGAATACAGCTGACAAGAAGGGCTGACCCAAAAGCATAATCCTGGATCTATAATTGACCAACTCATATGTTTATCGATGAACTAACAGCCTAGGCATGGCCGGGCATTGGGATGACAGAAGGGATAACCAACTGATCACATGTTCACATCTTTGCCCCTTTGTCACCAGGGGATGCTGTTCAGGTATTGCTCCCACAATGGCAACACCTCACCAGTACCCCCGGGTCCCCTTGGGACTCCCAAACCTGTGCTCCACAGTACAAGAAACCATGACCAGCAGATCTATGGCCCATGCTAACTCCCCCAAAAATTGTGACAGCACCACAAGAACCAACAACCCAACTAGAGGGAGGGAAGGTGGGGAGAGTCAGGCTTGAATGGCATTGACCATTCCAGCCATGTGGCCTTAAATAGGCCCTTTGCCCAATCAGGGCCAGTGCTGGGAGGAATTCCCTCCTTTCCCTGGCCTCCATGGCTGGAGGGGCACCTGCTGGAAGTCCTGCCCCCCAGTGGGCCCACGCCACAAATCCAGGCCCAAGACTTGCTCCCAGAGAGAGCTCTGCAGAGTGACATCTCACCCCTCCCAACAACTGAACCAGCCCAGTAAGTCAGGTGGCAGCATTTTTTACAAATTTGTGTTTTCTTGCATTATAAGACTAAGCATAAAAGCACACCAAATGCATAGAAGAACAGATGCATGTCCTTTATAAGGCTAAGCATAAAAGCACACCAAATGCATAGAAGGACAGATGCATGGGGAGGGGGGGAGAAAGAGATGCAATCTATTTGAGATCACTGTCAATGAAAATTTTGTTGCCTAATGATGTTTCACATCAGGTTGAACCCCACCACCATCTTAATTTTTTCCACAGGGCTGAAGAAGGTGAGGACTGAGATGACTGTTTGTAAACATGGAATATTGGGAATTACCATTTTAGCTAGCCTTTTTTACAATGGTTGGAAATGGATGGCTCCTACATAATATGGTCCCCTAGGTCAGAGCATATGCTGAGACACAGCACATTCCACTCATAGGAGGCTCACTCACATTTACATAATTATAGCATTATTTGTTGTTGTTAACTACCCTCAAGTTGACCAAAACACCTGACAACCCAATGGAAGAGACATCCTATCTTCTACTGCTCTGCTTAGTTTTGGAGATTCATGCCCGTGACTTCCCTAATTTTGTCTAGCCTTATGGCATGTGATCTTCCTCTCTTTTTACTTTCTTCCACCTTTCCTAGCATTATTGTAATTTCCAATGAGTCATGCCTTCTCATAATGCAGCTGAGGTATGACAATTTGACTATATTGGCTTCTATAGGTATCTCAGGCTTGATCTCTTCAAGGACTCATTTGTTTTTCTTTTTAACTGTCTAGACCAGGGATAGGCAACCTTTCCCCTTTAGGGGCCGAGGGACTTCAGCTCCCAGAATCCCAGGAGCTATTGGCCAACATGGGACCATTGGCCAACATGGCTGAGGCTTCAGGGAGATGAAGTCCCTCGGACCTTAAAGGGGAAAGGTTGCCTACTCCTGGTCTAGACCCTCAGCACTCTTCTCCAGCACCACATCTCAAATGAGTTGATCTTCTTTACGTATATCCACTTTTTTCACTGGAGTTTATCACACGGGAAGCTAAGTGCCCAAATCCTGTGCAGAAACTGGATTTAAAGTCTGGAAATATCCCAGAAAATCCTGAAAGTAAAAAATGGCTGATTTTGTCCACTTTCTGTGTGGGCTAATTTCAGATTAATGCTCAATGCATCTGAAAGTGATCCTGCTTTTGCATGATTTGTCCACTTTCTGTGTGAACTAATTTTGAATTAATGCTCAATGTGTCTGGAAACAATCTCACTTCTGTGGATTTAAATTTCATTTCAGCACGGGATTTGGCCAATTCCCTCCCATGTGATAAACTCCATTGTCCTTCTCGCATAGCCATACATAGTGATGAGAAATGCTATGGCTTGGATGATCATAACTTTAGTGCTCAATTGTATATCTTTTTTCTTTATGATTTTGACTAGTTCTTTCATAAATGCCCTTCCCATTCCTGATCTGCTTCTTATCTCGTGAATGCAATCTCCATTCTGATCAATGTTTGATCCAAGATATAATAAATCTTTAATTATTTTGATTTCCTCATTGTCTATGTTGAATTTATGTAAGTGCCCTGTGGTCATTATTTTTATTTTCTGTATGTTTAGCAAGCCTGTCTTTGCACTTTTTTCTTTGACTTTCTTTAGCGATTGTTCTAATCTGTAATGATTTCCGCTAGTAATATGCTATCATCTGCATATCTTAGATTGTTGATGTTTCTTCCTCCTATCTTCATTCTTCCTTTTATGAGTCTAAACCTGCTCTTCATATGATATTTTTTGCATAGAAATTGAACAAGTAGAGTGATAAAATGCAGCCTTACATGAGCCCCTTGCTAATTGAGAACCAGTCTCTTTTTCCATATTCTGTCCTAACAGTGCCCTCTTGTCCCAAGTACTCATCAGAACTATCAAATTCAGTAGGAACTCCATGTCTTTGAGACCATTCCATAGCTTTTCATGATTAATGAAGTCATAGTATATAAACCACATGTTAACTTTCTTTAGAATTCCATTAGTGCACTTCATTTACCATCATATGTTTGCAGTGTAATCGCTAGCCTTTTCTGAACCTTGCCTGCACATCTGGGATTTTTCTCTCCATATGTGATTGGAGTCTGTGTTGCAGAATAATAGGCATAATTGTGCTAATGCAAGAAATTAACACTCTGTTCTTATAGTTGTTGCAGTATTCTGTGTCTCCTTTTTTTGTGGATGGGGATGTATATTGAATGTTTCCAGTCTGGTGGCCAGGGCTTTGTTTTCCATAGTTGTTGGCATATTTTAGTTAACACTAGAGTTGATTTTATTTGTGTGAATTGCAGCAGTTCAATTGGATATCATTTTTTCCTGATGTTTTATTCCATCATCATCATCATCATATTTATTCCACTTTAAATGTTACAGTTCTGTCATAAGGAATTTTTGTTTTATCAGTTTAAGGAGAAGCATTTAGAAATATCAGCCAGAGAGCTTTTCCAGTGCCCCATCAAACTACAAAGCCCATGATTCTATAGGATGGAATCATGGCAGTTAAAGTGGATCTGTAGCACTATAATTGTCAGTGTGAGTGGCTCATACTGCCAACAAGTATCAAGTCACAGATGGCCACAAATCCTATGTCACTGGGATTCAGGCTATTGGAAGGACTGTGCCTCCTTGTATGAGTTCATTAGAACACCTGAGATCTTCCAGGTAGGCCATACTCTCTGCTCCATCACATCCTTACACTTGTTTGGTAAGACTTTGACTTTGTCACTGAGACTTTGGAACTCCTTCTTTAGAGTAAGGAGATTATCTCATGGAGAAAAAGTCTTGATATAGATTCAGGATTGAAAACCCATAACTGGGTGTTATCACACTTGCTGGCAGCTGGGCAAATGCAACCCAGATGCAGCCTGGACCTCAGCCGCATTTACCCAGTGGCTTTTCAAAACCTGGAGCTTGATGTTTTTGAAAAGCCACTTGATACGTGTGGCTGGGGTCTGGGCTGATTCTGGGTTACACTTGCCCAACCACTGGTAAGATAGCACCCAGTTTTGGGTTTTCAATCCCAAATCTATGAGGGGTATCGTAAAGTAATAATTATCACCTGGAAGCTTATTGATGAAATTTTGTCAGTGTTATCATTGGTCCCTAAGTGGAAGATGTTGAGAAAATCAGCTCATTGTGTCTTTTATTTTTGTTACAGGTTATTCCAGAAGTGACTAAAATGTAAGATGGAAAAATACAAGGTGGTATCTTAAGTAATAATTATCACTCGGAAATTATTATGGTATATTGATGAAATTTTGTCAGTGTCATTATCACTAAGTGACTTTTTCTTTTCCCAAAAATGAAAAATCCATTGCAGAGTCACCGATTTGACAGCACAGATGATGTCATTCATGAAGTGGAAGAGTGGTTTAAGGTGTAATCTGCAGACTTCTACAATAACGGTATTCAGAGGGTCAAGAAACTCTGGGAAAATGTGTAAATCTGGATGGTGACTATGTAGAGATAAATTAACAACTACAAATCAAAACAAACTTTCTGTCATTTTTTTAAAGGTGACAATTAAAACTTTACCCTGTCCCCTTCTATATTGGGACTTTTTCTCCATGTGATAATCTCCTAAACTGATCCTGTACTTGATATCAGCAGGTTAAAATATTTTTGTTGTCAGGGTTTTAGAAACTGACCTGGATAGGATCATAATGTTGTAAAGCACTATTTTACAGGTTTGTACAAACTTTTAATGATGTTTAATAATTTTTTTTGTTTTAAAATTTATACATTGTTCAATTATTTTTGAATAACTTTGATATTTATATTTTTACTGCAGCATTTGTATAATTTCATTCTGTATTTTTTAAACAAAATATTGTGTTAGCTGCTTTGAGTTTTATTATTGAGAGAAAGGCAGAATATAAAACAATAAGTAAAACAGTAGTCTAAATAAGCTGCTGGGTAAATGGGTGTTTACCTGATTCACATCCTACCCATTGGAGTGGGCAACTATAGTGGGTTCAGCAATGGCACAGTTGGTCAAAATGCCCCCCAACCCAAGAATAATGGAAGTATCCAAAAGTCAATTTCCAATTTTGAAAAACAGTTTTTTTTAGTGTTAAACAGAGCAACGAACACTTGCAGGCTGTTGCTACCAGGAGAAGCAAATCAGTTATCAAGGAGGGGCAGAAAAGGGGCAGTGCAAGGTTTCTGGATTATTCAAGAGCCACATGTGACCCTAAGGCTGTAATTTGTCCACACCTATAATACAGACTGACTACTCTAGAGTGAACTTTAGCTTCTGAATCTTTATTATAATCTGACAGTGGCTGAAATCCTGAATGATTCAGTATAGGGTAGTAGTTCTGCATGCTATGCTAAACAGAGACATTTACTCTGCCTCTGGACTTACTATAGAGTCACTGAAGGTTGTCACCCATGGGCATTTGTGTCTGGTGGAGAGTGGGGGATCACTGAAGCATCTGGCTCTGACTTCATTGGTAAAAGGTAAAGGTATTCCCCATTGACAAGGTTGTCAAGTCATATCCGACCATTGGAGGTGGTGCTCATCTTCATAATCAGACACTAAATTATTTCATTGTCTGCTGAGGTCCACTGGAGTCTTCTGGAGCTCTCAGCAGCTGAAATAATGCTTTTGAGTCTGGCTATGAGGACAGGGTCAGATGCTTCTGTGATTCCCCAGCCCTCCCTCAGGCAGAGAATGGCCATGGGTGAAGTTACTTCAAAACTCTAGAGTAGATCCAGAAGGGGCCTTTTGTCAATGCAGAGATGAACAACCTATGCAGTGACTGTTTTTTGGTTTTGTGTTTTTATTTCCCCTTTCCACAGAAAGCAACCCAAGGCAGCTCACAAGCCAAAAACATTTTAAAAACTTTAAAATAAATATTTAAAAACAATTAAAATCATCTACTTAAAACAGTATAACATTAACATAAAGCACTCAAAAATTAAAAACATAACTAAAACACACCCTATGTAAAAGCCACCCTGTCATGATTGTAAAAAACCTTGCCTGAATAAAAATGTTTTTGCTTCCAAGTAAAAGGAAAGCAGAGAGGGTATCTACCTAGCCTCCCATGGAAGGGAGTTCCAGAGGTTGGGAGCGACCACCAAGAAGGCTCTCTCTTGTATCCTCACCAAGTAAGTTGAAGTTTCCAAACAGTTTCCAAAGGCAGCTCCACGCAGAGTGTGTTACAGTAGTCCAAACAGGATGTAATCAAGACATGTGTTACCATAGCCATATCTGACATCTCAAGGAATGAGTGCAGCTGCCACATGTTTTAGCTGTACAAATGCACTCCTGGCCACTACTGAAACCTGTGCATCTAGGCTCAGAGTTGAATCCAAGAGAATACTCAGAATGAGAACCTGAGATTTCAGGGGGAGTGTAACCCCATCCAGCACAGGCAATGTTCCTATTCCCTGACTGACCAGGAACACCTCTATCCTCTCTGGATTAAGCTTCAATTTGTTTTTCCCCACTCAGTTCATTATTTACAACAGATACTGGTTCTGACAGCTTTCTTGGACTCAGATGGAAAGGAGGGATAGGGTTGGATGTCATCCACATACTGGTGACACCACACCCCAAAGCTCTGGATGACCTCTCCTAGCAGTTTCATGTAGATGTTAAATAACATGGGGGACAGGACAGAACCCTGTGGGACTCCACAGGCCAACAGCCAAGGATTCAAACAGGAGCCCCATCCAACAACTGAGTTCACCCCTCCAAGAAAGACTGAAACCACTGCATAACAGTGCCCCCAGGTCCCATCTCAGGCAGCTCAGAAGGATATCATTGACGGAAAACAGACATATGCAGGCATAGGGGAAACTTATATGCCTGTATGCCATTGACCAAATGTTAGGATACCAAATGTTCCTCATTTTCACAGGTTGTATCTATGAACTAATCTCCTAACTGCATGTCATAGTATAATACAAGTAGTAGTCATCAATGAAATCAGTCATCCAACCTACTTAAAAAAGGGAACAGGGAGATAAACTAAACATAAGAGAAGCCCTATTGTGTGACAGCAAATGCCTGTTTAACTCAGCATCCTGTTTCCTGCATTGTATCTGAAGAAGCTTTGTAGGAAATAGGAATAATAGTACTCCATTGGCATCATTCTCTTCAAAATTGGTAGCCAGAAATATTCTACCTACATACATGATGGAGCCATAGAGCCACAAGTAATAATGGTAATCATTGATGGCCAAATTCTTCATAATGTTATTAACCAACCTTTCAAAGCTGTTGATGGCCATTAACGCATTTTATGAATGTGAATTCCATTACTCAACTAAGTACAGATACAGGTAGTATTTCTTTATAGTTATCATGAATCTGCTCCCATCAAATTCATAGTACATCCCCCATATTATCATGTTGTGAGAGAGTGAATTGAACTTCTTTGTATTCATTTTCTTCCTATCTTTTAGAATGTTATGAACAATCTACATATAAATGTTAAGAGCTCAGCTGAATCAGACTATTTTTATTTCAAACAGTTTTCGTCAGAATTTCATCTGGAAAAAAAAAAAAACTTCCAGAACATCTTACATAAGAAAGGATAAAGAGAAGGAGTCTATCCCACTCTATAATCTAAAAGATACAAAGACAGGTTGTATGGCTATCTGCCAGGGTTGCTTTAATGGTGTGGGGCTGGGGTGGGGAGAAGGACCCTTTGGGTCTTTTGCCAGTCTACAGTTCTGTAATTGTATGATAGGAAAAACTGGAAGAATCAAACCAACAAATTCAGGTGTCAGTTTGAAATTAATTTAGTGACCAACCAGAATGGAAATAGCTCAAAGAATAAGAAGATCCTGTTGAGTTTTCAGTAGATGGAGTAGACTAGCTTCCCCTATCTTCCTCCCTCAGCCTGTGAGAAAAGCACACATATCTGCATATGTATCTCATCCCTTGTTTTTCTTTTACTTACTTGTATAATGAGCAAAAAGCATATACTGGCCTGTTTCCTCACCACCTATAGAGAGCTCCCACTGTGTAAACTATCTCTGGGTTTCTCAAGGTTCTGCCAAAGATTCACAGCTCAGGTTATGTTCTCTTCTATGATTTGTTTAGTAGATTTCTCAAGCTTGAGAAAAGAGACAACTTATTGGAACTAATCAGCTCGTAAGAGAATGATGTGAACACAAACTAGTCTGCATTTTAGAAATTAATGGGTTCCACTAAGTGAGTTTATGTTGGTGCAGGCATACAATTCTATTAAGATATAATAATGATAGTGCTTAGTACTTACATACCTCTTTACAGTTTCAAAACATTTTACAAGCATTAACTAATTAGTTTTTATAACAACCTTGTGATGAGGTGGGAAAGCATTATCCTTCTTTTATAGTTATATAAATCGACAGGCAAAGATGTTAATTGCCTTGCCTGGGGCTACTGCTGGGTAAATAATGAAGAAAGCCTAAATAACCTGTATCTTCTTTTTTTCTGATGTGTTCCTGTTGAGATAATGGTCACTCACTTTTTCTTAGCAAACACAGACAGGCTTTGTTACATTTCTCTAATCCCCCAAAACCAGTGGGATGGAAGTATAACATTCTTTTGGCCAGTTTTAGTTCTATCTTCCTCCACCTTCTTTCCTTCTGAAGAAGTGGAACTGAATGTACCAGATAATTTTGTGCTAGTTTCCCAACTTATGCATGTAATTATCAAAGGCAGATGAGAAAAATGTAGGCACTTAAGCCCATATTAGTCAATGGGCATCAATGTGTACATGCCTGTGTCAATGTATCCAGGGGCAATGCTTCCATTGACTAATATGGGACAGGCCAATCCATGGGAGCTCCAATCAGTGGATGGGTAGCCTGCAGATATATTGGATCCAATGTAATAAGCGACTCATATCAAGGTACTCTTACCTGCTGCTGTTTGCCTTAAAAAATGATGGACAACCCCCTTTATATTTGTCCTGGTTGTATTAATTCAATTATTCTATGGAAAACTGTGGTAGAGATTGAGAATGCAACACTGAGGCATATGATCCATGCAGCATCCAAACATTAATGGAACAGTGGAAGCTAAATTTTCCAAAGTTCCTAGCATCACTGAATGCTGTTCCAGAGTCAAAGACTCTGGTTACAGAATGCCATGCAGCGAAGCTGATCTAGATTGGGCCCCATGTATCTGAAAAGTCTAAATCAGTGTGGCATAGTGGTTTGAGTGTTGGACTAAGACTCCAGGTGAGCCGGGTTCAAATTGCTGCACATTCATTGAGTGAACTTTGGCAAGTCATACTCGGCTAGCCTCAGAGGAAAGTAATGGTAAGCTGACTAAAAAAACTTGTCTAGAAGCCCCTACGATGGGATCATGATAAGTCAACTGTAAGGCAGATAAGAATAACAAGCCTGAAATCTATCATGGGAAAAGAAAGATGCCTCTTTTTTCAATGTCTTCCTACTCAATTTATTGTTGGAAAAAATGAAAAATTCCATCCCCTGAAACTAAGGATAGAATAAAGTTGAGATAACCCGGGAGGTCCTTCTCTCTGTCCCACTGCCCTCTCAGGTTTGTTTGGTGGGAAGAAGAGAGAGGGCCTTCTCAATGGTTGTTCCCAAGCTTTGGATCTCCCTCCCTAGAGATGCTAGAATGGCTCCATCCCTGCTATACTTTCAGTGGCAGATAAACATATCCTTATGCTATCCTGCCTTTTCAAGCTGATGAGGGCTGGGATTTAAATGTAGTGCATTTCAAATGTTAAGTTTTGTATTTTTAACATGTTACATTTTAATTCATAACTGTTTAAACTTTTAAAAATTGTTTAATTGTTTTTTTTTAAAAAAATTATATTGATACATTTTAATGTGGTACTCTTGTAAATTGTATTGTTTTTTTAAATTTGCTGTCAGTTGCTTTGAGTCATATGTTGGGAGAAAGGAAGGATATAAAAAAATAAAATCATCATCCAAAATGTTTGTTATCATGTGCCATTTTGCCTTACTGTCATAACAGTCAAGGATTCCATAGCAGATCTTCATACAATCTGTTAATATTTGGTCAAGGTACCTCCTGTGTTTCACAGTTTTAGATCTGAAATGTAATATTGTAGATAATCATTCTAAATCCACTAGAAAATTATCATTCCCACAAATGATCTCAGTTTTCCCTTTGACACAAATTGATGAAATACCTTCTGATACCTCACTGGTGAGTAGTAATATTCTGTGATAAATTAATATGCAGACTAATTCTTGTGTGTAATTTTAGAAAAGGTCACTCTGGGGCTAAGCAGATGGGCAGCTGTAGGCCGCCCCGGGAAGCTGCGCTGCAGGGCCGAGGTATTCCCCACACCTCAGTCCCATGGTGCAGCTTCGCTGCCCCTGGAAGGAGCACTAAAATAGCGCTCCTTCCACAAGTTGCCGAACGTGCGCTGCAAAAGGCTGGTAGCGCACCTTCAGCGACTCTTCCGCCGCAGTGTTTGCGAACGCTGTGGAGGGAAGTCATCATCGGAGCGCCGGCCATGCGGAGGGGTCGGCACTCCGATGATGACTTCGGGAAGGGGTTGGGGCACCCACTGTGAGGCTGCCCCTCCCCTTCCTTGCTCCCAAGATGGCCCTTTTAGTCGTCTGCTTCCCCCCTCTGTCTGCATCCATACTATTATTTCTACAGTGCAGAAATAATTCTTTCTTTTCTACTGCAACCCCATGAACATCCAAAGAGTGGGATTTAATTTAATTGTATGTTGCTAAGGGAGAAATTTATTAACCCACTCCCACCAATTTCATTTCTTTTCTTCTTTCCTTTTGAGTATGTCATTTCTATATGTACTTACTGCATATACTTGACTGTAAGTCAACCTCATATACAAGTTGAGGGAAGGTTTTGAGGCCAAAATTAGGGATTTTAATATGGCCCATGGATAGAGTCTCAGCACTCTTCCTTTTCCTCCACAACCTGGCTCTCCCCTTGGAAGACAGCTGGGCTGGGGACAAGGCTTCGGGAGTGAGTGCTTGCCTTCCCTTCTCTTCCTCCTCACCCTGGCTGTCATCCATAGGGCAGCCAGGCTAGGGATAAGGCTTGGGGAATGAACACTTGCCCTGCCCCCTCCTCTGCAGTTCAGAAGACAGATGAACTGAGGAAAGAAAGTATTGACCCATGTATAGACCCACCCATGTTTTTGGGGTCAATATTTTTTGGAATGTTTTTTTTTAACTTACACACTTGAATGTCTCTTGGAGGAATTTAAGAGAGAGGGATCATGATCTTCAGAGAGTATCATAAAGGGACAAGGAAAGCTTTGGGTGTTATTGTATTTGGGAACTCTGATTCTGTCTTTTTCCTAAGAAAAAGTGACTTTTTGCCTTCCTTCTCATGTTGAAACTAAAGCAAGTAGTTATTACTAAATAAATAGTTAATATATATTTGGAGGAACACGAAAACTATCAGTAACTTGATATGCATGTTATGCATTTTAAGTTTCTACTCTGTTATAAAGTTTTCAGTTGTAAAGTAGCTATATGGGCTATTTGGGGGTTGAAAGGTAGTCCTCCATAAAACCATAAATAAATGAATTTGAAAATGAAATAAATTAATTAGGGGCTATGCAGATGGGCAAAATGGGGTACTTTGAGGGTGACTTGTAGGCATGGCCATTAGACGACGCATGCCTAAAAGTCTCCAGGAAAGCACCATCTAGCTGTCGTATGCTGAGAAAAGCTGCTCCCAAAAGGAGCTGATTTTTTCTGTTCCTTCGTTGAAGATGCGTACCTTCGCATGTGTGTGCAGTGACACTGATGCACCAGAAAATGGCCATATAAATGCATCATTGCACGTGCAGTGGAAATTGACTCGGCAATCCAGAGCATGCACCCTATGATGCAAGCTTTAATTTAAAGCGCCCTATGCTTCCAGGTGTGGATGCATTGGTGCAGGTGTGCTTGAATATTAGAACCCCAACCCTAATCCTAATTGTAACCCTATGCATGTGCCCTAGCAACTGTCCTCTGTTATGACAATAAATGCATTTGGTTGCATGTACGCTTGCTGTCAGCATGCACAACAGTTTGCATGAAAGAGGCTTTTGTGACCTTTTCTGTGCAGGTGTGCGTAAGACCTAAATACCACTTCCTGGTATGATGGGGGGGGGCTCCTGGAGTAATGTTTGTCTGTGTGTCCTGTTGACCATGTCCTGTGCATGACCACCAGGTGCATGTATCAAGTCTGTCCACACAAACCTCCTTTGCATGTACCTCTTCCCTCCCCCTGATCTGTGTAGGACATGTTTTGTGGAGGACAATGGAGTAGGTGTCTTTTCAATTCCTTTGCCCCAAGGGTGGCACAATCAGACAGTGACACCTGTCTACTGCACCCATTCCTTGGGGGGATGCAGAGGTCAGTGAATCCTTGCATGATCTGTGGGTGTATGACAGGTCCTGTGCAGGCGCACAGGGATGCCAAACGCCAGCCACCTTTGTACAGACAAAATGACAGACTGTAGGTTTTGATTTTTCCTTTCTAATTTCTTTGAAATTTAAAGGAAATCTTCCACAAGAGGGCATCATGTTTCAAAAGGAGGCTCATCATTTTGCTCAGCATCAGACAAAGACTATAATTGGACAAGACCAGAACATTTTTGCTTGTTACAGTATTGAAAAATAATATATTTTTAAGGGGTGGGTGAGTTAGGGAATGGGTTATTGGATCTTGTTTTAACTTGTTGCAATGTTTTTAACTTGTACACTGTCCCAATTGTGTTGCAGAGGGGAGGGATAAAAATTATTTATTATTATTATTATTATTATTATTATTATTATTATTATTATTATTATTATTCACTGTCACATTATACAATAACATATATATTTAGTGGGAGACACCAACATCTTATGGCTGAAATATTTTTTTTTTCCTAAAACATATTCTCAAATTCAATCCTTCTCAGAATTATTCTTTGTTGGGCCAGTGTCACCATTAGTCAGAGAGAGACTGTCACCTGAGTCACAAGATGGCAGAGCAGGGTCATATATGATCCACCCAGTCTGTTTTGTCCCGTTAGCTAGTCTTCTGTCCTCAGGTGCCACAGAGGATGCAATCCTGTCACCGTGGTAAAAGGAAGTCTCAACTCCCACTCCAGTTAGTTTCTGTCAACAGGATGGTATTTGCCTTTAATAATAATGATAATAATAAATTTTATTTATATACCGCCCGGTGGCGAACCAATCTAGGCAGTTTACAAGGCTAAAATACATACAACTTAAAATAGTATAAATCCCTCCCCCCTTAAAAGTCAATTAAACTACATATCAGTTAAAATCAACTAACAATTCAACTTAACAATATAAAACAAAGTAAACATACAAACCAATAAAACCCCTGCGACTTCAGTTCTAAAAAGGGGCTGAGAAGGCAATCCTGAAGAGAGAAAAGATCCCAAGGTCCAAAAGTCCCGAGGCCCGGTATTTTAGTCTGGAAAGGCCTGCCGGAAGAGATCCATCTTGACAGCCTTTTTAAAGCTGTCCAAAGATGTTAATTGATGGATCTCGTCTGGCAGGTCGTTCCAGAGCCTGGGGGCGACAACAGAAAAGGCCCTCTGGGAGGTCGCTGCAAGCCTAGATTTTTGAGGCTGCAGGAAATTCCTCCCAGAGGAGCGGAGAGCGCGGGGAGGATTGTATGGGAGGAGGCGGTCTCTGAGATAGCTTGGACCCAAGCCATTTAGGGCTTTAAAGGTGATAACCAACACCTTTTACTGGGCCTGGAAACCAATGGCCAGCCAGTGGAGGGACCTCAAAACTGGGGTAGAAAGCAAGAAAGCAAAATGTCTTAAACCAGTCTGACTTCTCTGCAAATCCCCTCTGCCAGCATCAATTATGAGTGTTCTTAGACTATACTCTGAGTGTGTGAATACATAATGGATCCATAGTGTGTTTCATTTACAGTTGTCACCTGAAGAGTTTGCAACATTTAATAGTATAATAATATATTGTTTCTGGCATGGCAGTCACTGTTAGTCACCTGAAAAAAAATCTGATGTATTGCAATCAACAGCTGAAAGGATCACTGAACTGGCTTGCAGTAGCAGCCAGCTTTTGACAACAGCTGACATCTCATAGTGAACTGTTGACAAGATGTGTTACATGACAATCAGTAGCAATCAGTAGCAGTAGTTGACGGTATCTGAGAAATGATAACCCATGCATTATGCTAAATGTGGTATCAGTTTCATCCAGAATTTAATGTAAGTGGTCAATTTCAAAGTCAGATTATATCACAACCAGATAGTGAACATATTATTGTGTCAATTCAGGCTCCACAAACAACAAGACAATTGCTGCACCAATGAGCATTTCTCAAATGATGATTATTATGTTATGCACCTTACTTAAATTAGAATAGTGCAGGCTGAAGTACAGTAAAAAAATCCTATGGGCTATATTCAATCTTCAGTATCTCATCACCATCTCAACTGATGGTGTTGTTCCTGAGTACCCAGATGCTGTTGCACTTCAACCCCTTAAAGCCACAGCCAGCATGGCCAATGAATACAGATTTTGGGTGCTGTAGTCCACAACTATTGGGGGACCAAGATTTGGGCATTACTCCTGTATGACAATGTTTCAAATCTCAACTCAGCCATCAGCTTACTAGCTGATTTTGTATTAATCATCATTGCTCCATCTTCTGAATGGTACCATTCAGTGTTCTTCCTTCAATCTAAAATATTGATTGTACATATACTTTCATTTTCCAAAGGGAAAAAAAAAAGATTTATAACTTATAACTGGGTACATATCTCAAAATGGCTCTGGACTGTGTTGCCATGGATGCCAATAATACGCAATATGTATGTTTTGAAAAATCCTGTATTAAGAAACTTAATGTGTGTATATATGTGTGTATGTTTGTATTAGTTTTTTGAACACACACACACACACACATTAGTTTTTTTCAAAATGGTTATAAAGAGCAATTAAAATATTTACAACAATTTAGAAAGTTTAAAAATCACACACAACAAAAAGGAAAGAGAAGGAAGTATTTCCTAAATAAAGAGAGAATACATATAAAATCATTTCAAAGCCCAATCAAACAAAAATGTTATAACAGCCTGCCTAAAATTAAACTAAGGAGGTGTCAATCTAACTTCCTTATGGTGAAGATTTGATTATTGATGCATCACCCTAGAGAAGGTGATGTTCCATATTTCTATTAATCTATCCTATCTTGGAGGAGGCACATACATTAAAAACATGTTACACTTAGGACAGGTTCATGTGGGATCTTATTAAAATTTTGGGTGGCATACAGCTTGTAAAATTATGTTTAAGAAGAATGAATCTAATAGCATAGTAAAGTTATCTATAACTAGGCAGGTGTAGAATGAGTCTCATAGACCCATTTGGAATTGTACCCCTTGCCTGATTTGTCAAATGTTTTAATATTTAATTCTCTCTTTTTTAAAAAAAATACATCAATACTTTTTAAAAAACAAACATGAATTTTCTTGCCCTTGATAAGAGAGACTTTACACATTGAAACATCCTGTCAAAAGAAGGGTCAGCTCCTGCAAGAGGTGATACATACATATATATATATATATATAGAGAGAGAGAGAGAGAAGTTTGTTTTTTAAAAAATCATTTGCACAGCAATCTTATTTTTATACAGAAAATATTTGCTCAAAACCAAACTCTTCTGCATAAAACACTTTTCCCCTACAATTGTCACTTTTTTTGTCAAATGTCTGTTGCAAAAATGTACACAGACACATTTCTAGAAAAAAGCACTGATTTTTGATGAAAAAAATATCAAAAATGTCTAGAAAGCCAGAAGAAAGGGAACTTTTCAAATCCTTTATTTTGGTTTGTGAGAACAAAAAAGCCATACATTGTAGTCATTCTTTGCTGAGATGGGTATGACTGTCACTTCTTTCTTCCTAATGGCAACCAGACTGTTTTCCGTGAGTCAGAATTTGCCAGGATAGCTTCATTTGCCATTTATTATTCTTCTCACAGTGGAAGTGTCTGGCTTCTGTTTTATTATTAGTAGCAGTGCAGGTGAATCCATTGAATTCTGTTTGGGTGGAAGCTGTTCTTCCCTGATGGTGTACTTCAACTTCCAGTTAGTGTAATTTTGTCTAATCAATGCATAGAACAGAAGTGACATATCCTGTTTCAACTAGTGCAAGGAATTAGTTTCTTTCTCTTAAAGAAGAAATATATATTCTACTATAGTATTGAATGTCAGAGTCTAAGCAGGGTGTCTTGTAAAAGATGCCTTACTAGTTTACGTATAATATTCTTTTCTCTCCACTTAGTAAGGATGAGAAGCTTGACTTTAAAAAGCTTGACCAATTTTTAGGTTACAGTAGATATAATCACAGAACAAGACATCGGGCTACTGATGAAAAAATTGGGTCTTTTATTTTTCTCATAAATATCTAGTACAGGAAAAAGCAATCTAGCAGTTTTGAACTACAAATCCCTTACATCTCAACCATATGTCCATTGGTCAGTGATTATGGGAGCTGAAGTCTAAAATGTTGCCTATCTTTAGTGTAAAGATACTAAGTGGTATCTAAGGAAGTGAAGTGTCACAGGAAGGGTAACACAAACCCTGCTTTACAGAGGACAGGCTTATGTGAAGAGCTGGAGGAACAGAGTCCTTGACTGCAAACTATCCTATATCTGAAGGACTATCTGATTCCAATACAATGAAAAGTAATGAACCATAAGAAGGGAAAGTAAGAATCTTGAAATTGCTGATCCACAAAAAAGCTAAGAAGGCACACAGCTTACCTGAGTATATTCTTCTCTGTTGTTGCATTTCCATTTAATTCATAGAAATTTATAAATTTGCACCTATACATATAAAGTAACTGTGACCACAGGGGTCTTCCTGCCAATGCTTTGAGCCTTTTCCTCTGCCTCAGATACATCCCTTGGTCCTGACACTTGCCCTACTTTTATTCTCAATATAGAATACAAGACAAATCATTGACTAAGGCGACAATGGCAGTCTCAACTCCGTATCCCATCCTGAAGCCAGTTTGAAATGGGTCCCAATAATCGGCTTCTTCCAAGACAGCCTGGAGCTGGAAGGCAACTGCCCTCTCAATCACTTTACCTAAGAATGGTAAAAGGGAGACTGGCCTATAATTATTTTCCACCAGGGGGTCAAGGGATGGCTTTTTCAAGAGTGGTTTAACCACCGCTAGTTTTAAGTTAGATAGAAATTTTCCCTCCCTAAAGGATGCATTAATTATTAGTTGTAATAGTGTTTTTACTGCATCACCTCCCTGGGCAGTCAGCCATGATGGGCAAGGATCAAGAGGGCACGTTGTCCTCCTTACACTTCCAAGAAGCTTGTCCACTTCATTGGTATTAACAAACTCAAAATGATCCAGTTTAACACAGTCCACAGAGTCCCTGGATGTCTCTTATTGATTCTGTTATAATGCCTGCATCCAGATCTGCCCTTATCTGAGAGATTTTATCTACAAAAAAGTCATTAAAAGAATCACAGCAGGCTTTAGTTGGTTCCAATAATAGGTTCAGGGTGGAAGGTAATTGAGTTAATTCTTTAACCACCCTGAAAAGCTCTGCTGGACATGACTTTGCAGATTCAATATGAGCAGCATAGAATGAATTCTTTGCTGCATCCATTGCGACATCATAGGAAACCAACATGTTCCCATGGCATGTCTTGTCAGATAAACATCGATGTTTCTGACATCAGCGATCTAGTCATTCCACAGCCCACTTCATTTGATGAAGAATTATTGTGTACCATGGTTTTTTATTTGAAGTGGGTTAGAAAGGATGGTCAGGAGCAATAGTATCTATAACCCTGGTAAGATCATTATTCCAGGTATCAACCAAGGCTTTGACAGAATTGCTGTTGTTCCCAACCACAGAACCCTCCAAGGCTTCCTGGAACCATTTGGGTTCCATCAGCCTTTGAGAGAGGACCATCTTAATGGGTCCTCCACCCCTGAGAGGGATATGGGTAGTAGCCTTCAATCCCACTTTGACCAGAAAACGATCCATCCATGACAGGGAAGAAGTCTGGATTACCTCTGCCCATGAATATTCCTGATCCGTACTGAAGACCATGTTGAGTCTATTACCAGTACAATGTGTTGAACCCAAGACTAGTTGGGACAGGCCCATGGCTGTCATGGAAGTCATGAACTCCCGAGTTGCACCTTTCAGATTTAATGAGCCAGACTCAAAGGGGATGTTGAAGTCCCCCAGGACAAGAAGCCTGGAGATTCCAACACCAGCTCCAAGATCAGATGTGTAAGCTCAGCCAGGGAGTCTGTTAAACAATGGGGTGGATGGTAGACTAGCAGAATCCCCAGACTGTCCTTAGCCTTCAAGGTCAGGTAAATATACTTGTGTTTCAACCCCATCCTGTTAACACTATATCTCCCCTTGCCCCACACTGAATTAAGGTTGTGGTTCATTTTCTGGATAGGTCTCCTGGTCAAAGTGATAACGCTTTTATGGACCAAGGCAACTCCCCCCCCCCTTTGCCCACTTTCCCTAACCTGCTCCTTAACAGTATACCCGGCTGGGAGAGCCTTCACACAGGTTACACTACTATCTTCCCCCAGGTCCCCAAGTGTCTGTCTTCTATATGTGTGTTATTATTGGTAGCATGTTATTTGTGAAAAGTATTATTCTAAGTTCATTCAAACATCTCATTTGGAAACAAGAATAAAAATAAACTTTGGTCCAAAACACACTGCAGAAATAATCCAGTTTGAGACCATTTTAATTGCCCTGGCTCAATGCTAGCGAATTCTGGGTACTGTAGCAGTGTGAGACATTTAGCCATCTCTATCAGAATGCTCTGGTGTCACAGTAAACTACAATTTCAATCAGATTGAAAGCATCAGACACAATTCTGAAATGCATGTGGCCCTAGAAAAATATAGACTCTCTCACCTAGCCACTTCATATACCAGCATAAGAAAAAAAAAAAAGGTGCAGGTGAGTGGGTGAATTTGGTTGTTGTTGGGATATCATTATCCCAGATAGAAATTTGTCACATATAACATTGTTCATTCTTGTTAGAAGTTGCATATACACCTTGTCTGCCATAAAATGTTGAGAAGTTAGTGTGATGGGTTATGCAGTGGAAAAGGCTATTGATAAGAAGGGTTTGCAGTGGAAGGGGAGGCTTCACAAGAATTAACACCAGGACACACAATTGGAAGAAAAGGCCACAACCTTATTGAGTACAGCTGACAGGTAGGATTGGCCCAAAGCATGAGGTCTGGATCTGGTATCAACTAACCCAAATGTTAATCAATGAACCAAGTTGCCTGATCCTGGCCAGGCCTTGGGATGACAAAAGGGGTAACCAATTGATTGCACATTCACATCTCCACCCCTTGCCACCGGGGGATGATGAACAGGAGTTGTTCCCACAGTGGCAACAACTCAACACTCCCGATCCAGTGTTCCGTAGGACCAGAAGCCACACCCACCAGATCCATGACCTATGCTACCACCCCAGCCAACTTGTGACAGCAAACCATCATTCCTAGCAAACAAAGGGAGGGAAGGTGGGGAGAGCCAAGCTGCAACGGCAACCATACTCTTAACCACATGGCCTTAAATAGGCCCACCAGCAAAACAAGCAAAAGGGGAGGCTGGAAATCCCACACAAGCCAAAGACATTCCCTCTGCTGGCTGATCGATGGGGAGGCACTTTCAGCTCCCACAGCTTGCTGGGTGATGTAGTTCCAGCCAGAGCTGGAATTCCTGCCCCTCCCCCAAGCCCTAGCAGCTAATTGTGGGCTACAAAACAGCAGAGGCAGCATGGACCTGCTGGCTCCCCCCCCCTCCAACCACAAGAACTGGTCCATCACGATAATTAAAACCAGTACATGCAATTAGAAGGAAAAAAACCACAATTTTATTGAGTACAGCTGACAGGCAGGGTTGGACCAAAAGCATGAAGTCTGGATCTGGCATCAACCAACCTGCTTGTTGATTGATGAATCAAGTTGCCCAGACACAGGCAGGCCTCAGGATGACAAAAGACTGATTGCACATTCACATCTCCACCCCTGATACCAGGGGACAGTGAATAGGAGTTGCCGCTACAATGACAACACCTCAACACTCCCATCAACCCTGGGTCCCCAGTGCTCCGCAGGACCAGAAGCCACACCACCAGATCCATGACCTATGCTACCTCCACAAAAGGCTACCCCCCCCCCCCAGCTAGAAGAGGTGCCTTCCACCAACCTCTATTGAACAACATCCCAAGCACACCTGCAATCCTCATGGCTCCCAGTGCAAGAGCATACACCCAGACAAACATAGCCAGCAAATGTCTTGGACTTCCACCAACCCATCCTTATGGTGTCCACAGGTAGGCTGTATCCCACCATCAGTCTAAGAACCATCATCAGTTAAAACTGATGGAGATGGGGGGGGACTTCAGTTGGGAGGTGGGATGTGATGTAAAGCTGGCAGCTGTGAGGCTGTTGAAGCCCGATGGTGGACCCTTTTCCCAACTGGTCATACTTGGATC
>CM034706.1:148082488-148093604 GCA_020142125.1 Phrynosoma platyrhinos
TACTATGGAATTCTGGGATTTGTAGTTTTGTGAGATATTTAGCCTTCTGTAGTAGTACAGCAAACTACAAATTCTAGGATACCATAGAATGGAGCCATGACAGTTAAAGTGGTGTCTGCCTTAATTCTGCATTATAACAGCAGCCTTACTTTGTTCACATTTTGCAGTAGGGCAACATCAGGTTTCTGGTTTCTATCATGGTTTAAATATTTCTATGCTAGCATTATAGAATGCTTTTTCTATACATTTTCTCAACTGTAAGCTTGTTTTGAGTAGGGAATACTTTAAAGCCATAATTGGCAATGTGTTCCACTCATTAGTTCTCTGTCATATATGGATTGTGTGAGTTTTAGCTCCCTTAATTCCCTCCAGTTTTAAATATAAGGCTATACATAGCTCATGGAGGCAGCAGTTAAAAACCTTACAGAGGGGGAAATATCTTTTCAGCCATTCTTCTACCATGTAGCATATAGCAGTGATTATCACAGTCTGCTTTCTTAGAACTATGGCTCATGGGAAGGAAGAGAAGGAGCAAATCAGAAAGAAGATCAGAAAATCTTGGAGAGAAAAGAATTTAATATTGAAAACATTAACCAAGGAAGAAGTTAGAAACATTGCCTGATACAAACCAGACAGCTTGCAACAGTGTCTTCAACTAAGCAGCAGTGCTAGTAAGAAGCAAGGGCCATATGAAAGCAAAACCTGTTACTAGGCACAGGATAGAAAAAAAAAATCTCTCATTATGTCTTGATCTTGTGCAGAATGTAAAGTTTGAACTCAGACACTTCACTCTTCATGGTGTTTTGTTAAAAGGATTTCACTGAATTTTATATTTTTTGTTGAAGCTGAACTCCAGGAATTTTATTTATATTGAATGGTTTTATTAATACTGAAAAATTGTATACAATGAATTATGGTGTGGTGGCGGGAACTAGAATAATATGAAAAGCTTTCATAGCAAGAAGAGCCCACTTTAGAAGAATTGAAACAAGGAATGAAACACCAAGAGAATGGGGGAGAGTAAAGTGATTTTAAAACAAACAAACCCAAGACTTTAAATATTTCCTTAGCACAAAAATCCACTGTATTGGATGTGTCCACAATTTGCCATGCTCCATATTGTTAGAAGAGGCAATTATGCATACCATTTTCCATCCAATTATTCAAAGAAATAACAGCAACAACAAATATGGCATTTTCTCCATTAACGGGCTACTTGCAATGCACACCTGACATTAATTTGCTCTTTGATCCAATTAATTTTTAAAAGGCTATAACCTTTTGTTGATTTTACCACTTTAGTCAGGGGGGAGACATTTCAAACTTTCTGAGTGAAGTTTTTATTTGGATGCGAGGTAAAAGAAATGTCTACTAAGTTGTCTAAGCTAAGTGGGGCCCCTTTCCAAAACCATATTTTTGCATAGCCTAAAATATTTAATTTTTATTGTAGTACTGCAACATTTCTAAGTAATTTATGTGGAAGAGGGTAGACTGGAACATTGCTATGGCTGGTGGATACAGATGACTCACAGTGAGAAAAGAAAAGGGAGGAGGAAACAGAAGCAGTTAGATTTTGATACACAAGGGGGAGGAACTTTCAAGGGGTAATTTCAAATCTAGCAGGACTCCAAGTTCAGAAATTCCTTCTCCAGTAGTTAAAACTTCAGTAAACCTTGGTTCTGCAACTATAGATCCACTCTAAAGACATTTCTTGTCAGAACTAAAAAGCAAATGTTAAGTTTGACTGAAGTATACATTGTTTCAAATTCATGGGAGGCTCAATTCTCCTTTGTTATAACTGATAAACACCTTTACTCCTTTTTTCAAGACCAACCCTTTTGTTGTTTTTGCAACCACATGCATTACCACATGGAACAGCCTTGAACAGGTTTGCCTTATGCCTGTCTCCTCTCTACCTTCTTTCCCCATCTGTGACTGAAGTCATCAAGTAGCTACTATATCTGTATAACTCATTACACCAGTTTCCTACATTTTGTGGCAAGGCAGATGCATTTGCAACTCCTGGCTGGTAAACTCTTCCCTTCATCTAATGTGTAGTTCTCATGAAGCAAAGTGTTATGCTCCCAGAGGGAAGAGTATGTCATGGTTCACCAAACACCCACACGGGCTGGCTGGGAAGAACTACCAACTAATAATGTAGGCAGAGGCAGCTACACATAAGTAGATAGAAAGTGCCCTTGCCTGTGAGAGTCCATTAAGAGAAAGCAGTCCAAGTCAAGGGAAGCAACAGGAATCAAGGCCAACATTGTCCAAAGGTCAAAGAAGCCAGGAGGTCTGAAGTAGGACTGCAGGTGTCTAGAAATAGGTAACAGGAATGCTGGCCAGAAAATAGACAAATTGCTTCCAGCAACTCCTTAGGCAAACTCAGCTATTAAATAGCCTGACACCAACTGGTTCTAATCAGTGCTTGCTGTTTAGCCTGCAGCCTGGCTGAGTGTCTTAGATCTATCTTTTGATGGATCCTCTTATTCCTTTTCCTTGATTGAGGACTTAAGACCTCAGCTGCGTCCTCTGTCTCATCAGCAAAAGAGTCTTGCCCTTGTCCTGCTGGCTGAGGCTACCATTCCACAGGATGAGTTGGCTGGAGCTCTTCAGCAGGGAGGGCTAGCTGCTCTACAACAGGGAGAGCTGCAAGTTGTTCCCTATCTGGAAGATTTGCCTGGGTCCTTTCCTCAGCCTTTTCATCGGACTCTTCCCCAGGGCCCAGTCTTGCAGCTCTTGGCCCATGACAGAGTGGGTTGAACCACTTCAAATTTAATCAGGATACACTCCCCTGTGTAACCCCCTCCTGGTAATAAATGTTCTAATCCAGTTCCCTTCATCTGTATTGATTTTGTGCTGTTGGAGTTTTTGACACAGGGGAAGCATTTAAAATATGTCTCTCCCTCACCACATACCATTAGATATTAAAGTCCACAACAGTCCACCATCTTCTCACTACATTATGATGTTGCCTTAGTGCAGGGGTAGGCAACCTTTCCCCTTTAAGGGCCGAGGGACTTCAGCTCCCAGAATCCCAGGAGCTATTGGCCAACATGGGACTATTGGCCAACATGGGACTATTGGCCAACATGGCTGAGGCCTCTGGGAGCTGAAGTCCCTCAGCCCTTAAAGGGAAAAGGCTGCCTACCCCTGTGGATCATTTCTTCATTCATTTGATTAATTAGTTCAAATTTAGACTGACCTACTTCCAAGAACTCAATCAAGGAAAAACAGTTCAGAAATGATTTCCCATCTGGGCACTCTCCATACTCATACTTACTTAGATTTAATAGGTGGCTGTATCATATGGGATGTAGTGGCTTAGTGGTTAAGATGCCAGTTCTAACAATCAGAAGATTTGAAGGCTGGCAATTTGAGGCCCGGGTGCTGCATGATGGGTTGAGCCCCCGTCACTAGTCCCAGCTTCTGCTAACCTAGCTGTTTGAAAGCATGCAAATGCAAGTAGATTAATAGGTACCACTTCTCAGTAGGAAGATAACAGCATTTGATGCAGTCATGCTGGCCACATGACCACCAGAGCAGTCCTCAGACAACACTGACTCTTCGACTTAATAACAGAGATGAGCGCTGCCCTCTACAATTGGTTACAACTAGACATTAATGTCAAGGGACTACCTTTACCTTTATCATATGGGTTTAGACCATATCTATTATAAAACACTGGCCTAAATACCATATACTGTGGCAGAAATTTTGGGCATCCCCCCTCCCTTCAGTCTTTTCTAGAGCTAAAAAACTGCTTCAATGAGGATTCCAGATTTATGAAATTAACGTGTGTGTGTGTGGGGGGGGCGTCAGAACAAAATTTTAAGAAGACACATTACTCTTTCTACTTGTGCTTTCTGAAATTGGTTCTGTGACTTTAAGAACAGCATTAGATGTATATTACAGCATAAACATACATGTGTGGAAGAGTCTATGGAGACTTTCCCATACAGTGTTGTGCTTTTAAAGGTATTCAGAAAAGGATTAAAATAATGAAGAAATAAAGATGAAATTGACTGGAATTTCATGAATGGGGGAGTAGGGGGTGGAGATTCTATGTGTAACTAAAGGCACAGGAAATTCCTAGTAAAAATATTTGAAGAGTAATGCATGACCTTTCCTCAAACAAGTAATCAGAAAGAATATAAGAAAATATTTCAAAAAAGGGTGGGTGCAAAAACCACATTTTTGAGCACTGAGAAACTCTGATAAATCATCTCAGTTAAGGTCTTATTTTTGGCAAAATTGGTACATAATTATTTTACACAGAAATCTGCATTTTGTGTGCAGAAAATAATATTTCTATGAAGGTTTAATATTCTAAACAGAAAACATCATTTTCTGCAATTCTGAAAATTATGAAGGTCATAGAAGCTTCTTTCCATACATTTCTCCATGTGAAATATGTTTGGTAGCATTAAAATTATTATGCTTTAAAAGAAAGGAAGGAGGGAGGAAGGGAAGAAGGAGAAAAGATGGAAAGAAAGAAAGAAAGAAAGAAAGAATTCACATAACCATGTGTGAATTTTGTACAGAATAAGTCTTGAATTGCATATAGGCTTCAGAAACTGTGTGGTTTTCAAATACTTTATCACAGAGGAAAGAAAATCATTTGAACTATTTGTTGCTTCCTTCAAGAAGAAAATTAGTGAACAAATACATCCCTGAATCAGAGTTTCCACTTCTGAAATGATGCATAAGATGACATTGTTTTACTTCTTATATGATGCATAAGGCAGGAACAATCAAGTACCATTGTAAACCTGCCCATGTACAGAATCATCAGCCCAACATTTGGACCAGACCTACAAATATAGATGATTAAAGGCACAGAATCACAGAGTGACAGAATATCCTATACATCTTTATACAATAGGTTGCTTGTAATATTTGTACATTTTTCCACATTTTTAAAATGTTGCAAACAGAAAATCAGATTCATAAAGATTTTTAGGAAGCTGCCCCTGTAGTATATTAGTTTTCAACTTTAGAGATGTATTAAAAAACATAATGGGTCACTGAAAAAGAATTCCCCCTGCTTTACTGTGTGGTAATATAATATATTCTACTAGCTTGGGAATCTGCTTCCTTATTTTGCACTATATATAGATTCAGCTTAAGTGAGAATTACCTGGGGTGTTTAGTGAGAGAGTGATCACTGGGGAGAAAAAGAAAATTGTGAAGGTCATAGAAGCTTCTCTCCATACATTTCTCCATGTGAAATGTGTTTTGTAGCATTAAAATTATTTTGCTTTAAAAGAAAGGAAGGAGGGAGGGAGGAAAGATGGAAAGAAAGAGAAAGAAAGAAAGAAAAATGAGTCACCAAGCTATCAACACTGACTCAGATTTTGGGGGATTTTTTTGGGGGGAGGGGATATTTAGCATTATCAAGAATAATTCTAAAACATTTGGCTCATGAATGAACTTTACCTTTATAAGAGGAAATGTGGTGTGTGTGTGTTTCTTCATTCTTTTAGTTCATTCAATTAGACTTTGAAGCATTCTGCCTGGGGGAAGGGTTTATCAAAACCCCATATGTTCATGAATGTTCATAGTAACAACAGCAACTACCTATTATTATGATATATTTATTGTTTTGATGCTCAGCTCTTATATGCTGTACTAAGTCTACTTAAGCATAAGCAGCATGAGGTGCTAGGGCTGCCTTGTAGGAGTTCAGTCATATACCATGAGGCATGCCCTTCTCTACCGGCTTTAATTTGGCTTCTTTGGCAAGTCCACCTCACTCTTTATCCTGCTCCAGATGGCATTATTTTGTTTTATGATGGGGATATTTTGAATATTTTGTCACATGGGGAAAATTGGGAGTTTAATCAGTGAATATCCTGTGAAAATTGTGGGATTGCGATTAATATTTTCACACAACATTATGCTTAAAGAGTCATTATCCTAAGAATAACCAGGAAATAACCAGCAACAAATCATTCATGAGGAAATCCCATGAATGATTTGTTGCTGGTTATTCCCTAGTTATTGCCAGGATAATGACTCTTTAATCATGATATGTGTGAAAATCTTAATTGCAATCACATGATTTTCATGGGATATTCACTATTTCAACTCCCAATTGCTCCCTGATTTCCATCCATGTGATAAACCCCTTAGAGCAGGGGTAGGCAACCTTTCCCCTTTAAGGGCCGAGGGACTTCAGCTCCCAGAATCCCAGGAGCTATTGGCCAACATGGGACTATTGGCCAACACGGCTGAGGCTTCTGGGAGCTGAAGTTCCTCAGCCCTTAAAGGGGAAAGGTTGCCTACCCCTGCCTTAGAGCAATGATAAAAGAGCAGTGGTTATTGACAAGTGCGTGTTCAGCTGGATGAATTATGCTGAAATTTGGTTCCAGCACTATTTACTGCAGAGTAGGCAAGGTCTTCATCGTCCTTGATATGTGGAGTGTAGGGTTTGGTGGCTCCCTCTCATTCCACTGTTTTTGTCTATATTACCACTTCTTTCTGACCCCTCCCCCCTTCATTGCCTAATGCTCCTGTCTTCCTTGCCCAATCAAATGTAATTTATATTGCACACTTGGCATTATTACATCCTTGCCTCATACAATTGGCTGGAGCTGTGGCATCTCTTCATTTCTTTGCAATGGTGGAAATATGTGATACCTGTATATTTTTGCATCATGTATAAGGGAATGCCAAAAAGTTCTCAAGTTCTCAAAAATGGAATAGCTAGAACTCTAAAATTTACATGCTATTCCATATATTCATTCCAAAATTCAACACACCTGACAGATTGTTTCTTATGTTTCTTTAACTGTTCTTAAAATAAATAAATAATAAACAAGCATTCTGATACCTTGTCACTGAAATGCTGTTCTACTGCTGGTATAACCTCTGAATAATTCAAAACTTTCCTTCCTTTCAAACATTTTTTATGGTCTGGAAACAGGAAATAGTCAGATGAAGCTGGTGAGTAGGGTGGATGGTCTATGCACAGAAACCCCAAATTCTTCAAAATATCCATCTTCTTGCCAGACCTATGAGCAATATTTTCCCCCAGCTTCCCTCACCATTTTTCCTTCAATGCCTCCTTGAATCACAGCAAGTCAGAGTACTATTCTCAATTAACTGTTTGGCCCTTTTTAAAATAGTCAGTCATGAAAATACTTCCTTATCTCCCCAAACACCTGTTCCCATGACATCTCTTACTGACATTTGAGTCTTGATTTCTTTGGCTGTGGAGAGCCTGAGTGCTGCCACTGTAAGGACTAATGTTTGGTCTCCAGCTTATAGTGATGAGTCATTCTTAAACATTTTATCACTAGATCACTCAAAATGCTGCAAAATCTGCAAAACCAGATTTTGTTTCTAGTCAGCATTCAAACATTTCAGGAGCCACATGGCTAACAACTTCTGTATAACCAATTGCTGATGAATAATAAACCCAGAGCATTCATGGGATGTTTCTAGGTCTCAGCAACAGTTTTAGCTGAGATTTACCATCTGTCAAAATCAGATCATGAACATTTTCAGGACCTTGCTGCATCTTCAGTCTCAAAATCTCCATGCTGAATGTTAGTACATCACTTCTTCACAGTTGAGTAGAGTATGATGGGCATTTCTCTCTCAGGATTTCTTTTGTTATTTTCTTCTGCAGGAACAGAAACTTCATGATGTCCCAGAGTTCAGCGCTTGAAAATTTCATACCTTTCATTGACATGTTTTTATAAAAGATTTGAAAAAATAATAATCAGAAAATAGATGTACAAGCCTAAACACTGGCAATATACAATACACAAGAACACTTTTACAGGCTACAGTAACAATGTTTTGCTCAGATTTTGGGAAACAGGATGGGTCACAAACTTTTCATCACCCTCTCATACAGTAACAACATTTTTGCTCAGAAAACCAGGTTTTGCAATAAAACATACTTTTGCACACAAAACAACGTTGTGTAAACAAAGTTTTCACAGTAAAGTTCCAAAATGGAAAAATGCAAAAATTCTCATAATCTCACTCAGGAGACAGAGAAAGGGAGGGAGAGAGAGAGAGAGATGGTCTTTCCTCATTTTACCATGCTAAAGTGAAGTAAACAAAAATGGCATCAAGAAACTGAAGTTGCTTTTTTGGTACAGTTGCCTTCAAACTTATGTCCATAAGAGACAGAAACTTGATCTTTTTTAAAAAAGAAGAAATTAAAATTGATTTTTTAAAAAAAAGATGCCAGATATAACAAATAGAGTTCTCACTGAAATTCAGAAGAAAACAACTTAAAGCTTATGGAAGTTTTTTCAAGCTTCACAGATTTCTTCAGTCAGGGTAGCTAATGATATTGTTGATGTTTTTCTTTCTTATCTGAATTATGAATATTGAATGCTGAGAGGTGGACAGGTAGTGGTCCAAGATAATGAATTTTAATCAGTTTGATACACACAACAGCTTGTCTTTGTTCCTACCAGATAATATCAAATCTCATGCAGGGGATCTTTAAGATATTCAAAAATCTCTGGTTATTTTAAGGAAAAATAATTAAAAAAGAATTTAATGAATGTCGACAGATGAATTTCTCCATGTGTGAATGTTTAGAAGGCAACATGTAGGGGATTAAGGTTAACTGATTTTTCCTTTCTTTATTCATAGGCAAGATTCATTACCCTAACATTCTTAACAAAGGACACCAAGAGGACTATGTGGGAAAGGATTCTTGCAACACCCATGAATATGAGTGGAATATGAGTAGAAGAGATGACATATACAGTGGGACCTTGGTATCCTCTGGGGTTTGGTTCCAAGACATTCCCCTCCCCCCTCTTGGATACCAAAATTCATAGATACTCGTCTTATTAAATATAATGATATAGTGAAATAGTGTTCCTTATATAAGATGGCAAAATCAAGGTTTGCCTTGTGGAATGTTTGTGATGTGGTGTGTGTGTGTGTAGTATTTTCAAGCCATGAATGGTTGAATCCATTGATAAAGAATCTGTGAATATGGAGGGCTGACTGTACATGTAGCAGATCAAATTGCTTCATATCAGAATTAACAAAGAACAAATTCTCAAAGTATCCCTAGTATAAAATTGATAAGAGCTGTGAATATATTCAATTACTAGACAGACAGACAAACAGACATAGGGATGCTGTCTGTCCTTTGTCCTTAGAAATCTGATTTGCATTCTCATGGGAAAAGTTCTACTTTGGGCTAAATGTATTCAAGCTTCAGTCACATTTGGGAATTCCATGCACATCTGCTCTTGTTTTAATTTCTTACTTCAAATAGATGTGGGTAGTTGCAGGTATTGATGCACTTTCCAAAACAAATAATTTGAATTCTTACTTCTTATTGCAGGAGGATAACATTTCTGTTTCTGCACTTCAAGCCAATTCAGCAAGTAGCTTTCACCTCCTATTTCTATAGACTTGAGTGTCCTGCTAGAGGATGTAACGATTCAGTTAGCTGGCTACATTTCGTTTGAGAAGATTTCCTGCCCCTTCTTGGTTATAGTCTGTACAATAAACTTTGCTATTGTAAGTAGGAAAAATGTCACATTACATGGTTCACTGACTGCACTGTTACCCAGGGTCAGGTTTGCTCATAAATAATATTCAGTGCCTTACAGTCATTTTGCTGGGTTTGCCAAATAACTCCAGCATTCCTGATTGTTTTGTTTTGTTTGTTTGTTCTTTGTTTTTTAAGAAGAAAGATTGTTATGCCTGGATAATTTGTTCAGGAATGGAGAAATCCCCTGTTATATTATTAATTGAATATAGGTATTCTAATCTAAAATGCAATTAATTAAGTGTTTGCTTCTAAAGCATTTTGAGAGAATTATCTAGGGATCCTCCTTACTTTAGTTACCTTAGTGCCCCCCACTACTCTTCCTAGCTCTCTTCCTTTTGTTCAACTTATTTTGTACTTGCATCTTTATATTTATTCTCCACTATATTCAGCCTTCCCTTTTTAAATGGATTATTTCTAGATGACTCTTTTCCGAAAGAAAGAAAGAAAGAAAGAGAGAGAGAAAGAAAGAAAGAAAGAAAGAGAAAGAAAGAAAGAAAGAAAGAATATCAAAATGTTTAGAAATCAATCACTCCATATCATACCAATGAGGGTGAAATCCTGGATAAAGGTGATGGAACACTGAGCTCTACCACAGCATATTTACACAGATAGCAGACTACTATGTACAGATGGAAAGATAATACTTTTCTTCTGTATAGAAAACTTGTTCTCTGGACAGAAATACCATTTTCTGAACAGGAAGCTTGGTTTCTACAGGAAGCTTGTTTTTAAAAATGGAAATGCCATTTTTGTGCAGTTCTTTTTGCACAGTATACCTCTCAAAGGCCTAAATACCCTACAGGGATCACATCCCAACAGATCTTGGAAGCTAAGCAGGATCAGCCCTGGTTAGTACTTGAGTGGGAGATTGTCAATGAATAACAAGTACTGTTTTTTTCTGGAACTGGCAAAACCACCACTGAGGGCTCATTCCCACTTACATTTAACACAGTTTGCTTTCACTCTGGGTCGGTGAATTGATTCCATTTGATGTGTCATTTCCACTATGGAAGTTGGTCTTTTCTTTATTTGCTTCTTTTTTTGTCACAATTGTCATTCCCACTAGTTTGTGACCCTCCAAAATGCCTGTCAATCATTTACTTGTCATTGGTGATGCAACACATTCAAGAAAACATGGGAGGGAGTCATGAGTGCATCGGTGATGCAACACATTCAAGAAAACACAGGAGGGAGTCATGGGTGCCATGGCCAGAATTCTCCCCTGCGATGCATGCAGCCTTGAGCATCATGGAGGACTCTCCCCTGTGATGTATGCAGCTATGGGTGGCATGGAACACTATCCCCTGGGATACATGCAGTCATAGATGTCATGGAGGACTCTCCTGGGATGCATGCAGCTATGGGTGTCATGGAGAACTCTACCCCAGGATGCATACATTTTTTTTTAAATGACAGTGTATGCACTCCATTGTTTTTGCAATTACTTGTCTCACAGCCACAGTCAGTCCGCTCACCTGGCTCACCACCCACAAGTAATTGCAAGTAATTGCAAATACAATGGGTTCATATAGTTACTCTCTCTCTCTCTCTCTCTCTCTCTCTCTCTCTCTA
>CM034706.1:148093801-148107712 GCA_020142125.1 Phrynosoma platyrhinos
CCCTTCAGTTTGATGCGACTCAGGTCCATCATTCCCATGTGCTGAACATGCTTGCTAATCACTTCTGTTCAAAAAGACCGGCATAAAACTAGTGTCTGAAAAAAAAAAAAAAGCATTTGTCTTGCTTCAAAGCAAGTCCAAATGATCGCAGTTGCATCTGAAACCATTTCAAATGGGGATGAGGCACATTTAAAGCAATCAGAAAATCAATGTAAATCATAGTAGGAATGAGCCCTGAGTATTCGTGTCTAAGAAAATCCTATGTAATTCATGGAGGTCACCAAAAGTCAACAACTTAAAGGCACCTATACACACATAGTTCTTAAATAGGAAATAATCTTCCAAAACTAAACAGCCTTCAATGACTTTCTCACAATTAAGTGTAAATGTTAAAATGCTTTGTTCTGGGCTGTAAAAATGAAATTTACGAAGATATGCATGCCTACTGTCAGGAAGGAAAAGTGGAGGTGGTAAACTCAACAGCTGCATAAGAAAGCCTCCCTGACTTATGCCCATAGCCATTTTGGATGGGAGCAGATCTATGTCCAGATATTCTCCAGTTTTCACTTCTTTGATACCTCCTTTCACAACTTTGTCAAATGTAGATCCATTAGCATGACCCAAATTTACACTAATTAACAGCAAGTTTAAGGACAATACAACAACTGTGGGAAAATGTCTGCCCCATGCCCCCTCCTGCAATTCTTCTCTTGCCATGTTTCCTCCTGTCCCTACAGCCCCACTATTTCCTTGGTCATTTTCTTGCCTTCAAAGCATCTGAAACCCCTCTTTTTATTGCTCCTTGCTTGGTAAGCATAAACAAACAGAGCTACACAACATCTTAGAAAATGGGACTGAGTTATTCACAGGACTCAGTTTGGGTAAAAATCACCAGTGCTCAGACTCAGAAATGTATTTACAAGAAAGAATGAATCCTTGAAATTTGAATTGTTCATAGAATTCACATAGCATTTCCAAAAAGTCAATTTAGCACTGTGGATAGTGACTTGATAAAGGAAACAGATCCACTACCATAGTGCAATGGAGGTCATACACTGCTACTTTTTGAATATGAAGAAATGTGCACACTTTGTTAAATTCTTAACACCATTCTCAAATAATGAAAGAAAGAAAGAAAGAAAGAAAGAAAGAAAGAAAGAAAGAAAGAAAGAAAGAAAGAAAGGGAAAATTATATCTTCATCCATCCTATACATATAAGGTATAAACAACAACCCATGGGTCATCTCACAAAGCCAGAATAACATCATTTATAACAATGCTGTGTTGGCAGTGTGGACTTTGTTTCCTGTCCTGAAGGCTTGCTTGCCAGCACAATGGTTTGTGCAACCAGGCTGAAAAGTGTAAACATGCTATTAAAGCACAAAAGAGAAATAATATGGAGAGGGATTCAGACAGCCATTACCACAAGCATGCAGATGTTTTCTATTTATATTATAGTGTGAGCTTCCATCAGGCATTCCTAATTACAGCTTGTACACTGACATTCCTGCAATGCTAGCCATTAACCTTCAACTGAATCACTAGCTTTAGCATAAGGTGCATTGTCACTGAGGAGCACTTGCCCCACCCTCCTGCCTCTCATCTACTCTATTTAAAATATTATCAATGCATCCAGCTTGAAATGCCATTTGAATGGGCTTATATCAAACAGTCTTTAAAAAGAGCAAATGATTAAGAGAGAGAAAGAGCAAACTAAACTGCATATAGGCTATTTAGAAGACAACTTCTGTGTTGCACTAGAGAGTGTTCTGAAATCATGGCATTGATAATAATGAAGAATGCTTTTGCTTAGAATGAAGGGGGAAATAAAAAAAGAATTACAAGAATAATTTAGCAACTTCAAGAGGAAAGATGTGCAGTTATAAGGTACAATTAAAATCAAGACTGTGCTTGACAAAAGCAAAAAAAGAAGACAATATGATTTATAGATAAGGGACATATCAGTTAATAAGTAAGTTCTTTGATTGGCTAATTACTGTTTATAACCTCCAGTTTTGCAAAATCTTTCAATTAAAAAGAAATAATAAAGTGATATTAGGCCACCAAAAGTTTCTTTGGGCATATGCACAAATGTTGGTTAAATGTCTTTGGGTATATAGTGTCCATTTGCAGATGTTGATGATGTGAGACTTCACCTTTTCTACTCCCCAGTGGCCAAAGAGAGAGTTGAAGATTAATCCTGGACCACTGTCACATGAAAATAATACATGAAAAAGAAACACAGGTACATAGAGCACTGGCATGAAAAGTAGACCCCAAACAAAAGGCAGCTGGTGTGGGATACAAGAGTCTGGGAAGATAATAGAAGTGGAAGAGAGATATGGATCTTACAGAGATGAGTAGCATTGGCCCACATGGAGCAGAGGTAATCATTTCCTAAAGAAATAGAGGGGAAGGCAATAGGAACAGTGCACTTTTTATAATAAAAAATATTGTTTTTAGTGTCTTGTAGAGGGGAAGGCAATAGGATCAGTACACTTTTTATGATAAAAATTATTGTTATTAGTGTCTTGGTTTAACAGTCTATTTACCAGGTATTATTGCCTGGAGTTTTGGCCCATCACTAAATCAGATTTTATCCAAGTAAAGTGCATTCCAAGAGTGTCTCCTCCTCCTCCTTCTTGTAATTATACTACTGTGATCCTGTCTGTGATGATTTCATTCAGATCTTTTTGCCAATTTGTTTGGAATTACTCCCAGAGCACCTGTTGTTGTTGTTGTTGTTGTTGTTGTTGTTGTTGTGTTCTCCTCCTCCTCCTCCTGTAGTATTCTGTTACAAATTGAACACTACTTTTCCCACTTTAAAATTAGATAGCAAATAATGACATTCAGGAAAATATAACATAGTGATTGGGTAACACTGTTAATTAAAATGTATCAGTTAAAATGCATTTAAAACAAATCAATAATAAAAGGAATAAGAAACAAAAAGCACTCTCTCCCCTTCTCCCTGGTTTAAATCCAGTTCAGCAAAACTGCTTAATAGCCAAATGGTTGTGTGAAATTAAAAATAAGATAAAGTATTATATTATATTTTGCTTCCTTGCAAACAAATAATACAAAACAAAAACAAACACCCAAGAAGTAAGGTAGAACTTTTAGTGTTGTGTATGAAGGTATGAGAAGAATTTTATAATCACTGTGATGAACACTTTTTCTTCCTCTTATGTGGCAGCCCAATGAGTTTTATTATCCCACAACTGCCACCAAATTTGTGACATACTTTCTTATTGTTTACTTTACTTAAGACACTTTACTTTTCTTGTGACTTCCAATCTATTTGTGAAACTGCTTCATTCTTGTATAAGTGTCAGAGGTGTATTTTTACTGTACTGTAAAATAGTGTGATGTATGCTGCACTGTAGCTATGATGCATTGTCGATATTCAATCAATCTGCAGAAAAGCTTTTACAAAAATAACATAACTTTATTTAGAAGATGTTTCAAACAATAGATACTTATAGGTGAATAAGACATTTGTTACTTCATTGTGTTTTTTGTTTCACCTGAGAGTTTTACTTTCTTAGTTTCAACTTTGTTACAATGACAGTTTCCTTTACACTACTCTCCTCAGAGAATCGGAGTTACTGTTACCTAGGACCCTCACACAGTCCTTCTTCTGGATTATTTCCCTTGAATCTAATTAATAAATCTGCCACTATGGCTCTCTATATCCCTCAGGATATTTCTTGACTATTACTCCCTCACGTGGAGTTCTTCACAGGTATTAAGTCCCTCACTTCTGAATTTTAACACTCAGTTTCTATCACAATAACTGTTCCTCTCTGGAACCTTCACTGTAACTCCCTCTCAGCTCTAAACAACCATAACTGATTCCAACAGTTAGCAACCAACTATTTTTCATCTCCATCCTTCAATTTGATTGGCTGCCACCAGCTCGCTTCTATTGGCTGTTGTTAGGGTTGGTGAATTTTTGCCTTTTCTCCACAATCACATTCAGATGAATGCAGTTACAGAGATCCTGAGAAGAGTAACATGATCTGTTTAGGCATCACATACGCAAGAGTTCTGTAACTTTGGCCATAAACTCTTTTTTGGACCATCCAGTTCACTTTGTAAATGTCTAACTTATTTTGAAACATGAAAAAATATTTGAGGGTGGGTCTTGTGTAACACTCATGCCCCCATACCCAGTTTAGTTAACCTGTTTACCGAGTTTAGCTCCATATGCTTTCCCTAATTTACCAGATGTCTGAATAGGACTATGCTTTATGGGATTCATCAGAAAGGTCAATGCCACCACCACCAAAAATGATGAGATGACTTTAGTCATCAACTGAAGTTTTGATTTGCTAAACTGAAACAAAGAATTTCAGGGAACAAAATGTATGCATATGTCAGGGGGGGCAGAGAGAGAGAGATTGGATGCTGATAGGATGTGAAATAGCTCCTTTATTCCCCCCCCCCAATTTTTCTGAAAATTCTGTTTCTTCTGTGGCTATTTTCACTTGTGATAATCACACAATTTCCATCCCTTGTTTTCTTTTTACTTTTTTACCAGAAAACAAGACACAAATTAATTATGCAACTGGGCAAACTCTGCTAACCTTTCTGTGCCATGCTTCATCAGAGTACAGGAAGGCAGATAAACATCCTGATTTAGCAGCTCTTTAAACTGAAGAAGGCTAAGACCTTTCCAGCAAATTAAGCAACTTTTGACCTCTTATTGTTTCACAAAGAATATAAAGGATGGATGTATAAAAGACAGTTTCAGGGTAGCAATTATAAAATTGAGTTTGACACTTATTGAACACAACAACAACAGCAACAACAAATAAATCCAATTTCTAGAGGATACTATGCTAGGTAACAAGGATGGGACAATTTTTCATGGAGTCCTCATAATGATTGGAGAATGGATCTTTCATTTTAACAATTTTTAAAGATAGGTCAAAAGGTATGTATTTACTCTGCCTGTTGATTTTCTCCAAGGAAAGTATGATTATTTTATGGCCTGGGAAAAAGGGATTTTTAGTTTGGTGGAATATTTCAAATCATCTGTAGACAAGCAATGTAACCCTTGTAACTCTCTAGCAGAGAACCCTTAGTACCTCATCACACTACAAATGACATGATTCTGCAGGATGGAGCAAGGATAGTTAAAGTTATATGGAACTGAAATAACTGTGTAGTGGAGATAGACCTTCGGTTGTGCTGCCATTCTTTTGCTCTGTGCTTGTTGCCTTAAATCAGAGTATTTTGCCTAGTGCTGTATTGACTTGATTAGCCTTCAGCACTGGGGCTTTTTTGAGGACTCTCTTGCAACATGAGGGAAAACAACATTATTCCAGGTGGTGTTATGTTAAATGAGGATAGCACATTTGCACAACAGTGTAGAGAGAAGGATCAAAACTATAGGGAATATCTAGAGAAACTTTGTTCTATAGACTGGCTCCTTTTGGCTTTAAGGCCATTTGTTGTTGTTAACTGCCTCGAGTCAATCTCGACTCATTGTGACTCTATGGATGAGACATCTCCAAGACCCTCTGTCCTCCACTGTTCTGCTTAATTCCTGCAACCCCATACCTGTGACCTCCTTAATAGAGTCTGTCCATCTGGCATGTGGCTTTCCTCTCTTCCTACTACCCTCCATCTTTCCCAGCATTATTTTTTTCCAAAGAAACCTCTCTTGCACTGGCACAAAGGACACAAGATGCCTCTTAGGGTTTAAACAGGCCACAACATTTATTTAACTGTACAGGGTCTATTGATAAACAATAAATAATAACAATTTATCACATTTGTAGGTGTAGATGTATCCCCCCAAGTGGGTGGTCCTTCACCACACATGACAAAGCAAATAAACAATCATCAACAAATAAACAATAAACATGTAAACAATAAAGGTGTATCCTGGAAATGATGTCATATCCCGGAAATGATGTCATATTTCTTCATATGACGTCATGTAGTTTTATGATGTCAAGCATTAAGTGCCTACATGATTTCCTGTCAATTTGTTTTATACCAAATTTCTTTCCCAATTTTAATTAGCCAAATTAAATTATTTTGTGGGATGGGAGTCAGTACCCAACCCACAATACAACTTTTGATTTCAACTCATAGACCCTGTCCCCCAGTTGTGACAATTATTTAATTATAGCAAATTAACACCATGACCCATTCCCAAATTGGTTACTTAGCATCATCAAGTAAATCTCAGGGAGGGCGAAAAACCCATGGGAGACCCTGGGAAAAAATTCCCTCCTGGCCCCCAAAGGCGACTAGCCAAAGCCTGAGAGTAAAATTAACAAACTTATTCTAAAGGATAGGTGGGATGGGTCACCAAAAGCAAAGAGCAGAGGGATGTTACTCTCTCCGTCTCAACTCTAAAATGACTGCCTGCACGTGGCAGCGCAGAGCTATGAATAACAAACTCTCATCCCAATTTTCGCAGAACCATAAACTTTGTGAGACTTGGTTTAAGCCAAAACTATTGGGCAAGGGACGCAGGTGTGCTTATTCTCCCATGCCCCTTGACCAACCAGGCATCTCCTGTCCTTATTTGGCCAGCACAACAAGAAACCCCTCCCGACATGTTGGGGGATGTTTTTGCACTGGCACAAAGGACACGAGACACCTCTTTGGGTTTAAACAGGCCACAACATTTATTTAACTGTACAGGGTCTATTGATAAACAATAAATAATTGCAATTTGTCACATTGTTTAGGTGAAGGTGTATCCCCCCAAGTGGGTGGTCCTTCACCGCACTTGATAAAGCAAATAAACAATCATCAACAAATAAATAATAAACAAACCCCTCCCCGGAAATGACATCATATTTAGTCATATGATGTCATGTAGCTTTATGACGTCAAGCATTAAGTGCCTAGGTCATTTCCTGTCAATTTGTTTTATGCCAAATTTCTTTCCCAATTTTAATTAACCAAATTAAATTATTCTGTTGGGTGGGGGTCATTACCCGCCACAAGAGGGGGCCAGCCCAGCTAGGCATCCCCCCCCCCACAGATGGCTTTTCAACTTGGTCAGTGAGTGCATTTACATACATCTCTGATCCCTCAGAAGAGAGGTGAACCCCATCCCTCCAGTACAGTGGCAGACGGTTAAGCTTAATGCCATGCTCCACCATAGACATTCCCAATTTATTAAGGTGCTTAGCCACATAGCGGTTAAGACAACACTGGGCATTGTTAATAGCAGAGTCCTTCTGCGCTCCCGGCCAACAATGCCTAGGCACAAGTTCGGTCCATATGATGACAGCAGCAGGGAAGATTCTTTGCATTTCCTCCAAGTCCTTAACAACCTGCTTGGCCAATTGCAAGCATGGAACTTGGACAAGGTTGTTATCCCCAAGGTGCACTACCACAGCCCAGGGTTGAGGACGTGAATGAGCTAACTCTATAAGCAATAGAAGGAGAGATGGCCACACCATTCTCCTTTCACCAAACCAGACTGTCCATCCAAAATTGGCAAGGCCCAACTTGTTGTCATAATGGTGTTCCAAAAGGTAGTGTTCAGCCCAAAAGACCAGGCTGTGTCCCACTATCCAAATGTCGCCGCCTAGAAAGCCAACTGAAACAAACAAATAAGTTAACATGGATTATCAGGAAACAAACAAACAGGTTAACGTGGCTTATCAGGAGCCCACTACCCGATCGCCTAACATACGACTTAAATGCATGTGAACACCACCTGCCAATTCTGCAAATGTCAGCTTCACTCAAACCATGAGTGGCTGCAGCTGTTGCAGCTCCAATACGAAGGGAATGCGAGAAAAAACATTCCTGAGGCAACTCAGCCTTCCTTACCACCTCTTTTAACACAGCCATAAATTGGAACTGAGTTAAGGGCAAGCGAGAAAGGTGAATAAAGAAATACCCAGCCACTAGGCCTGATTTTCAAATAGTTACCCATTGCAACTACTGGGCAAATTTTCACCCTGTTGCGCCGTGGCCAAGTAAATAGTCTGACCTTTTGCAAACTGGTCAGTCTTAGATCGCCTAATGTGAATCTGAATCTCCTGTTCAGTTAAACTGATATCAGAAATCAACAGCACCCTGCCGGATTTATCATTACAAGATCCAGGCACAGTTTCGCAAATTCTCAAAGCAGCAAAGAATGCCGTAGCAAATACTGCTTTAAATAAGGCCTCTTTCCCAGGCAAATAACATATTTGAGCAAATTGATCCCATAACTTAAGAAAGATAGGGCCAGTTATTGGCCTTCGAGAGTCCTTTGTGATGAGGGATTCTCTCGACCACCCTTCCACTGCTCATTTCACCCTGAAATCATTAGTCGGGTCAAAACAGCCCTTTGCCCTAGAGTAAAAGGCCAGGGCAGCCAACCTGCCTCTAATAGTGACAAGTGAAAGTCCAGATTGCCTGAGAGTTAAAATGAAAGGATTCTAATGTGCTGATGCTGGGCCACAATGCTTGCCATGACCCTATATAATCTGGCACAAAATGCTCATCCTGGAACTGCAACCCTACAGGCAAAGTTCAAAAGACCTGTAAGAGATTGAAATTCATGAAGGGTAGCTTTTTGTTTTCCCAACATGATCTGAAATTGTTGCTTCATGGCCACTAATTTCTCATTGGGCAAATGAGAAATTCCAACTATAGTATCTATCTCGATGCCCAAAAAAGAAAGCTGAGTGTGTGGCCCCTCTGTCTTTTCCTCCGCTAAAGGCACACGAAGCTCCTGCATCAGTTCCTGAAATTGAATTAAAGTATTCTGGCACTGAAAAGAATTAGGATTGCCAGCAATTAGAAAATCAACTAAATAATGGGCAATAGCTCTATTACCAGTTCTTTTAACTGCACACCAGTGAAGAAAGGTACTGAATGTCTTGAAAGCTGAACAAGAAATTGAGCATCCCATTGGCATAGCTTTATCAAAATAAAATTTTCCTTCAAACTGAAAACCCAGTAGGTCAAAATCATCTGGGTGTACAAGAAGGAGTCTAAATGCAGATTTAATATCATATTTAGCTAACAGGGCCCCTGTGCCTAAGTTCCTAATAATCTTAACAGCTGAATCAAATGATGTATACCTAACTGAAGTCAGCCTGGGGTCAATAGCATCGTTCACAGACTCCCTGTTGGGTAAGATAAATTATGAATTAGCCTAAATTCTCCAGGGGCTTTTTTAGGCACTACACCCAAAGGGGATAAACACAGTGTGGGGATGGGCAACAGATCATGGGGTCCCAAAATTCTCCCTGCTGCTATCTCCTTAGCTAACTTATCCCTTACCACATTTGGCAAGTCCCTCACAGAACAAGCATTGGATGCAAAACGATAAACCCTAGGGCCTGTATAAGGAATACGAAAACTTACAGAGAAACCTTGAAACAAACATAAAACAGGCTCTCTGTTAGGGTAAGCCTTTAGCCATGCCTCCATAATATCCAGTTTAACTGGAGACAGGGCCTTTTCCCCCAGGTGACACTGGCTGTGGGACAGCACCCCCTCCTGTTCACTTTCCTCTAACACAGGAATTTCCAGGGTGGGCACCCCCACAGGTGTTACACTTGTAGTCAAACCTGCAGGGTTGTCTTTTACACTTGCTGGCATTAAAGTCCCAGCATAAACCAAACTGCCTTTTTTCTCCTGTGGCAGGCCTTGCATTCAACCCTCTCGGCAAGGTAACCATCGGGACAAACTCATTGTCACACCTGCTCGAGGGGGAGGCCCCACCATAACATCAGCCCAAAGCTCAGACTGCACATGCTTCCAAGATAAAGAGTGATACTGTGCTGCTCTCATCCTAAATTGCTCATCATATTAGAGCCAAGCTGCACCCTTTGAATTATGGTGGCAATTAGTATACACTTTTATCATGATCTCCTGATATTTAGAAAAGTCAGGAGATCTAAGAGGCTCTTTCTCTTCTATAACACCCCTGTAAATGGTGAAGCCCATAACCCAATTAACAAAATTGTACTCAAGCTTAGAGCGTTTGAGGGTCTGGAACTCTTTTGGCAAACTAAAAACAATCCCAGCCTTCACTATGATCCTTGGCTCAGGATCCCTAAAAATCAAAGTAAATAAATCAATGTATTCACCCTTCCAAATCCTTTCCTTAGTGGAGAGAGGAAGGTGGGAACCAAGGGGTGTAGACATACCAGCATAAGGAGTAGCTTCCACATTCCCAACCGCTCCAGGTAACAGAGGAGCACCAGAAATAGGCACCATTGGTGTGGTGCTAGCAACAGCCAAAGGCTGACCACCCTGCATCCGCATGTCAGAGATGTGTGAAGTTGCAGGTGCCTGCCCAGATGCATTGAGAACCACAGGGTTAGACCTCTCCACAGCCGCACCCTGCCCAACCTGGTTACCTGAAGCCCATAACAAGGTAGGCCAATTAGCAAGTGCAATATTAGGAGACAAACCTGAATGTGAAGCTTGCTGAGTAGCTTCACCACCTGACTTCAGCGGTCCCCTGGAATTTGGCCCCGCAACAGCTCAGGTGTCCAAAGCAGTAGAGGCAGCAGCCGCTTGATCACCTCCCTTTGCCAATTTGGAATCATTCTGTTTGCACTGGCTCAAAGAAGTCCGAACACCAGTCTGCTCCATTGCACCTACTGGAAGAACCACCCCCTGTAAAAGGTTGTATAAATCAGCCATGGTGGGCTGCCCGGACACAGGGGGAACCACACCCTGCATTGCCAAACCCGGGACTCTTTGTAAGAGGTCCCACACATCAGCAATAGTGGGGTGCCCGAGCTCCACTGCCGAAACCACCAACGGGCCCAGTGTTGCCACAACCAGCTGAGACTCAGGTGCCACCACCAAAGGAGACACTTCGGTGTTCCCAACACCTGAAGGGCTGGTGCTCGAGGTGGAGGCTGTAGCCTGTAGTTCCTTCTGTGCAAGTTGGTTGCAGAGTGCCACACAAGCCTAAACTGTTTTGCCCAGTTGTGCAACTTGGGCAACTATCTCATCCTATCTGCTGCTAGACTTAGAAGGCCCTTTTGAAGCAGAGTGACCTGCAGTAGGTGCGGCAGAAGCCGCACACTGTTTAAATTGGGCCTTAGTACATGGCATCCTGAACTCAGTGAAAAACGACACAGGCCCCAACAAAATCACCCTACCGTGGATGATTACCACCAGGCCTTAGCAGGCCACCCTTCCCAAGTCTTGCAAGAGACACCACAGCCAGGAAGCGTCACTGGCAACCACCACGGGAAAGGTGTCTACTGAGGGTCCTATGCGGAGCCTTCACCTGAAGACAGCCGTCTTCATACACTCATCGCTGGGGAGAAGTGCAGCCAACCCTCCCGAACCAGCAGTGGGTCCCGACCTTACCAGATTAAGTGACCAGGGTGTCTCTGGGCCTGAAACAGGTACCGGGTCCACACACCTGGTAATGATGTCTCCTGTAGAGCACTCCTTGGGTGTAAACCCCCAAGAATTGGGGATGTGGAGGTTCAACAGTCCCAGAAGGCCGGACCAAAGGCTTCTCTCGCTCCCCTGTGGATTGCTCAAACAAATACCTGAGCCGCCTTGGAGCAGCGAGATAAAGAAGTAAAATTAGATAGGCAAGAGCTAAATAGCAAAAGCCAGAAATAGCACTAAGCCAAAGCCAAGCATGCCAAAAGCAAAATGTGGAGGGATGTTACTCTCTCCGTCTCAACACTAAAATGGCTGCCTGTGTGTGGCAGTGCAGAGCTATGAATAACAAACACTCGCCCCAATTCTCGCAGAACCATAAACTTTGCAAGACTTGGTTTAAGCCAAACCTATTGGGCAAGGTGCTCAGGTGTGCTTATTCTCCCGTGCGCCTTGACCAACCAGGCGTCTCCCATCCTTATTTGGCCAGCATAACAAGAAACCCCTCCCAACATGTCAGGGGGGGGGTCTTTCTCATTATTTGTCTGAAGTACAACAGTCTCAGTTTTGTCATCTTGGCTTCCAAGGAGATTTCTGGTTTGATCTGCTCTAGGACCCACTGGTTTGTCCTTTTGGCTGTCCATGAGATCCTCAGCACTTTTCTCCAGCACCATATCTCAAATGAATTGATTTTCTTCCAGTCATCTTTCTTAATTGTCCAGCTCTCACAACCATACATGGTTATAGGGAACACAATGACTTGCATGAGTCTAACTTTTGTGCTAAGTTGCACATCTTTGCATTTTACATGGTAATAGGGAACACAATGGCTTGCATGAGTCTAACTTTTGTGCTAAGTTGCACATTTTTGCATTTTAGAATCTTTTCTAGTTCTTTCATAGTCACCCTCCCCATTCTTAGTCTTCTTCTGATTTCCTGACTGCAGTCCCCATTTCTATCAATGTTTGATCCCAGGTATGGGAATTCTTTTACTATTTCTATTCCTTCCTTGTCTAGGTTGAACTTGTGAAGGTCCTTGGTGGTCATTATGTTTTATTTTCTTTATGTTCAACATTAAGGCTATCTTTGTACTTTCTTCTTTGATCTTCTTTAGTAGATGTTCCAGGTCTATGAGGTTTTCTACTAGTATTATGGTGTCATCTGCATATCTTAGATTGTTGATATTCCTTCCTCCTATTTTCACTCCACCGTCTTCAATATTCAAGCCTACTTTCCTTACAATATGTTCTGCACACAAGTTGAACAGATAGGGTGAAAGGATGCAGCCTTGTCTGACCCCTTTGCCAATTTGGAATCATTCTGTTTGCACTAGCACAAAGAAGTCCGAACACTGTTTTTTGGATAACAAAATGGCCACAACTTTATTCATCTGTACAGGGTCTGAAACAATAACTTTACATCCAAAATTCTTCACTTGATTATAACTTCCTTCTTGACACATGTGTATGTGCGCTTGCCATAACACCTGATTCAATCGTCACCATAATCAAGTCAAGCCATCAAGAATAAATAATGCCTCCCACAAAGCATATGTCAAGAAGGTTCTCACACAAGTTGCTAAACATATAAACAAATCATCCCCCCATCCAAATTTTTACATCATCTCTAAGATTGATGATGTAAGAGAATTTTAAGCTGATGATGTAAACCTTTCATCCCTCTTAACTAACCAAATATTGTAAATTCAGATATCCAATTATCCCCTGGGGGGGTCCCTGCCCACCCCAGAAGGGGGCCAGCCTAGCTTGGCATCACCTCCCCCCTGAATGACCCATTTAATATGAGAGACAATGGAATCCAAGTATACATCACAGCCTACCGGGGAGGGATGATCCCCATCACCCCTGTACAGATGTGGCAAATCTGATCATGCATTACACAGGAGGCCCCCAAATCTTCCAACCTCCTCAAAACACTTCTATTCATCCAGCAATGAGCCGCATTAATAGCAGAGTCTTTCCTTGCACCAGGTCAAGTTCATCGCAGCAAGAGCTTAGTCCATAAAAGAATAGTCCCTGGTAACCATCGTCGTACTTCCTGCAGGTCCACCGTGATCCTTTTGACTAGCTGCAATCTGGTAATCTTAACCAAGTCATTCTCACTTAGGTGAATGAGTAGTATCCGAGGTGGTGGGAAGGTAGCATCCAACTCGATAATACATGGAAGAAGGGCCCCCCATAGCATGTCTCACTGCCCAAACCAGTGAAGGTGCCCAATTTGCTCCAGACCCAAGTTTGGATCTTGGCCGGACTGGATAATGTGCCATTTGGCCCAAAAGACCATGCTGTGACTGACAATCCATACATCACCCTGTTCTTGACCTGCTCAATAATAAACACACATTATAACATGAATGCAAGATCGCATCAGCCCCCTGGTACTAGAAATCAACATCTAACCATACTATGGGTGAATGTAAGATTTAAATACTCCACGGCGCCATCGGTCAATACGTCGGATCACAGCATCACTTAGGCCGTGAGCTGCTGCAGCTGTTGCAGCTCCAATCCAAAAGAATGATAATAATAATAATAATAATAATAATAATAATAA
>CM034706.1:148107812-148124591 GCA_020142125.1 Phrynosoma platyrhinos
CAACATAATCTAAAAATAGAAATGAGGCATCATCCCCTTTTCATTTGGTCTTTTAAAGAAGATTTGCATGAACATGAAGGAAGGGTCCCAATAAGGCCGAGGCTGGGCAATTTTAATTAGTCCGGAAAGGCCTGCCGGAAGAGATCCGTCTTGACAGCTTTTTTAAAGCTGTGCAAAGGTGTTAATTGACGGATCTTGTCCGGCAGGCCGTTCCAGAGTCTGGGAGCGATAATAGAAAAGGCCCTCTGGGAGGTCGCCATTAGCCTAGATTTTTGAGGCTGAAGCAAGTTCCTCCCAGAGGACCGGAGGGCGCGGGGAGGATTGTATGGGAGGAGGCGGTCTCTGATATAGCTTGGGCCCAAGCCATTTAAGGTTTTAAAGGTGATAACCAACACCTTGTACTGGGCCTGGAAACCAATAGGCAGCCAGTGGAGGGACCTCAAAACTGGAGTGATGTGGTCCCTCCTAGATGTCCCTGATAACAACCTGGCTGCCATGTTCTGCACTAACTGCAGTTTCTGAGTCAAGCACATGGGTAGCCCCATGTAGAGCGCATTACAGAAGTCAAGGTGTGAGGTTACCAGCATGTGCACAACAGTTTCGGGATCCCTTACTTCCAGAAAAGGGCGCAGCTGGCGTATCAGCCGAAGCTGATAACAGGTGTTCCTGACCGTTGCATTAACCTGATCTGTCATCAGGAGTGACGAATCAAGGAGCACCCCCAGACTCCGAACACAGTCACTGGAGGAGAGTGTGACCCCATCCAGGACTGGAGGTTGCAATCCAATTCTTGGTTTCAGGGCCGATACCGTGAGCACCTCCGTCTTGTCTGGATGAGAAGAGAATTAGGCTGCTGGTAAACCTGCATGCTTCAGAGCCTCCTGCAGGACTGCTCGAAGTTGAAACTGAGTCAACGGAAGTCCTGAGACATGAAAAACAAATAACCAGGGGATGCTGGGTGCAATCTGAGGTAATCTGACAAGGCCAATACTGGGCAAATCTGGCCCTTGGGAGCACTGGACAAGACTATGGTTTGACCCTTAGCCAACTGATCCATCTTTGAAGGCCTAAAACACAACTGTAGGTCCTGCTCCAAAACTTGAACATCAGATAACAATAGTGCCCTGCCTGATGTATCAGAGTGAGAGCTAGGGACAAGCTTGCCAATTCTGGTAGCAGGAAAAAAGGCCAACAAAAAAGTACCCCAAAACAAGGTAACCTCCTCAGGCGAGGAGCACACCACTTGGACGGAATGCCAAATATGTATAAAAATTGCATCTGTCACTGGCATGCGGGTATCTCGTGCCAAAAAGAGCTCCCCAGACCATCCCTCCAAAGTCCTCCAAACCCTAAAATCTACAGTAGGATCCATAACACACACATACACACCGCCCAGGAGTAAAAAGCCAGAGCTGCCAACCTCCCCCTAATGGTAACCAGAGACAACCCGGACTGTCTGAGATGCACTGCAAAGTGGAGTATAACCTCCACCCCCAAAGGCCAAACCTCGGTTTCCCCCACAGCCACCAAAAACAGTCTAAAAGCTCACATTGCAAGCTGGTATGACTTGCGTGTGGAAAGGGCAATGGAGTGCAGAATAGCCCTCTCAATCTGTATCCTCCAAGACTCCACAGATGGGCTGGCACTGTCAAAGGCTGCACTGCTGCTGCTTCTGGAGTCAGCCCTAAAAAACCTGTGAAACTGAAAACGCAAAAGGACATCTGCCAGGGGATTCAAGAGGCCAGGCACGTGGCGCCCCTGAAACAAGACATTATATTTTAAACACTGTAATACCATAGATCTGACCAATGCCGTCACCTTGCAGACTTAGAGCTCTGTGAATTGATGACATGAACTACTGCCTGGTTGTCACACCAAAATCAGTTTTCTGCACAAATTGCATTGGCCAAAGATGAACTGCAACCACAATAGGGAACAATTCAAGAAAGGTAAGATCTCTTGTCAAACCATTACTCACCCAATCCTGAGGCCAACCCCCCTATACACCAAAACCATGGGCTCCAGATGCATCAGAATGAACCTGAAAATTTGCCTTTAGGAGCATTTCGCTCCTCCAGAATGAAACGCCATTGAATTCCTCAAAAAATGAATCCCAAATCTTCAAGTCCTCACATATCCCACTATTAATACAAATGTGGTGATGTGGGAAAGACACTCCTCTCATGGCATTGTATAGGTGAGCACAAAAAGCCTGTCCCAGAACTACCAACTTGCAATCAAAATTCAACAAACCTGTTAGAGATTGAAAGTCATGCAATGTGGCCTTGTTCTTACCTCTCATTGCCCTAACCTGTTGTCTCATTAGGTCCAATTTCTCATTCAGGAGGAAGGATAAACCCTCATTTGTATCAAGCTCAATGCCCAGAAAGGTTAATCAGGTGGCAAGGCCCTCCATCTTCTCATTAGCAAGAGGGACTCCCATCTCGTCCATCAAAACTTGAAAAGCCGACAAAGTGTCCCGGCACATTGTCGTGCTGGGTGCCCCAGCAAACAGAAAGTCATTTAAATAATGTGTAATTGCAGAATTGCCAGACCTCTTCACTGCACACCAGTGCAAGAAGGTACTAAATTTCTCAAAAGCCGAGCAAGAAATGGAACAACCCATTGGCATCGCCTTGTCAAAATACTACATTCCCTCAAATTGGAAGCCCAGCAAGTCAAAATCTTCAGGGTGTACTGGAATTAGCCTGAAGGCAGATTTTATATCACATTTTGCCAAAAGAGCTCCCTTGCCCAAGTCTCTAACCATTTGCACTCCTGAGTCAAATGATGCATATTTCACAGATGCCAACCCTGGTCAATAGCATAATTCACAGACTCCCCTTTGGGGTAAGAAAGATTGTGAATTAAACGATACTCACCTGGTGTCTTCTTGGGAACCACACCCAGCAGTAACAACTGTAATGTTGGCATTAGCAATTGTTTATGGGGCCCAGATATCCTCCCTTCTGCCAGCTCTTTCACCAGCTTGTCCCTAACAATCCCCGGTAACTCCCTCACTGAACATGCATTAGGTGCAAAATGATAAACTCTTAAACCAAAATATAGAATGTGAAAACCATATGTAAAACCATCAATAAGTACTAGGTGGAATCCCGCTTAGGATAAACCCCCAGCCAAGCAATTAAAATGTCCAACTTAATGGCCGTTGGTTCCTTTACCTCCAGCTGGGGGTGCCTGAGGGCCAGCTCCAGCTCCTGTCCGCTTACCTTTGAAGCAGGAAGTGCAGGGGTGATTCCCTCCACAGGTTCTACAGCGGTGTTCAAACCTACAGGTCTGCCACCTGCATTTACCTGCATTAAACTCCCAGCAGACTCCTGGTGATCTCTTTTCCCCCGTGCCAAGCCTCGCATACTGCACTCTTGGCTGCGTGACTATAGGCACGAAGCCATTGTCACACCTGCTTGAAGGGGAGGCACCAACCATGACATCTGCCCATAGCTCAACTTATATGTGCCACCGTTGAAATGGGATGATCTAAAGCAGCGCGCATCCGAAACTGCTCATCATACTGAAGCCAAGCAGACCCTCTTGAATTAAAATGACAATTAGTATATGCCTTTATCATTATCTCCTGAGTTTTGGATAAATCTGGAGACTTTAAAGGTTCCCTCTCTTCAATAATATCCCTATAAATTTTAAAGCCCATTATCCAATTAACAAAATTCTTTCTAACTTCAGGTGCCTGTGTGCCTTGAACTCCTTAGGTCAGGAGTAGGCAACCTTTCCCCTTTAAGGACCGAGGGACTTCAGCTCCCAGAAGCCTCAGCCATGTTGGCCAATAGTCCCATGTTGGCCAATAGCTCCTGGGATTCTGGGAACTGAAGTCCCTCGGCCCTTAAAGGGGAAAGGTTGCCTACCCCTGCCTTAGGTAGACTAAATGCAACTTTGTCTTTCACCATAATTCTCGGTTCTGGGTCAAGGAATGTTAAAGAAAAAAGATCAATAAACTCACCCCTCCAGATCCGCTCCTTCATTGCAAGTGGGAGGTGGGAGACTAAAGGAGTGGACATACCCACATAAGGGTTACAATCAGCCGTTCTTTCCACTCCCACTTGACCTAAGGCTCCTACTGTAGCAGCTCCTTTAGTCGCACCTACCTTGTCCACAAAGGGCTGCTCCACCTGGACCCTTGGTTCCTGATTCTGACTCGGCCCAGCTGCTGCTGAGGGTGTGCTCAGAGAAACTGAGGGTGAACACTTAGCTTCGCTGCCCTGGCCAGCTTGAACACCAGGTGCCCATACTGTTTCTGGCCAAGACCCCAAGGAGATAGGTAAGGTAGATGCACCTGAGCCCACCAGCTGCTGCGGGATATCCACTGACACTTGAGCACCTCCAACTGAGTGTGATACAACTGGGGCTTGGCTGTTATGCTGCAGGGTGGAGGAAGCACCTCCCACCACATTGCTCAGTGGTTCAGGGGTTTCAGCAGCTGGCCCGCTGGCCTAGTCTGACACCACCACCTGCTGTACCATCTTATACAAATCAGCCAATGTAGGCTGCACAGACACAGAGGCTGCTGCTCCCTGCTGTACCAAATCTGAAACCTTTTTCATAAGCTCAATCATGTCAGCTACAGTTGGCTGCCCACCCTCCATAGCTGGAGCATCTACTGTGCCACGTACCGTGTCGCCCACTGTCATACCAGGTGAGGGTACCTCCTGCACCTATGTAGTTTGTAGCCCTACCATTTGCTCCTTGTTTGATGACCTCATGCTTGAGGCTGGAAGGCTAGAGGTTCCCTACACCCCCTCTGAGCTAGTTGCTCACAAACAGCCACACAGACTTGCATTGTATGTCCCACCTGGGCCAGGTGGGCAACAACCTCATCCTCCTGACCCTGGGCCTTGGCCAAATGCTTAGGCGCCAACTGGCCCATGCTAGACCCAGCAGGCACCGCATGTCACTTGGATTGGGGCTTGCTCTGTGGCATAATGACAACAGTTCCCTCTCTGTAATTACCAAGCCCCTGGGTTGTAGCATCCCAAGCAAGGGCTAGAACCCTTCAAGCAAGTGAAAGACCAATGAGGAAAAATTCCTCTTTTAAATCAAATAAGCCCCGTGGCTAGAGTGCCCCAAGCAGGGACAAAAACTGTTTATGGTGCCCCAAGCAGGGACAACTAACCTTCCAAAAGTCACAGGCCAATAAGGCAAAAATGGCCCTCTTTAAATCAAACCAGTCCCAAGCAAGGATGAAAAACCACCTACAGTGTCCCAAGCAGGGACAATAAACCCTCCACGGGTCACCGACGAACAAGGAAAAACCTTGCCACTCAATAGGTCTCGATAGCATTAAACAGTCCCGAGCAGGGACAGGACCCCCCGCCCCCGTGGGCTGCAAGCCAAAGTGGAAATAAATCCTCCCCAAAAAAGGCAAGCACCTGGGTGCTCTGAAGTCCCAAGCAGGGACTTTTTTTGACAGCAATCTCACCCTCCGCAAGACCAGGCCCGAATAAGCCTGCTGGCTTTCCAAACACTCTGCAGCCGATGCTCTCTCTCAGATGCTGAGGATCAAATGGCTGCCTCCACATGGCAGCGGGGGATTAAATAATCCCCCAAATGCCACCCAAAATATCACGTGACTAGATAATCTCGCGATATTATAAGGGCTGCTTGGGGATCTTGCGAGATCCTCCTGATTGGTTGGGAAGATTATTATAATTTATTATCTTGTGTAATTTAAATTTTTACTGTCATGACCAGTTCCCTTTTTTCCTTTGTCTTATTCGTTATTTCTCCAAATCAATATTTCTTCTTCAAAGTTTATCACTTGTGTATGATATCTATTCTCTTAATGTTAATGTTTCTTAAGATTTAAGGCTCATTATTTTAGCACTTATAAGTTACTATGCTACTTTGAATGCCTAGTCTTTTAAATATAATTTACTAACTCATTGCTATTTAATAATTCTCATCTTTCATTTTTTTATACCACTATATAATCAAACTTCTAGTTCAGTTGTTGCTGGCTGTCTTCTGTATATTTGTTCCTTGTTGCCTGATTCCTCCAAAAATCAAAGGTTATTATTATTGTTGCTATTATTATTGTTGTTATTATTATTATTATTATTATTATTATTATTATTATTATTATTATTATTATTATTATTATTATATTTTCTCAGTATTCTTATAACCTGTTAAGTTTTTTTTCCTATTTAACTTCCCTTATTTGCTCACTTTTTCCATAATTTATTCATATAGTTGTGCACCAGTTGCCATTCAGCTTTTACATCATCTATTTGTTTGTCCTTTATCAGTTGTGTTAGTTTATGCGTCTCCATTGCATTGTACAATTTTAACAACTATTCCTCTTTTTCTGGAATGTGTTCAGTTTTCCATTTTTGTGCTAGGGCTAATCAGGCCATGGTGGTCATGTAGAAAAGTATTTTACAAAGTTTAAATTCCAGTTCCTTATAAATCATATTTAACAAATAAAATTCTGGTTTCATTTATATATTATTTTTAGTATATCACTCATTGCGTTGTTTATCATTATCCAATATTTCTTAATTTTTTTACAGGACCACTAGGAGTAATAGAAAATTCCTATTTCTTCCTTACAGTTCCAGCACAAATTACTCTGATTTTTATGTATTTTGAAAAATTTTGTTGGTGTTAGATACCACCGAAAATATATTTTATAATAGTTTCCACTTAAGTTTTGTTATATGGTGCGTTTTAGTACTTTTTGCCATACATTTTCCCATTTACTTATTTCCAATGGATGTCCTATGATTTGTTTTTTGTTTTTTTGTTTTTTGCCCATTGTATCATTCCTTCTTTTACTACTTCTTCTTCCATTCCAATTTTTAGTAAGGCATTATATATTTTCCCTATTAGTTTACTTGGATCTCCATTTAGAATTTTACTTATCTCAGATTCCCCAATTTCAGATCCCAAAGTTTTGCTATCCATTTTATATCTCTCCTTAAATTGTCTGTATAGGAACCAATTTATACTATATCCTTCTTTTTCTAATTCTTCTCAAGATTTTAGTCTGATTTCCCCTTTTTGTACTTTTAATATTTGTTTGTATGTTAACCAATTTCCTTTTTGCACCATTTCTCTTCTGTGAAAGGCCTCTTGGGGTGATAGCCATAGTAGAATCTTATTTGTTATTCTAGCTTTATATTTTTTCCATGTTTTTAACAATACTCTTCTGACACCATGATTGTTAAAGTCTTTATTACTTTTTCTGTTCCATATCCCAAATACCTGTGTCATCCAAATCTAAGGCCTTCTCCTTCCAACTCTAACAGTTTGTTGTCCTCTAATTTCATCCAATCTCTAAGCCAGACCAAATTACATGCTTCATGATAAAGTTTCAAGTTCAGAATTCCTAATCTGTCCCTATCTTTTGTGTCTTGGAGAACTTTAAAATGAATTTTTGGTTTTTTACCAGACCACATAAATTTAGATAGATCTTTATTCCATGTTTTGAATATCTTTTTGGTTATTGTTACAGGTATCATTTGGAAGAGGAATAACATTTTAGGGAAAATTGACATTTTTACAGTTGCTATCCTACCTAGCAAGGATTTGTTTCATTCCACCTGATTAAATCTTTTTTTTTATATCACTCCATATTTTTGTGTAGTTTTTTCTCATAAATATTTATACTTTTATTCGGAATGTTTATTCCTAAATATTTTGCAGTTTTTTGGATTTTAATTTCTGCATTCTCTTCTATATTTTGTTCTTCCTTTTAAGATATATTTTAGTAAGAATTAATGATTTTTCTTGATTAATCTTGCATCCTATAATTGCTCTGAATTTTTTCAATGTTTCTAATAGTGGTTTTATATTTTCTAAAGGATCATCCAAAATTATTATTAGATCATCAGCAAAGGCTCTAATATTAAAGTTGTATTTTTTAAAAAAATTCAGTCATTTTATTTGTTCAGACTCTTTAATCCTCTGAATCAAGCCCTCTATAATTAATACAAATAATAGAGGTGACAAGGGACAGCCCTGCCTCATTCATCTACCTATGTTTATGCCTTTTGTTCTTTCCTCATTAATTAAGATTTTTGCTTTTTCCCCCTTGTATATCTTGTTTATCTAATTACAGTAATTTTAGCCCAAATTCATTTCCTGCAATTTTTTTAATGTAACCCAATTTACTGAATAAAATGTCATTTCAAGGTCAATGAAGACCAAACCTAATTTCTTCTCTATATGTTTATGATAATATTCCATTACATTTAGGACTATTCTCATATTTTCCCTCATATACCTTCCCAGAAGAAATCCTCTTTGGTCCTCGTCAATCCAGAGCTGCAAACATGTCTTTTATCTTTCAGCTAGGATAGTCATAAATATTTTATAATCTTGGTGTAAAAGTGATATTGGCTTGCAGTTTTTTGGTTCCATATTATCTTTTCCCTCTTTAGGTAGTAACACAATATCTGTCTCTTTCCACATATCTGGAATGCCTTCTTCTAATATAGCACTGAATGTTTGGTAAAGGGGTTTTATTAATTCTTATATAAATATGTTGTAGCAACTGGATGTAAACCCATACGGGCCTGGTGCCTTTCCATCTTTGGATTTTTTTAATTGCATCTCTTATTTCCTCCATTGTGATAGGTCCATTTAGTTTTTGAGTTTGTTGCAGATTTAGAGATGGGAGTTTTGTTTCTTTCAATTTTTTTTATTTTGTCTATGTATTTTGGGCATTCTTTATACAGGTCTGAATAAAATTCATTTAAAAAACTTCTTTTATATCTTCTTGTTTTGTTTGGAATTTGTTCCCCTTCTTTATTTTAATTATTACTTTTTTTTCTTTTTATTTCCTTATTTTATGTGCCAGCCATTTTCTGGTCTTATTTGAATATTCAAAGGTTTTTTGTTTGGCTATTTTTAATTTCTTCCCTAATTCTATTTTTTTTTTTTTACAATAAGGGGCTTAATGACCACCCCCTGCACTGTTTGTTTTTTAACATCAGCTCTAGGAACCCCATGGCTCTCCAGATATTGATTTATAATTCCTGCTGTTCTTTATCATTGATAATGCTATCTGGGACTATTGGGAGTGGTAGACCCAAACATCTGTGATTTAGATTTGCATTATACTAAAGGGTTTGAACTGTTAACCTTGAACAATGTAGGATTTAAAAAGATGCTGATTACATTGGGTTCAATTTGCAGGAAAGAACAGATGATTATTAATTATTTTAAGATTAAGTTTATATTATTGGTATATAATATAAATTTGCATATAATAACAAATTTCTGAAATGTAACTGACTTCTTGAACATCACATAAGGGAAAAGTATCAGTCATTTATATCACAATCAATCAACTTTATCATGTTCATGGATTAGTCACACAATACTCTGTTGTGGGTGGATGGAGAGATGTTAAAATTAACTGACAAATTATAATCTTGTTATTGAAAAAAATATTGTGGCAGGCCATTGCCACAATGACAACTAATTATTTCTATTTGAAGAATCCATAATAAGCTTAAGAATGCATTTGAATTAAAACAACAGCAACAACAAAAAACCATAGGGATTTTTTTCTGCCCCAAATATATGATTTGCAAATTTTGGTAATTTCTTCAAAAATAAACTGTAACAAAGTCCAGTCCCATTTGTTCTGACCAAATCCAACACATACAACTATGTCCTGTGGCATTTTCTGCCTCATTAAATGAACAGATTCAAATCCCTTTTGAATTTTCAAATCCCTTCTCAAAGTCTCCCTGTAAGTATGCTTAGTATCAGGCTAGTTATATTTCTCTAGCCCTAAGAAATTTGTCAGTAGTGGCTATAATGTGTAACTTTTTCACAGCAAGATAAACACTATCTCTCTGCTTCCAATGGACAGAGCAGTGCTGTTCAAGCCATCTGATGTGAAGGACTGGAAATGTGCCAAGGATCAATAATATATTTCTGTCCATTGGCTACAAGTGTTTCTTTCCATCCTGGAAACTTGGATGGAAAGTTTCCATCCAGTCCATCATGTATTCCCTCCCCGAAGGGAGGCACCTGTGCAGGACCCAATACTTTGAGCAGCACTGAAATAGAAAGCTCTGCTACATCAAAAACAGAGCATCATATATTTCAGGTGTCAAGCAGAACATTTATTAAATGTGAGACAAAATTAAATGATGATGTAACTCAACAAAATTTATCACAGTCACAATCCAACACAAAGTATGTTTAAACAAACTGAAATGAGTGGTCTTCTTAATCTAAATTAGCATTATTTTGAATCATAGCCTTAAAACTTACCTGTCTGGCTCATATTCTAAAATCCCTTTTAAACTCTGTACATTTGAAAAAGTGGATCACATTCTATTTCAGATGTATTTCTTTAAAGAAAAATATGTTAATAAGCATGGGTTAATATAAAATCCTTTGCACAGACAATATGGAAATCAGAATGTCTTCTCATGGGTGTTTGAATTACAGATGGCAAACTATGAAGAAATGCATTATAAATCTTTTTTCTAAAAAAAATCCATCAGGAAGTCACACAAACCTTTCATTAAAGGGGGGGGGAAGCAAGTGAAATGAAAATATGATAAAAGAACTCACAGTTTCAATTTCTTTGTAATTAATAGTGCCAATTGTTTGAAATATAAAAATCCATTTCATCATTAGCAATGATCCCTGTTCTCTCCCTGGTTTCTTTTGGAGGTTTTGGATAATAAGGAAATAATAAAGTCATCATGTTAAGGCAGATGAAAGTGGGCTGCTGAGAAAATATAAAGTGTTGTGTTTTTTTAAAAAACAAGGCAAGATGTTGCTGAGAAATGTCTTCAGAATTCCAAGACTCATCAGATAGAGCTCATGTCAATTTTTTTATTTTCTTTTTAAAGATCTTCAGTTCTTTTTGTTCGATTTATTCAGAATCTTGCAGATTTTTGAGAGTTTTCTTTTTAAAAAATATCGAAAAAATGAATAATTTAAACCACCTGCACTGATGCAAATTGCAAATTAATAAGTACAGATACTGCTGGTGTGCAGAGGATCATGTTTTACTGGCCTGTCACTGTAGCCCAGAGAAAGGAACTGAAAAAAAACCACCTCTAAATATTCCTTGTCTAAGAAAACTTTATTAAATTTGTGGGGTTACCATAAGTCAACAGGTGACTTGAAAATACATGCTCACAGATGTAGTTTTAAAAGTTCAGGAGCCCTTCAGAAAAAAAAAAAGATATGAGAGCCAAAGAAACATGGCTAAAAGACTGAGAGCTTGATTTTTAAGAGGTAAGACCTCAAAGCCCTCTACCTGAAGATATGAATCTATTAATTTCAGTTTCTCTCACATTACAATGTAATGAACAACTAGTTTTTTTCCTCCTGTTTATCCTACAAAGGAAATTGCAAGAAGTTTTTCTCATACTCAGATGAAGCAAAATTTTCACCCACCTTATCACAAGAAGAGAAAAACAAAACAAAATGTAAGTCATTTTAATAACATAGGTGATAAAAAATATAGTCTCTGCAGGTGAAAATACACATGGCTTTCATATTCACACTGCAGATGTTTGAAGCCTTCAAAAAATGGAAAACATGTAAGCAGTAGTGATGTTGTTGAAGTTCCCAATTACCCAGTAGGATGCAAATTTGTTCATCTCTTACTGATCAGCCATATTATTTATTGACCAGTGTTGAGAGGACCAGGAGCTCAAAGCCTGCAGCTTTGCAGACACACACAAAAAAGTTCTTTAATGCTAAACTTTTAGTCTTGCTCAAATTTTCCTTGATTGCTATGAAACTGTGTCAGCTACAAAGCCAAGTACTTTGTTGAAATACAAAATTGTTAAATGCTCACTTCTTACTCTCAATATAACTCTGGTTGATTGCTATGAAATACTACTTGACTCAACAGCCTTTGATGAGAAGCTTCTATATTTGGGTCAGTCTTGATTTTTTCTTTCAAACTTTTTTTTAAAAAAGCAATAGCCTATATAATCTTTTGCAATCTTCTTTTACTTACAAGAGTGCTTTCTTCCATAGGGTGTGTATGGCTTGGATGTCAAGTATTTATGATAAGACAAGTGCCAGACATTATAATTTGGAGTAGAAGTGTTAGGGTGAGATAATACATTACCAGTGATCATGTGCTAACATAATGACATAAGATAGAATAGTGAAAAAATAGTACAAGAGCAGTTTCCCCTGCTCCCTGAATGCTCACAAAGATAATTATCAAGTGCTAATAATAAGCATTGCTAAAATTATTGGTGAGCAAGAGATGCAAATTGTCATAAGCTTCATTCTGATAGGCAAGAATGAATCATTTTACCATTTCTTTCCCTGTGGGTTACAAGAAAATCCTCAAAAACCATGCAATTTTGGGGGCATTTGCAGTTTGGGATTTGCTGTGCAAAAGATCCACATGTGGGCATTTTCTTATACATAAAATGTCAATGTTGTTTTCTGCACAGAAAAATCATTTGTGCAGAATATTTCCTGAATTGCAAAGATTCTTGTTTGTCCTGGATTCTCTTCACTTGGGTTTCCTGACACTTAGGCAACAATTTTCCACTATTATTTTAATATTTTTGAATATTATTTTCATCTTGTTTTCATGACCTGAGAAATCCTGGGATAGGGAACTTTCTTGGAGCAAAAAAAATTCACCACAACTTAAAGATTGTATGGTTGGCAAAGTTAAGAGTACATCCTTAAGCATGTGAGAAGTGACAAGCAAAATTCAGTTATCAGTTATTTATAATAGGATTTAAAATAAATAAATGAATTAGTAATTTTGCTATTTCCCTCAAATTTGTGGAGAAAGAATTTGAGAGTAAATGTTAACATGTAGAAGAAACCTAAGTTGATAGATTTGTTCACTCTGGCCAGGGCTTTGACTGACTAATTCTAAAATTTCTGCCTTTCCTTCCCTGTGTATTCAACCATGTTAATGTTGAAATAAATAATAACTTTAATTTGTCCCAATTCATTTAAAAAATAATTTAGAAAAATCCACAAATATAACATATTTGAGTTAGGAAGATAGTTTTAAAGAAAAAATGAATATAAGAAAAAGCAAAACTGACTTTCCTGAGCTAATTTAGAAACCGATGAAAAAGAAACCCCCCCCCCCGATGCATTAGGAGGGGTTCTCTGTTGCACAGACCTATTAAAGAAGCTGACACCATGATTTGCTGGGCAGGCAGGAAGTCCCACCCTTCCTGAACCACCAGCCAACCGGGGGGATCTCGCGAGATACCTAGCATACTCGTAATCTCGTGAGACCATGGATCTCGTGAGATTACCAGTGAGATTTGGGGGCTATTTAGCCCTTGGCTACCACGTGGCAGCAGCCATTTTAACAGAGCAGTCAAGTGAGGAGCTTCAACTGCTCTGTGCTCTGGGCCTGGCGTGGCCTATATTTTAGATGCACGGCCTTGCTTTCGGGTCTGCTAGGCCTTGGAGGCCGGGAGAGGTATCCAAGCTCTCCCAAGGTGGCAAATTCAGGGCCTGGGAAAGGCCCAGTGTGGCCTGGAGAGGCCAGTCATGGAGCAGCCCAGGCTGCGAGGCCCTTTGAGCCACTTAATTATTGCGGCTGGTGGGGTAAGGCCTGGGTAGGCCTGTAAGCCCGAGCGGCCTGTTTTTTCAGGCCCGGCTCTGGGTTTCAGCCCAGCAAGCCTCGGTGGGGGTGGGGGTGCCCAGTTTAAGGGTCTAGTGTGGCCTGGTTCCCTGGAGAAGAGACAGCCTGGTTTGGTTCACCTTGAGTCCTGATAAGGTCATTTATTGATGCTAATACACTTACTAGAAATACCCTGGCTTGGTTTATGTGTCCCTGCTTGGGAATTGATAAGGTCATTGCAACCTAGTGTGTGTACCTGCTTGGGACGGGTGCTTGTGGTTGGGGACCCGTGCTTTTGGATACTGTTTAGTCCCCACTTGGGACATTCTTACACTCTGCCCTTTTTGTGGGGGGGGGTTAACTAAAGGGTGTAGCCCTTAAGGGAACACTATACAAAAGACAATCTTGTTATTTGGACTTGTGTTTTATCAAGTCATCATGCCTCACAGCAAGGCCCAGTCTAAATGGCACGCAGCGTCTGCTGGGCTTAGTGCTGGTCAGTCAGTACCTAAGTGGGCATCTGAATCCCAGGGCAGAGAGGATGAAATTGACGCTCACTTAGCACAGATGGACCAGACCATGCAGGCTTGTGTAGCGGTTTGTGAGCAATTGGCTCAGAAGGAGGTGCAGGGTCCTAGTTCAGGATCCCAGGCTGTACATCTCCAAATAAAGATCAAATGGTGGGATTGCAGACCACTCAGGTGCAATTGGCTTCATCACCTGATACGTCGTTGGATGGCATGGCACGTGTTCACCTGACTACCTCAGCTATGGAGGTTGGGCAACTAACCGTAGCTGACGTAATGGAATTGTTGAGAAAAGTACCTGGTGTGACACAACAGGGAGCGGCTGCCCCTGTGTCAGCGCAGCCCACTCTGGCAGATTTGTATAATTTTTTTTTCCAGAAAGCTGTCATTTCAGGGCAAGGCAGTGGAATGGCCCCTGAAACATCGGAGGCATCAAACAGGGATGTGGGAAGTGCTTTTTCCACCCTTCATCAGAGCACCTGAGCTACAGTCGTTGCATACTTGGGGGGAGCTACGAAAGCATCAAGTGATGCTTCACAGCAAGTGTCAAGTCCAGGTTTGTCTCATTCATTGGCTTCTTTCCTCAACTTGGTATGGGCTCCAGATGGACAGGTCAGTCAGAGTGGTCAAGCGGAATGCTCAACATCTGTATCTCTTGGTGCATCTTCAATAACACCTGGGACTTCTCAGGTACCTCAGTTAAGGGTGCAGGCTGAGCAGCCCTCAGCTAAGGTAGGTGACTTGAGTGGGGCGCTGACTGTGGGAGCATTAGCTGTAGCAGGGGCAGACAGAGAGGCTGAATGCAACCCTTATGCAGGGATGTCCACTACTTTAGGATCACACCTTCCGCTTGCCACAAAAGAAAGGATCTGGAAAGGGAAATTTATTGATTTGTTTCCCCTTACATTTCATGATCCTGAAGCTCAGATTATGGTAAAGGATGGGGTTGTGTTTAGTTCACCAAAATAATTCCAGGCTCTCAAGCGCCCTAAGCCTGAGAGGAACTTTGTGAACTGGATGATGGGCTTCACCATTTACAGGAGGCTTATTGAGGAGAAAGAGCCCATAAAGTCTCCTGATTTTTCTAAATATCAGGAGATAATGATTAAGGCATACACCAATTGCCATTTTAACCAAAGGGGGTCTGCTTGGCTCCAGTACGATGAACAGTTTAGGATGAGGGCCACTTTAGACCATTCTTTGTCATGGTGGCATGTACAGTCAGAGTTGTGGGCGGATGTTATGATTGGGGCCTCCCCTTCGAGCAGGTGTGACAATGGCTTTGTGCCTATGGTCATGCAGCCGAGAGGGCAATATATGAGGCCTAGCATGGGGGATAGAAAAACAACGGGACTCTGTTGGGATTACAATTCAAATAGAATACCTGCGGAGGCAATCACCCAGGCACTTCCTTTTTCAGAGGTAAAAAGTCTGGGGTTGGGGTCCCTTCTCAGTCATCCACAGCGGGAGGGAAAAACACCAACCCCAATTAAATTGGAAGTTCTGGCTGCATGGCTGCAGATATACCCAAACCGGGATGCCACACAGTATTTGTTGGAAGGTTTTTCATTTGGTTTTCATATACCTTATTCTGGTTTTAGAGTTCACCAATTTGCACTTAATGTCCATTCAGTGAGGGAGTTAACAGGGATTGTTAGAGACAAACTGGCCAAAGAAATAGCGGCGGAAAGGATATCTGGACCCCATAAACATCTGCCAATTCTGACATTAAGATTGTAACCTTTGGGTGTGGTGCCTAAGAAGGCACCTGGTGAATACCGTTTAATTCACAATCTGTGTTATACCAAAGGGGATTCTGTGAACGGTGCTATCGACCCAGTGTTGGCATCTGTAAAATATGCATCATTTGACTCAGCAGTGCAAATGGTGAGAGCATTGGGCAAGGGAACCCTTTTGGCTAAATGTGACATAAAATCTGCTTTTAGGTTGCTTCCAGTGCATCCTGAGGATTTTGATTTGCTGGGTTTTCAATTTGATAGGATGTACTATTTTGATAAAGCAATGCCAATGGGGTGTTCCATTTCATGCTCTGCTTTTGAAAAGTTTAGTATCTTTTTGCACTGGTGTACGGTCAAGAGGTCAGGCAATCATGCAATTACATACTGTTTGGATGTCTTACTTTTTGGGTATTGAATTGGACACTGTTGAATGTTTATTGTGCCTTCCAGTTGAAAAACTGAAGTCAATGAGACAACATGTCAGGGTAATGAGGAGAAGAAACAAGGCCATGCTGCATGACTTCCAATCCCTGACAGGTTTGTTAAATTTTGCTTGTAGGGTTATAGTACTAGGTCAGGCCTTTTGTGCTCAATTATACAATGTCACAAAAATGATGACTGTCCCTCATCACCATATTTGAATTAGGATTGGGATAAGGGAGGATTTGAAGATTTGGGAGTCATTTTTGGAGCAATTTAATGGTGTTTCATTCTGGAGATCTGAAATCTTTTAAAGGTGGACTTTCAGGTACACTCCGATGCTCTTGGTGTCCACGGCTTTGGGGTATATTGGGAAGGTCAGTGGGTGGCTGAGAATTGGCCTCAGTCTTGGGTGAATGACGGTTGGACACGCAATCTTACTTTCCTTGAACTCTTCCCTATTGTGGTGGCAGTTCATCTGTGGCCAACCCAATTTGCAAACAGAAAGACCCCC
>CM034706.1:148163458-148174001 GCA_020142125.1 Phrynosoma platyrhinos
GGATTGTGTTGTTGTAGGCAAACTCGGCCAGCAGGAGCAAATCGACCCAGTTGTCCTAGCGGTAACTGACATAGCAATGGAGGTACTGCTCCAGGGTGCCATTGGTCCTCTCTTTCTGACCGTCAGACTATGGGTGATGTGCCGAGGACAGATGGGGCGTGATGCCCAGGAGCCGGAGCAATCATGACTTTGTATCCCTGATTTCAGCTTTGACTTTCAGTTTGCTCGTTCTCTCACTCCGTGCAAGGTTTGTGGACTCTTTCCAGCTGCATAGCTAATTACCTTGTTGAGCCATCCTTATCGGCGTAGGTTTGTGTGTGCTGGCCGCAGTCCAGGACAGAATAAACTCTGGCCATACTCCAAGCTGATAACAGTATGGCAGAAGCAGCTTTAGTTAAAGAACTTTTGGAGCAGAACCAAAAGCTGACAGCACAAGTTGCTATGCTCACTCAAGCTGTGACAGAGCTTCAGAACCAAAACCCAGTTCCTCAGCTTCCTGCACCCCCCCAGCCCAGACCCAGGACAAAGTGCCTTACTGCTCTACCTGAGAAATTTTCTGGAGACTGGGCTTTGCTTGATAGTTTTTTGGCCAGCTGCCAGTTGTATTTTTGCATCAGGGAGGCAGATTTTCCTAATGAAATGATGCCCATAAGGTGGCTTTTGTGATCAGTCTGCTGTCTGGCCTAACTAGCAAATGGGTGACACCCTACCTCAGGGGTAGGCAACCTTTCCTCTTTAAGGGCCGAGGGACTTCAGCTCCCAGAATCCCAGGAGCTATTGGCCAAGATGGGACTATTGGCCAACATGGCTGAGGCCTCTGGGAGCTGAAGTCCCTCGGCCCTTAAAGGGGAAAGGTTGCCTACCCCTGCCCTACCTGAATGCCAATAGCCTGGTGCTTGCTGACTGTCAATCCTTTGAAAAGGAGTTCAAGGAGATTTGGGGGGATCCAGTTAAAGCAGAGATGACTGAGTCCCTGCTTTTGACTTTGCGACAGGGCCAGGGGTCAGTGGCACATTAATCTATGGCTTTTTGTTTTCTCACCCAGGATGTCACTTGGGGTGACAGTGCCTTGCAGGCTGTGTTTCGGCAGGGTCTGTCTGCTGGGATCCTGGATGAACTGGCCCACTCCAAACCTCCAAAGGCTTTGGCAGCCTTGATTACGCAGGCCATCCGCCTGGACTGCCACCTTACAGCTCAAAGGGAGGCTTAACAATCTGGCCTTCCTCCTCCTTCAGCACTGGTGCCATCGTCTCCTGCAGTTATCCCCTGGCTGCTGCTCCTGGGACCACAGAGGAGCTGATGCAGCTGGGAGGAGCTTGGCCTTAGCTGTCGGGGACAGAGAAGGAGCAGTGGAGGCAGGAGGGCCTGTTTCTTTACTGTGGCCTCTCTGGACATTTTGCCAGGGTTTGCTCGGCCAAGGGAACTTGAACCAAGCCACCGGGAAATGGTGCACCCCAGGTGTAGAGTGGGTTGGTCACCTGGGGGCCTCTTGGAAATCCACCCCTGCTACTTCGGTCTCTCAGAGGGACCCCTTGCTTGTGGCTGATAACCTGTGGCTTCCATCTATTGAACTTTTGCTGGTAGGAGCCATGTTGGATTCAGGGGCCTCCAGTTGCTTCATAGACATGGCTTTTGCTCATCGTCATGGGATCCTGATGGAGGTGCTGCTCGAGCCCCAGCTGGTGGAGACCATTGACGGATGGCTTCTCCAATCGGGCTCTGTGACGCACCTGACTCCAGTGCTCCAATGAAATCCAGGGCCATGTCGAGGAGCTCCATTTTTTGTTAGCAGCGGTCCCTCATTTCCGCTGGTGTTGAGCATGTCGTGGCTCTCGTGGTATGACCCGCATATTTCCTGGTCTCAGCGGGAGGTGCTCTTTGGATCAGAGTACTGTCAGGAACACTGCTGGCTGGAGCGGATCCCAGCTGCAATAATGGCCGGGGTTCAGGACAGTATGGTGACGTTGCCGGAAAAGTATCGGGACTTTGCAGATGTCTTTGATAAAAAGGAGGTGGACTGGCTTCCCTCACACCGGCCCTATGACTGTGCTATTGACCTGGTGCCAGGGGCACCTATTCCGACGGGGCATCTCTACTTGCTCTTGGCTCCTGAGCTTATGGCTCTGAGGGATTTTTTAGAAAAGAACCTGAAGCGGGGCTTCATCCATCCCTCCAAATCCTCTGCGGGTGCCCCAATATTCTTTGTCTGCAAGAAGAGTGGGGAGTTAGAATTAGAATTAATTAATTAGTAATTGGTAATTGTAGACATAGTGAACATGGTTATGAATGTATACAAGGCAGCTAGATTATACAAAAAAATCCCCTGACACACAAACATATCAATAAAGATGAACATATCATTCTATTGCTGGTCAAGATTCAAATGCCATTTTGAGGATCCCAGTACAAACTAGTAACATAGACCTACATCCCCACAAATGTAATGACCCCCCCCCCCCATATTCAGAGTCTCTTGAGACATGAAACTAATGTTTCTATTTTAATTTTGAAAATACATTGCCTATATTTCTGAAATTATGCCATAACATACATTGGGTCTTTTCTGCAATAATCTCTGTACTCCCTCACCCACACTTTTGGTATAAGATGTTAACCAAAGAATGTTGACTATTACAGTATTTTTAAAGTGACTTTTAAATATTTAAATATTCTTTTAGGGTGTTTTTTTTTAAAAAAATAATTTTACTTCCTTTGGTTTCTATGTTCATATACAAACAGAACAACTGGGATTCTCAACTGTCAGAAACCCCCATCAAACAGAATATCGGCAGGAAGGGAATTGTCACAGTTCAGGGCTTATTCTTTGCAAAAAATTAACATGGACCTTTGTGAGCTGGGGGCAGACAAGGAAGGATGTGTGCCACTCTACAGAGCAGTGGCCCACAGTACAGAGAGGGAGACCTCTTCCTTTGTGTGCTGCCCTTCATGACCCAGGGTTTAGGACATACCTGGGGGACTGGAGGATGCAGAAAGGAGAAACCCCAACCTCATAGCAGCAGGAGGCTTGAGAAAAATCTTGTGAACAGTCCAAGTTTAGCATGTTCTGGAAAGGATTCTCCAGTGCTGTAACTCCAGACAAAGTTGATACAAAGCTATATGGTGATTTAAAAATTGAGGATGATACAACTTTGTGATGACAAGTTTGGTTATGAGAGCTGTTTGATTAGAAGTACTTATAGAATCAAACACTTTCTTTAGTTTATCCCATATTTGTTTTGCATCCGTTAAACCTTGGATATGGTATGCAATACTGGGATCTATAGACAAGCAAACATAAGCTGCTGCTTTCTCTGCATTTTCATCAAACTGTTGCTGTTGTAGTCCTGCTTCTGTGGGTCTGTGCTCATTTATTGCTTTAAATAGTCCCATTGTATTTGCATTTTCCATGACCACATTTTATAATTTGTTCCAGTTAATAGTTCAGTAATCTTTGTGGGATTAGGTTTAGCAGAAACCATTCTCTATTATTATAAAAAATAAAAATAAAAAAAAGTTTTAAAAAAATTGCAGTCTATATCTATAGGATAAGGGGTATAAGCAGTATAAAAAATCAAAGATTCTGGGAATCTGGGCTATTAACCCAAAAATGTGGGGTGTAATTTAAGTTTCCAAGGAATTTAATACTATAAAGGAAACAAAAATATACAAACATGAAAGCTAAACCTGTAAGAGTTTGTCTTTCATTAGCAGAATAGCAGAAATGCAATTTTGCTTAACTCTGCTTTCCTAAAGAATGAAGACTTACTCAAAAATGATAACATGTAGCTTGTAGTTTAAACAAACAATAATGGCTTTAATATGCACATTTACATAAAAAACATTAAATCCTAATCTAACTAAAGATGGTTTGGGTAATGAGAGAAAGCATTAACATGTTTTATATAGCAGGAAGATGGAGAAGAGACATGTTAGACATCTTAGAGGCTAAGCAGACAGGCCGCCCTGGGAAGCTGCGCCGCGTGACCGAGGCATCCCCATGCCTTGATCCTGCGGTGCAGCTTCGCCACCCCTGAAAGGAGCACTAAATTAGCGCTCATTTCACAAGTCACCATAAGTGTGCCGCAAAAGGCTGCGGCGCACTTTTGGCGACTCTTCTGCCGCAGTGTGTCCGAATGCTGCGGAGGGAGGTACTCCTCGGAGCGCCGGCCGTGCGGAGGGCCGGCTGCTCCAAGGATGACCTCAGGAGGGGGTTGGGGTGCCGAGCGTGAGGCTGCCCCTACCCTTCCCTGCCCCCAAGACCTGTCTGCTTAGGGGGTTAGACTAACAGACTCACATCAACTGTGAGACTAACAGTTTAGACTTTTGTGAGAGAGACAGTGAGGGGCTATGTAGATGGGCCGCCCCTGCTAGCAGCAGATCGGAGCCACTGCAACCCCACACTGCGGCCCTGATCCTCCCTTTTGCTGCTCCTAAAAGAGCAGCAAAATGCACTGCAGCTCTTTCATGCCCTTTCAGTGCAGCATGTCTACATGCAGCATCAGGACAGCGTCAGTGTGATGTTGGGGCAGCTGGCGTGTGGCTGCCCTGCCCCAACTCCACCCCCCGGGGCAGGCCTTTAGGCTGATCTGCAATGTCCCTTAGTCTTAAAGAAAGAGAGACCTAAATAGGAATCCCTATTTATATAATGAGGGGAAAGAGAATGCATCAGGTTTTTTTTCCAATAGAAGAGCTTGGTTCTGAAAAGGAGTTAAAGACCTTATGTTTTTCTGTTAAACCTATGGGGGCACATGTTTGTGAATAAAGCATTCTTCAGTTATACTTACAAGGTTGCAGAGTCTTCACTGCCTTTGAGATGGAAACACAAGGACAGGAAATAGCATTTTTCTGAACAGAAAACATGATTCCTTAAACAGAAAAATAGCATTTCTGTGAACAAAACAGCAGTTCTTGTGCCAAAAATTTCCCAAAGTGTGAGTAGTCTTCAGAAATTGCATTGTTGTTGAGGACTTGCTTCCAGTGAGGGGGAGGAGTGGATAGGGATGGGATGCTTCCCCATCCATGACCTGAGTGAAAAGTGATTGTGCAAATCACTTTCACAATGCAGCAAGCTGAAAAGTGTTTTCAGCCATCATGGTATTAACAGATTAAACTGTTAATACAAAAATACTGCAAATGATGGCTGAAAGCACTTTCAGCAAGCGTTTTTCAGCCCCCTGCAGTATAAAAATATTTTACGCAATCACTTTCACTCTCGATTCCCTGAAGGGTCAAGTGTGGGTCAAGTGTGAAAGTCCCTCCTGTGATTGGGTAATTTGTATATTTTTTATTGGATTTTTAATTCACCTTCCTCCCAGGATGGGGTCCAGGGTGGCTGTGAGAATGACATTCATGAATATTTTTATTCCTGAGAGAGAGAGAAAAGAGATATTACTATTCATTTATAGAGCAATTCTATAGATACCAGGGGGGATACATAGCAGAGGAGCTACTAAGCCCTACTGGGCCTACACTGGATAGAGCAGAAGGTGGAAGAGGCCATCCACCAAGGCAACCAGGCTTTGTCAACAAGCCCTGGTGCTGGAACTTTGCCCCCAAATGGAATGTTAGATTAATATGAAAAGGAGAAACAATATGGAAGCTGCTGTAATTAGGAAATAGCCCAAAATCCAAAGACAACAGTTTCCAACAAAGCTGTTTTAACATACAGTGGGACCTGACCATCCATGGGCTTGCCATTAATTGATTTGAGCATCCTGTGTTGTCCCAAATGCTGGCATGTGCACATGGCTGCACTAGCGGCCATGCACATGTCACAACACCATTAGGGACAACAGGACTTCAAGTCCCACATTTTTTTCATTTCCACAAGGGCATCCAGAACAGATCACCATAGATAAGAAGGTCTGACATCACATACTCTAGAGCAGGGGTAGGCAACCTTTCCCCTTTAAGGGCTGAGGGACTTCAGCTCCCAGAATCCCAGGAGCTATTGGCCAACATGGGACTATTGGCCAACATGGCTGAGGCTTCTGGGAGCTGAAGTCCCTTGGCCCTTAAAGGGGAAAGGTTGCCTACCCCTGCTCTAGAGGAAAAGAAGCACAAAAAAAGGACACAGCAGTGCTCACTGTAGCAATATACTTTAACATCTCTTTCTCACATTCTGTACTGGGATAGAAGAGCCCCAGTCAAGCAATTTGCTGAAATTAGAAGCTAGAGCATTCAGTAACAGAACAACACTTCTTTTTCACACTTGTCCCTCTCTCAAACCTTGTGTTATCTTTACAATGGAGAGCTTGGGAAGAATTCTTGAAGACATATTGATTGTGAGCCCAATTTGCTAATGAATCATAAGGAGTAACCAACCTTGAATTTGATCTCATTCAGAAGAGTCCTATTTCAGTTGTCCAAATCTGAAGTATACATTCAAACACAGAGAAAAGTTGTAAGGATTTTTGAAAATCTTTGGAAGGGCATTATAAAGGTATATCAAAAGTAAAAGAAACTGAAGCATTTAAGTTCATATGCAGTTTAATTATGTGCACAAGTTTATTAATTTATCTCTTTTCCTATGATCTATTAATTCACATTTTACTTTCCCTCTCACTGACTCATAGATTTCTGCTGTATTCCAGCAACTCATTAAAATGGCAGAACACCTTGTTCTTTTTTTAGTGTCCCTGGCAAGGTCTCTGTCTGTCTGTCATTCCACCATGAAGTTCATGGTGGCATGTGTATGAATATTTCATTTTCTTACATGTCTGAAAGATTCTGATCTATGCAAATGTTATAAATTTGTAAGGAAAAGGAACTGAGGTCATGTCTACTTTTTTTCACCCCTCACCTCCTCACCATCAAAGTGCTAGTTGCACAGGAAAATCAAAATGATGGAGTCTTGATCTCTTCATCCACATATTCATTCCTACCTAATGTGAAGATTTATGCAAAGCTAGCAGGATTTAAAACTGGCCACATTACTTATGGCAAAGGTAAAGTCTAGTACATACTTTAGTGATAACAGGATGATCTCTTTGTAGTTTTCTATTATTAAAATGGAGGCAATAATACATCTCTATTCTGCTTTGGTCAGGCCTCATCTGGAATCTTGTGTCCAGTTCTGGTCACCACAATCCAAAAAAGAATATGACAAGCTGAGGCATGTCCAAAGGAGGGTGACTAAAATGGTGAAGGGTCTGGAAATCATGCCCTATGAAGAGCAACCTAGGCAGCTGGGTATGTTTTGCCTTGAGAAGAGAAGGTTAAGAGGTGATAAGATAGCCTTACTTAAGTATTTGAAGGTATGTCATATTGAGGATGGAGCAAGCTTGTTTTTTGCTACTCCAGAGACTAGAACATGGAGCAATAAATAGCTGAGAAGGGATCCAAACCCTGAGTCTATCATATGGAGTTTATCATATAGATGATGGGATAGGGATGGGATGTTCCCCCATCCTTATCCAATCCGTGACCTGAGTGAAAATGATTGTGCAAATCACTTTCACATTGCAGCAGATTGAAAAGTGCTTTCAGCCATCATGGTATTAAGAGGTTAAGCTGTTAATACAAAAGACTGCAAATGATGGCAGAAAGCGCTTTCAGCAAGCACTTTTCAGCCTGCTGCAGTGTGAAAGTGATGTGTGCAATCACTTTCACTCACACTTCCCTGTGAAGTGTGGATCAAGTGTGAAAGTCCCTCCCATGATCAGGTAGGAAGGATGGGACAGGGACAGGACAATGATGCCCCATTCTTCATGTGATAATCTTCATAGTCCAACACTGAAATTACTACACCATGCTGGTCCTCCTGAGTATCTCACCAAACTTCAAATCCCTGGATTCCATAGGAAGTGCTATCAGTCTACTGTAATTGAACAGAGTATACAATTGTATTGTAAATAAATCATTTACAGTGTCACTGTTGCCATACTGCATAGATGGGGAAGTTGTTTTCACCCGAAGGGCTGAATTTAGCCACAGTGATAAGTCATTTAAAAAAAAATACCACTAGATCACTAAAAATACTGCAAAATCAACTTGGAGTATCCACTTCATTTTGTTTCTGGTCAACATTCAAACATTTTTGCACCCACTTGGCTGACAGCTTCTGCATAGCCAACTACTCATGAATTATAAACTCAATGTGTTCCTGAAATACCTCCAGTGTCTTAGCAATTGTTTTAGCTGAGATTTGCCAGTCTGCCAAAAACCAGTCATAAACACACTCAACTATACCAGGAATTGACACTGTTGAAGGCCTCCCAAACCTTACTGTATCTTCATTTTCAAAATCTCCATGGCGAAAGCTGGCACACCACTATTTCATGGTTGAGTATGATGGACACTTGTCACTCAATATTTGCATCATACACTCATGGATATTTTTTGAGTTTTTTCTGTGGGAGCAGAAATTCATGACAGCCTGGACTTCAGCACTTCAAAATTCCAGACTTCAGCACTTCAAAATTCCATACCTTTCACTGACATGGTTCTATCAGTGATCTGGAAACATTTTTTTAGAAATTAGAGCTATGATCCTGAAAATTCACAATTTACAATTTAAAATAACACTCTTTCAAGCTACAATAACAAAATTATGCTCAGATTTTGGGAAGTGGGTTGGGCCAAGAACTTTTCAGCCTGCCCTCTTAAAAGTTAGCAAGGATAGCACTCTGGACAATCCCTTTACAGATACATATAATTTATTAGAATATAAGTGTACATTAACATCATCTATGTGATTCTGTGTTTCAAGTCTGAGGTAGCTAGCCTACAATGTTGATAAAATACTCTAGTGTCCCTGAAAGTCTACCTCTGAATTCCATGTTGAGTCCAGAAAGGACAATAAATAAATAAATATGACATTACAGAAAGACTAGTTGGGTATCTTGCTACATAAAGAAACAGTGCATATTATTGCTGTTGGTGTTATGAAGACAGAGTTGTCATCTTATTACCCTACAAAGGGGGGAAGCAGATGGCCAATTGGGCCGTTTTGGGTCAGGGAAGGGGAGGGTCAGCCAAATGATCGGAGTCCTCAGAGCAGCCGGCCCCCCGCACGGCCGGCGCTCCGAGGAGGACCTCCCACTGCAGCATCCATACATGCTGCAGCAGAAGAGTCGACGAAGGTGCACCACAATCTTTTGCAGCATACCTTTGCTGACTTGTGAAAGCTGCACCAATTTAGCACTCCTTTCAAGGGGCAGTGAAGGTGTGCTGTGGGGCTGAGGTGTGGGGATACCTTGGCCACGCGGCGCAGCTTCCTGGGGCGGCCCACGGCCACCCATCTGCTTCCACCCATAGTGGGATATCTTTGATCCTAGAACAAATTACTGAATGTAGAAGGAAAGAAGCTTGCTTTTACCCTATGTTCATTTTTATGTATCTGTAAGTGCATGCCTGATTTCCATGTCTGGTTTCCCTCTTCTGTGTATCTGAATTCCTAACCAGCCAATTCTATGTAACACTTAGGTCATCTAACCCTCTGGTCTCAAACACTGCAGACATTTTCTTGGGGAAAAAAATGAAGAAAATAACAAGCTAATTGTTTTGAATGATGTCTACAATTGTGTGGGGTTTTTTTTAAATTTTAGTACCTTAACCAGATACAGAAGAACAAAAATCTTGCGCTTTATCTCTTTTTTTGACAAAAATCTCACACTTAAAGAATGTTTAGTTGCATGTGCTAATACTCATAGACTGCACACACCAAACCTGGATTCCTTGCACATTTGCTGGATCAGCAGAAATAATTCTGTGTATCTACAGCTGTTCAGCTATAGGTTCTCCACCTGGCAGGAATCTTGCAAATTCTGGTTTTTGAGTGAGTGCAAAGTGTTATGAGTTATGCCCCATAAATATCAACATTTAACTTTGGTGCATAAAGCAGGAAGCTGTCAGTTTCCAGAGTCTGCCAAATTATTAGGAAGGCAGACAGGTAGGACTGCTAGCCTGGATCCCTTTCTATCATGAAGATGTCCAATCTACCATTTTGGGGCAAGATTTTGGAATGTGTGGTGGTTTCCCAACCCCAGGGGTTTCTGGATGAAATGGATTAACTAGATCCATTTCAATCTGGTTTCAGGCTTGGCTATGCAACAGAGACAGTCTTGATGAATGACCTACACAGGGAACTGAACAGGGGAATTATGTTGCTGTTAGTTCTGCTGGACCTCTCAGTGACTTTCAGTACCATCAACCATGGTATCCTTCTGGGCCACTTCTCTGGGATGGGACTGGGAGATGTTGTTTTACAGTGATTCCATTCCTTTCTGAAGGGGCGAACCCAGGAGATGGTGCTGGGGGACTCCTGCTTGACCCCCTGGCCTCAGGGTTCTGTGTTGTCCCCTGTGCTATTTAACATATACATGAAGCTGTCCAGTATTGGAGTGCAGTGTTATCAATATGCCAATGACACTCAACTCTACCATTCCTTTCCACCCCAATCCAAGGAGACTGTCCTGGTCCTAAACCAATGTCTGTCATCAGTAAAGGACTGGATGAGAGCAAACAAGTCGAAACTTAATCCAAACAAGACAAAGGTTCTCCTGGTCAGTCGGAGGGCAGATCATGGAATAGGGATCCAGCT
>CM034706.1:148205762-148216493 GCA_020142125.1 Phrynosoma platyrhinos
AATATATATCCCCAGCCACAAAAAAGGAGACACAAGAGACTGCAGCAAGTATAAAATCATATCACTGATCTCCCAAGCAAGCAAAATCATGCTTAAAATTCTGCAAACATAGATTCGAACTATACATGGAGAGAGAAATCCTTGAGGCCCAGGTGGGGTTCAAGAATGGAAGAGGCACGAGAGACCACATTGCAAATATACAATGGCTAATGGAGTGCACCAGGGAATTCCAAAAGAAAACCTGCATATGCTTTATAGACTATAGCAAAGCCTTTGACTGCATAGATCATGAAAGGCTATGGAATATCCTTAAGACATGGGGGTGCCAACACATCTGATAGTCCTGATGAGGAATCTGTACTCAGGGCAAGAAGCTATTGTCAGAACAGAACATGGAGAAACAGAATGGTTCCCAATTGGCAAAGGGGTCAGACAAAGCTGTATCCTTTAACCTCATCTGTTCAACTTGTATGCAGAACATGTTATAAGAAAAGCAGGCTTGAGCACAGAAGATAGGGGAATGAAAATTGGAGGAAGGAATATCAACATTGTTTTATATGCAGTTGATACTATAATACTAGCAGACAACCTCACAGACCTGGAGCACCTACTAAGCAAGATCAAAGAAGAAAGTGCAAAGGCAGGCTTAATGCTGAACATAAAGAAAACAACAATAATGACCACCAAGGACCTTCACAAGTTCAACCTAGACAAGGAAGAAATAGGAATAGTAAAAGAATTCCCATATCTGGGAGCAAACATTGATAGAAATGGAAACTACAGTCAGGATCTCAGAAGAAGACTAAGAATGGGGAGGGTGGCTATGAAAAAAGTAGAAAAGATTCTAAAATGCAAAGATATGCAACTCAGAACAAAAGTGACAATCATACAAGCCATCGTATTCCCGGTTACCATGTATGGATGTGAGAGCTGGACAGTTAAGAAAAATGATAGGAAGAAAATCAACTCCTTTGAGATGTAGTGCTGGAGAAGAATGCTGAGGATCCCATGGACAGCTAAAAGGACAAACAAGTGGGTCCTAGAGCAGATCAAACCGGAAACCTTGGAAACCAACATGACCAAACTGAGGCTGTTGTACTTTGACAAGAGAGGACTCATTGGAAAAGACAAAATGGTGGGAAAGGTGGAGGGAAGTAGGAAGAGAGGAAAGCCACATGCTAGATGGATGGACTCTGTTAAGGAGGTCACAGATATGGGTTTGCAGGAATTAAGCAGAGCAGTGGAGGACAGAGTGTTTTGAAGATGTCTCATCCATAGGGTTGCCATGAGTCAAGATTGACTCAAAGGCAGTTAACAACAACAAAACATTGTTTGTATTGTCCAGACTGTCTTGACTTCTGAATTAAAGAGAAGAGTAAAATGTAGGGATAGTTAAACCTGACAAGCTCAGTTTTGCTCAGATTTCTGCATTGTTATATTTGTTCTGCTCATTTCTGCATCAAATTACTTTTTTTTTTTTGGCCTGCATGAAATTGTTGGTGTCATGTGCCTCCAAGTTATTTCCAACTTATGGCAACCCTAAGGTGTAGGGTTTTTATTTTATTTTATTTTATTTTATTTTATTTTATTTTATTTGCCTTCAATCATTCCTGATTTATGGTGGCCCAAAAGTGAACTTATCAGAGGATTTTCTTGGCAAGTTTCTTCAGAGGGGGTTTGCCATTGCTATCTCTGAGGCTGAGAAAGTGTAACTTACAAGTGTAATTACAAGTGTAATACTCAGTATGTTTTCATGACTGAGTGAGGCTATCCTATATCATAGGATTTTCTGGATCTGAGAGTATGTGACTCATCCAAGGATCTCCAAAGTCATAGTCCAATGATCAAACCACTACACCATCCTGGCTCATGCATGTTTTTAAAAATATACACATTTTATACATTTTTAAAAGTACTATTTTTCCATGTATTTTCTCAATAAAATAAAGCAGTGTGTGTGTGTGTGTGCGTGTGTGTGCGCATGCGCTATTGTTGTTAGCTGTCTCTGAGTCAACCCTGACTCATGGCAACCTTACAAATGACACGGCTCCAAACTCCCCTATTCTCTACCTCCCTGCTCAGGTCCTACATGCTCAGACACTGATTGAGTATCCATCTGGTATGTGGTCTTTTCTACTGCTTTCTACCTTCCCCAGCATCCCTGTCTTTTCTAATGAGTTGTGCCTTCTCATGATGTGGCCAAAGTATGAAAGCACAAACACACTTTTTTTTTGTATGCACTATCTCAAAGGTATCCAATTTTTGAACATTCATATTCACTTTCTAATTTGTTAGCTAGGAAGAAATATGGAAATTTCATCACCTCATTTGGTTTCCAGATGCAAATTTCATAGGCCAGCACTGCATGAAATAATTAATTTCTTCATTTTGCTCATCCCTAGAGTGTTTTTTTTTAAAAGAAAAGAGAAACCATGGAAAATCAGTGATTGTTTTCCAGTGACAGAGTGATGAAATTGTGTTGTTTTCACAGTCTGTTTGATTATTTTAAGAAAACTGTTAGAGACAGAAAGTACAATGTGTCATTGAAGAGATTGCTGCTTACTCTTCATTGACATTACTTTAGACATTTTTATTGGCCAGAAGCACAGTGAAGGAAACTTTGCTTCCCTAACTTATGGTTCCATAGCAGTAACTTGCATATAGTGAATTGGTCAAAGCAGGGTTTTTTTAAGTGTGTAAGAGTGTGTGTGCATGCAAAAGAGAGAGGGAGGGGCATAAGGAATTTGCTTATAAGTATATCCCTTCCATCAATACAGTCTAAGCCTAAACTCAAACCTAAACATAAATCCAATAGCAATAATAAATAGCCTTAGAATGACTACTTTTATGACATTTATGTGAATAATGCATTTATCTGCTCCTCCCTCTTGGTACAAATGAGATAAAAAGTATAGTTAGAGAAGAGAAATCTGACATTATTGCTTTCTTTCACATTCAGTTAAAGAATTAAAAAATCTTCTTGTGCCAAATATGCAATTTGTGAACATTGATAAATTATTCATAAAATGAAATGAAATGGCTCTCATTTAGAGTAGCCACATACAATATGTATATTTTTTTCCAGTATGGAAAAAATTGCCACATAGGTGGAAAGATGAAGATCCTTCCACACACAAAAAGTGTAACCCACATTAGCACTAATGTGTTTGGGTACTCAGAGATTCAAACCTTCATTCTTAAGAGTGAAGCATTCAGAATGTGGGTCTCGATAGATGAGTCATGGAGCACACTGCTCTCTTAACTAGGTCAATGCAGATGTTTTGGCCCAATCTGGACATTCCACACTGCTTGCTAACCACATATTTCTAATCCAATTCCAATTTCTATGCATATTTCTAATCTTTTATGTTTCCAAATGACTTTCTGGTGCCTAAAAGTACACATTTCATGATATTTCCTTAGGTTAGGTTGCAGAACAAGAACTTGTGGTAATTCTTCTTTAACACTGCTGTTTTCCTGAGCCAATTTTATTTAGTTTCGAAGAGTAAAAAATAAATAAATGATTGAAATGTCAAATGGACCAGTTAGGGACATTTTCAGATTGTTTTGTTCATTGAGAATGTATTTATTTATCCTTCAAAAGGAATGGCTTCTTCTTTTCAGAAGATGTTTGGTACATGTGATGTATACAGATGCAAATTTACTCCATGATAACAAAATAGGATGACAAAGCCTGATAATCTGTGCCAGAACCATGTTCTTTCTGTTACGTCCATTATATTTTGCATTATGCTGCTAATAAATTATTGTAAAACTATGAAGGAAATAGAAGTTAGTGAGACTTTTTTTGAAAATTTTTGAGAAATCAAAAAACAAAAAAACAAAAAACCACCCTGTATTTTTAAATTGTTGGCTCATCTTTGATACTATCTCAAGAAAGGTTAAGTCAACCTCTAGACCATTTCTGCCAGTTTTGTTTGACTTATCTGATTCCTTTCTTTGTCCTGTCTTCATCTATTTTTATAAAACAAATGTGTTTTTTATATCTAAGTAATTTAATAGAAGGTTCTAAAATACTTTTATGTTTCAGGATGTTCAAGGGTATGAGATATGGCACCCATTTCTCTTTTAGTTACAGACAAATTCTATTAACCAGACAAAAGGACAAAATCTACAAGATAATTGGCAACAAGTTTAGAACCTGGGGCTTACAGAATACCCGATTCTTCACTATCATGAAAAATAGACACATTCAAGTCATTGCCCTCTGTCCCCTTCTCCTGAATATCAGCATCTCATACAGCTGTTTCTCAGAAGGGTATACCTTCTTTTATTCTCACAGGTCCTTATGGGTGGAAAATACAGAAATTATTGGGGGTAAGATGGAGAATTTAGGGAAGCTCTTACTAAAATTATTGTAAAATCTCTTTACATCTCTCCTGACCCCTCATTTTTTTTTAGCCAAATTATAAATCTCTTTCAGTAGAATGCTAAAACGATAGCTAACTAGCCATCATATTGGGGCTGGACCTCCTTTGTTCTCATTGTACATTGTATACTGAAGAAAAACTATACTTACTTCACTGGCTTGTCAATTATTAAGTGAAAATTCATCTTTCTCTGAATTGAGTCCTTGATTGACAAAATAATGTTTGGTGTCAAGTGTAATTCCCCCATATACTTTTTTTTGGGGGGGGGAGGTCACTGAAGAGGTTGGCATTCCCTTTCTCCTTCTAAAACAACCAAAGTCCTACCAGGGCTTACTATGTTGCTCCAGTAACCCTCATTCTGTGACTAGAGGAGAGCAGAGAGCAATTGGAGAAATAGCTATGTTCCTATAGCCAGATACAGATGACATCATCTGCTGAGACCTCAGAAGGATGCCCAGCTGATCATAGTGGAAAGGTGTCCATGGCCAGTCACATGAACAGCATATGCCAGTAATAAAAAGGTTAATATGGTCTCCACAGTATTGATTTTTGTTGTTGTCATTGTTTCAAGAAAGAGTGTGGCTATATCATGAGACTAGAGGAGATGGATCCTGACCATAGTCTCCACCCAAACATCATCTTTAAAAATTGTCTGTTGTAAAAGAAGAAATGTCAACTGCAATGTCAGTCAAAAAGCAAGCTTTACAAGTGTCAGCATTTATTTGAAATAAAATATGAAGCGTTGCCTAAGCCTTGTCATATGAAAGTACTAAAAGCACATAGTGGAGAGAATTATCACAGCTTGCAATAATCAGCCTAAGAAGATTAAACGGCTGAATTTTTCTTTTGCTTTTCTTTCCTGAGCTGGGTTTATCTTCATTCACAGGGTAACTGCAGATGATGACTGGCAGACTTGGAAGGCAAATGTTAGTCTTTTGAGGTTCATCTTTGAAATCATGTCCTGATTCTTTTTAGCCTTACTCTCAAGCCTTTGTATTCAAGCACCTCCCTTCATTTATCTAATCTATCCCTGTCTGATGCCAAGAAACCCATCTCCTTTGCTTAAACAGTTTATCACTTCCATAATGCAGAAAAAGTGACCAGAACAGCATCAATGTGCCATGCTGACAAAGTCCTCACACATACTAGACACGGTGCTATGGGACTGTGCACTTGAGATCAGTTCCAAGTAGTAATGGCTTCTTGAAGAATCAAATGTCAAATGAAAACAAAAAGCCAGAAGGATAATGTGTACAACAGTTAGAGATGTAAAACAAAATTCTTTGTCATGTTATTTGACACACTTGTTGAAAATTAATAGCCCTCATGAAGGTTCTGTAGTATGAAAACAAGAAAACACACACTCTCTCCCTCCACTTTGTTTAGTTTTCATTATTTTTGCTCAAATTGTTTCTGCCCAAAACAATAATCTTTTTTTCATCCCATCTGCAGATTTGGCCTCCCTGATTGATGGGTAGGCCAAGGAGGGGCAGGACTTCTGCTTGGCACTGGCCCCCATTGGCTGGAAGGCCTATAAAAGGCCCTGTGGTTGAGGGGGATGACACAATTACACTGCTGGAGCCCACACAGGCAAGAGCTCTGGACAAAGAACTTCTGCCTCCCAGCAAGTGATGGCGGTGGTGGCTATGCCAGAGCCAGCATCAGCTCCAGCAGTTTGGGCATGGGCAAAGCACAGCCCGTGCCTGCAACAAGCCTGGAGGCACTGTGAGCAAGGCTTGGGGGGCCCATTTGGGATATGGCCACCCACAGCAAGTCCTCCTGGGTGGGAACTGGAACTAGCAGGCCAGCTTTGGCTCAACCTGGTGCCCCACTCCACCCCACTATGTTCCAAGTTTGGGGAACACTCTTGCAGCTCCTGTCATTGCCCTGGGGAGAGCTATGCCCATCCAGCCTCCCTAGTGCCCTGGAGCAAGGCACACCCCCTTTGCCTCCTGAACACCTTGGGGGCTAGTCACATTCCCTCATCTTCCTCAGTCCCCCTGGGGGAGACACATTGCTTTGGGCTCAACTCAACCTCTCAGCCTTCTGGGGTGCCCTCAGGCATGTCACACTTTCCCAGTTCCCCTGAGGGACAAGTTACACTATCTCAGCCTTGAGGTTGGTCCAACACAACTTCAAGACACATAGCTCAAATGGCCCCCAGAAAGGTGAGGAGGAGGGTGGTGCCAGCACAGACCTCTACAAGGGGACAGACTGGACAACCAAAAAGATAATGGGTTTCCTTGGCCCCCAAAAGCAGGCAGAGGCAGGCCACACTAGCGGCATCACCCACCCTCAGCTCACCCACAGCTGTGAGTGATGAGGTGTTTAAAGGTTTCTCTCGCACCTTTTCAGCCTTTGTCCAGCAGATGGGTGCATTGGGACCATGCCTTCTTATGAGGTGGGCACACCAGTACCCATAGGGCAAAGCATGGCTGCAGCCCCTGAGTAGCCCTAGGGGCCAAAAGGCCAAACATCAGAGAAGGCATACAGTGGCTTCTCCCAGCAGCAGCAGTTCTTCCATCTGGATTATAGTGAGCAGCTAGTTGGCAGAAGAGGGGGGGGGGAGCTGCAGAAAGAGACAAAAAAAAGGGCTTTTGCAGACTGTCAGAAATAGTGCAAATTAAATCCACTTTAACTGCCCTGACTCAGTGCTAGGGAATCATGGGAACTGTAGTTTATTGTGGCACCAGAGCTCTCTGACAGAGAATGTCTCAGAAAAAACTACAATTCCCATGGTTCCCTATCATTGAGCCAGGACAGTTAAAGTGGACTCAATTTGCACTATTTCTAGCAGTTTGCAAAGGCCCAAAGACACAGAGAAAGATCAAGAAGTTGTGGGCCAAAAGGGACAGGGTTAGTGAGTTGTCCAAGCTGAGCAGTAGGGATGACTACTGGGTGGACAACTGGGTGGTCCAGGGGCTGAACCTATGGGCTGCCAGGCACAAAGCCAGGAACGAAGGGCTGGATTTCCCTATCTTCATGGACAATTAAGAGCCCCCAGGTCTTCATTTGCCCAAAAAGATCAGGAAACATATCCTCAGAGGAATGTATACCAATGTCTTCACATTGCTGAAGCCAGAGCGGGAAGAGGGTTGTTTCCCTGGGTCCAGCAAGAAGGGTATGTGGGAGGCCAAGTGGGTCCCTACGGAGCGGTCCTTCACCAATTGGATGATGGGTTATTCCATTTACATGGGGGGTGGTCACCATGTCCTATCCCAAGAGGGTCTGGCACCTCAATGTCCTCAAGGTGTGGGATATTGCTGGGGAGGTGGCAGCCATTGTGTTTGACACCACCTTTTGCTAGTGGTCTTTCCAAAGCACCAATGCCAGGTGGGACCTCATCAACAATCCTATCTGACTTGTTGAGGTGGGGCCCCACATCAGGTAAAAGGGGGAACCCTCCCATTCATCCAAGTGGGTAGGAAAGAAGGAGTTTAACCTGGGCAAATGTGTGAGGGCACAGTGCAAGTTCGAGCACTGCTATGAGCTCTGTTGGGGCCCCCATGAGAAGCTGGCCTGTTCACTCCCAGTCGGCATGCAGCAGTCCTTTTCCCCAGGACATCCATGCCCGGCAGCCTGTGGAAGGAAGGAGGGAGCAGCAGGCTGTGGAACTGGAGTGCTGGGGGTCAGAAGTGAGCCCCCAAAAGCTGCGTGGGCACCCTTTGACCTCACCCCCCATGTGCGTCCTTCTGCCCTATTTCCTCTCCTCATACATTGCCAAGACAGGAAATTAACTACCTTCATGGCAACAGGTTTCATCCAGGGTTTCAGAATCCCTGCAGTGAGCCCCAGGATGGCCACTAATGCATCCAACCTCAAATCCACTAGGACATGCCACAGGTATTCATGGCCAAAATCAAGGGGTGAGAGGCTGGAAGGGTGGCTGGCCAATTTGATCCCCCCCTGCCCAATCTTTGGGTGTCTTACCTGGGTGTTGTGCCTAAGAAGGCACCAGGAGAGTTTCACCTCATCCACCACCTTTCCTAACCCCCAGGGTCATCCATCAATGATGCCATCCCACCGGAGCTGTGCTCAGTACATTATGCTCCCTTTGACCATGCTGTCCAACTTGTGCAGGCATGTGGTTGAGGGGGGTGCTCTTAAACAAAGGTAACATCTAGTTGGCATTCTGACTGTTGCCCATACACCCCGACAATTTCTGCCACTTTGGTTTCAAGTTTGAGGGCCAATGATACTTTGACAAACCATGCTCATGGGCTGCTCAATAAGCTGTGAGGCTTTTGAGTCTTTCAGTTCCTTCCTGGAGTGGGAAGTGAAAGTCCATGCAACATCCCCCTTGGTGATACATTACCTTGATGACTTCCTTTTCATTGGTGAGGCCAGCACCCAGGGCTGTGCCAAACTCCTGACAACTTTCCAGGCATTGGCAGCAGAGTTGGGAGTCTCTTTAGCAATGGAAAAGACTGAGGGTCTTACCTACCTTGGAATCCAGCTGGATTTGTTCACAAGTGTTTCTCACCTCCTGGATGAAAAGCTCTGCTCCCTTCTCTCCATGGTACAGGCCACCCTCACAGCCCAAATGACCATGCTCAGGGAAGTCCAGGCACTCTTGGGGCACTTCAGTTTTTTGTGCAGTGTTGTTTTTCTGGATAGGGCCTTCTGTACCCACCTCACCAGGGTGACAGCTGGGATCAAGGCCCCACACCACCACATTCACCTCATCAAGGGCATCAAAGAGGACCTCAGACTTGTGGGAAGAATTCCTCAAGGACTTCAATGGAGTGTCACTGTGGCAGCACCTGTGGGACCTCAGCTGAGGTCTTCAGGTCCACTCTGATGCAGCAGGGAGCTTGAGGTTTGGAGCTTTCTTCCAGGGACACTGGTGCACTCTGCGCTGCCCCCTCCCTAGTGGGAGGAAAGGGGCATTCTTGGGGACCTCAACTTCCTTGACTTCCTCCCTATCTTGGTAGTGATTCATGTCTGGAAGGAAGCCTTTGCCAACAAGGCTGTTTGCTTCTAGTGTGACAACCAGGCAGTGGTCAGCGTGCTCAATCATCAAACCTCCAAGTCGGAGTGGGTCATGCTTCTGGTGGGACACTTTGTCCTGCTGTGCCTCCACAGTAACACCACATTCAAGGCCCATTTCATATGGGGCCTGAAGAATGAAATCACAGATTCTCTCTCTCATTTTCAGGAGGCCAGGTTCTGGCCCATGCCTTGCCCACACCTTTCGCTGTGAGAGGTTAGAAGCATGCTGTGATGCAGGGCATCCTGTCTTTGCTGGCCCTGACTACTCTTAGAGCCTACAAGAGGTCAGTGTCCAAGCTTTTCACTTTTCTGGGTCATCAGGCATCAAGCCACGTTGGGCAGTCTGGTCCCACACCATCTTACAATTTCCTGTATGGCTGAGAGAGTCTGGCATCGCGCCTTGCACCATGTCAGTCATCCTAGCTGGGATTTCCTTCTTTTCCAAGGCTGTGGGGTTCAGGGATCCTTGTTCTTCCTTTATGGTTAGGAGGGTCCTGGAGGGATGCAGGAGGACATGATATTTCTATCAGGTGTAATACTGTTTTAAGGGGGAGGGTTGTGGGTGGAGGGATTAAGAATTGGATTTTAATTGTTGTATTTTAACATGCTGTACACCGCCCCGATTGCGCTGCAGAGGGGTGGGTTACAAATAAAATTTATTATTATTATTATTATTATTATTATTATTATTATTATTATTATTATTATTAACAGGGAAGCGATGGGTGGAAGCCCATTTGCTTCAGTTTGCTCCTCAAGCTCTCTCCACAGGTCAACCATGTCTGCTACTCAAGGGCTGAAACTCAACTCTTCAGGACTGCCTTCATCACTGCATTCTTCAGGGCACTGCAGGTGGGAAAGCTGGTCCCATCCTTCAGCTTGGATGGGTTCAAGTGTTCATATCACAGGATGATGTCTCTGTGGTGGGCAATGCTGTGTTTTTAGTTCTTCACAGGTCCAAGTCTGACCTGTGACCAGTTGGGCAAAGGGTCCACCATCATGCTAAGGAGTTTCCGTGGCTGCTACCTGTGCCCTGTCCAGACCTTACACATATACATGGTATCTCATTCACACATATCAGGCCCTTTGTTCACTCATGATGACAAGGCTCCACTGAATCTGTTCCAGTTAGCGTTGGTGCTCAGTTTGGCCTTGCAGCAGGCCGGGCTGCCAGTAGGAGTTTTTGGTGGACACTTGTTCCAGATAGGGGCCACTACCACTGTGGCGGGGTGCAGCATGCCTGTGGGCTCTATTAAGAAGATAGGGAGGTGGAAGTCTGGCGCTTTCACAGGCTATGTCTGCCTAGGCTTGGATCCTTACTCAACTCAACCATGAGGACTGGGGGTGG
>CM034706.1:148219972-148231615 GCA_020142125.1 Phrynosoma platyrhinos
CGCCACAACAACAAATGCTATCTTATTTGTAATAAATCCTTTTCCTAGTAACTATTATATTACATTAAAATTATAACCTAGTGAGGAATTGCTTCACTTCTTTTGTGTTGCAACTGTAATTTTAAAACGTTGTTAGGATATGACCTTACTAAATATTAGAGGGAAACATTACATGAGTAATATTGGTATTGTGCTTTCTGTTTCTGCCTCACATTCTTTTGGAAGAATAGCAGGGTTTATGGCATTTAAAAAAACAAAACCACTGTAAGTACTTTATCTAGTTAGTTTTGAGAAACAAGAAAGTAAGTTACTTTCAAAGAACTGGAACAATAATGCAACTATGATTTGAGCCTTGGATGACAACTGTAACTAATTACTATTTAAAGTCACCTTCCTACCTTGAGATTAAACATTCCAATAAACATTCATTGAGTTGTAAAGGAGATAGGAAGGTCAGTTTACTAATACATCTGCTTCAGAAGCTGGTGTCAGGCAGGTTACAGAGTGAGCATATGCCACAGATAAACAACAACCATTATCAGCATATAATGGTATGGGTGCATAAATGCATTCTGGCCATGATTTGATAATGGGAGTGTTGCTGGTACACTGAGTATTTCTATTGTCATCTGTGAGGGTGTGTTATTACAGCAATGTAGGTAGAAAAAATGGGGTACCTTTGCTAGTTATAGAGAATTAAGCTGTCCAGATGGCCTATATCAGCAGAAACATTTATATTCAGACTCTACTAAATTCCACAATTTGCATGACAGAATAGAAGTGCTTTCTCTTACTGCAGAAAATCACAGTTCCATTGAAGATTGTCTGATGGTCTCTCCCTTCCCTTCCAGCATGCACTTCTTTGCAGCTTGTATCTTACAACAATACACATCACCATGCCTATTTTATCAATGTATTTCTTTGGGACCATCAGAGCTCCATGTTTTACATGGCTCACGTGAAGACTGACTCACATTTAGAGTTACTAGATGCTATTAGACCTAGCCTTGGCCTTTACTTTCTGCTCCATTAACTTTAATGATGGGAGGAATACAGCAAATCTAGATGTGTTGTATCATAGAATTGCATACTCCATTTGTAGGCCATTTCTCCTGCACAGTGTTGGTGATGACAATTTTGCCCTTCCACCTATTGTTGTTCTCACTTGCCCACTCCTCACTTGTACTAAGAATGGGTGAGTGAACTTATGTTTAAAATGAAACTTTTTGGAAAATTTCAAATGTTGCTTTGCTTTTTGTACATATTTTACAAATTGTACATATTTTAAAATGCAAAAATACACCCATACACCTTTGTTTAAAATAAAAAGGACAGTTCCATACTATTTTATCTTTGTCTTTATTTAGCCCTTTGTAGACAAATGGGAAGGGGATAAGTTGAAGGAGTTTGGATTGTGCCTGCTGGTGCCATCATTTCACATCTGACCTCCATTTGACAAGTCTTGTCAGGGCTTATACATATTGAACAACAAAGAGCTGCATGTATGGTCTGTATTTGTCAAATGGGAGGGGGGATACAGTTCATAGCCCGAATCCTGTTGATGTCATACGTAATGTTCTCTTACATATGTAGTTGTACTTTTTTGCTAATTGCATAATGGTTGTATTCAGTTTATGGATGCAATTCCCCAAGTGTAATCCATTCACCTGAGTCTAAATTCTGTTGTTAGGTCTGTTGATTTATGGTTAGAAAATGTGCAGAGTGTATGCAGGACTGCCTTTCACCAGCTCCATACATCTCTGGATCTGTAACTTGTTATAGCCTTCTGGCATTCCATGAACCAGACCAGAGATCAAATTCTCTTCAAAAGAAGGGTCTTTATTCTTCAGATGCAGAATTAACATGGTAACTATTTACATTGTAAAAAAGCCATTAGAACAAAGAAAACTCCATGCCAAGCCCAGCAAGCCACTCAAAGAAAAACTCCACCCCCAGGGTATTACCTTTACAAACATTTGCTAAACAGCTCTAAACCCAGCCTTCTTCTGTGTGTCATGTGTCATGTGACCGTGGTTCTCACCAAACCCGATGCCCTAATCTGTTTACACTCTTTCTTCCATGTTTTCAGACACAGACTGACCTTGGTACTTTGTTTTGTATCATCCACCTGCAAGCTAAAGCTTTCACAGTAGAACTTTCCCACATCTGTACATTTTCATTTTGACTACAAATCCCAACAAGGTCCCACCTGAGAAGAGCCACTGAATCAGCTCAATTTACCTACATGTTGACTCACTACTGGGCAGTTTGATTCAATGGATCTAGTCTAGTTGGGATTTACCAATAAGATTCCAGCCACAGAGATGGATATTCTTAGATGATATGTAATTATATGTGTCATCAGTGGGATTGCAAGAACAGCTCCTCTGCATTGCCCATTGCACAGTAGGCCAATATGGCAGATATACAGTAGGTTGCACAATAATGATATTCAGCAGAAGAGTAGTAGAGCACAACCACTCTGTAATTATATTATGGTAGTTTTACATTATACAAACATAATGCAAGATATATGACCTTATGTTCAAAGAGGATGGACATTGGAGCATGTGTACATCAGATCTTATACAGATGCTTTATACAAGCAGATCAAACTTGTAGATGGGGGCCAAACTTCACAATTCCATTTCCCTCCAAGAGAAATGCATGCACATTTCCCCCCTACCTTCAGTATCGCAAATGAAAGAAACATTATAACTTGTTTTATTAATGCCTTTTTAAAGCATATTTTTTTAAAAATAATCTTTATATCCTGAACACAAGTCAGCAAGTGCCTGAGGGAGCAAGTTTGTAAGACCTGTTGGGTAGTCAGTCCAGTCTAGGTCAGTCATGGATTATCTGAGCAAGATGAAGGGAGAAGCATGATGGTGGTCATGAACTGATTCAGAAGTTGTTACAGTGGGTCAGAGGTCCAAATACACGAGTCACCAATGAGTAAACAGAGTAGTCCAAAACCTAGCTAGTCCAAGGTCATGAAAACATTAATATGAGAGGGTATTGTCAGTTAGCCAGATACCACAAATGTCAACACTCAGACTGTGAGAGAACTGCTGGGATATCTATGGGCAGCTCCTTCAAGGCCATAGGTTTCTAACTGATGCCTAATCAGGTCAGCATCAACTAATTAACTTGTGCTGGGACTTGTGTTTCTCTCTCCATCACTCAGTGAAGCTCAGGACCATGTCATCTTCAGGATTTGCAGCCTCTGCCAACTCTTACTTCCCCCATCAGAGCTTCCTGGCAATCTGTCTCCTCCTCCTCCTCCTCCTCCTCCTCCAAATCCTCCAGGGGGCGAGTTATGTCACTATGGATGCAAAGAATCTATATTCTCCCTTCTTTCCTTTCACCTCAAATTCACTTGCCACTCATCTCTCTCTTTAAGATAAAGTAAAGCCACACATGTATGTCTGTCTATCTCTCTGCCCCACCATTCTCACTACCCTCATTTAAACTGACCACCCTATGGCTGCTGTTGTTCACATTTCTTCAACCAAATGATTCATCTAAGAGTTATGCTTCCATTGCCTGGGGGTTAAAAGTTTAATAATTGAAAATGCCTTCACTGGTCATGTTTTCTGATTATATGACTAAGTCCAGTCAGCAGGGGCTGAACAAAATATGGAATAGCTCAAAATATCATGATAATGTCTTCACTTTCCAAGAGGCTTAAGCCATATGTTGCTCACTTGTACTTGAGAATATGGGTAATTTGCATAGATGTTTAAGTAAAGGTTCTTCCCATCACATATGCAAATGTCAACATGAAAATCAGATTCATCTCACAGAACTTAGCCAAGCTTTACCCAAGTGGGTTTTCATACAACTATTACAATTGTGTTTCTGTTTATCCTTTTTTTTACCCCTCAAACCTTGCTGTACATTATTTCTTATTTCATTCCCTTCAGATCACAGCATATATGACTTATTCACCACATGAAGATGATAATGTTCTATTTCAAAGTCAACATTTGGGGCTTTTGAGAATGGCACACGAAAAGCTTTGTGTTACCAGAGGGCAACCTTCAGTCTCCAGTTTAAGTCAATATATGATCTTGAGGTTTATTTTCTTTACTGACTACAGGTTATGTACTCAATAAAGAATAAAAGTAATATAACAGAAAAGTCAGTCTTAAAGTCTTCCCACTCCTCAGCTTGAGCAGAACTCAGTCCTTCTAATGTGTCTTCTGTTATTGACTTATCTAATACTCTGATTAAGTTCTTCCAAAAGTAATACTTGATGGTTCACCACCAAGCTTATTGACAATATATGACTCTTTCCATCTCTGCTTGTAGATTTCTCTCTCCCTCTTGATCTCTAGAAAAGCCACCTTCCTCAATGTTTTATATTCTATCACATATGGCAACTTAATCTTTCATGTGGATTAAAGAGTCACAGTGGCTTAACTGAATCATTTTTATAGTGACCCTTTCCCTCTTTCATATTTGCAATATTTCCCCTATTCTTAGCTCATAGCTCTGTTAAGCAAATAGCACCAGAAAGATAATTCCCCATTCAGACTGAGTCCTTTGTCTTTGGTGGTATTCAGCATCTGTGACACCTATTTTATATCTTGGTTGTTTGGATAAAGTGAAAGGCATACTCAGTTGATGAGATTGTTAAAAAAATGTGCCTGAAAGCATTATTTCCAGGACATAAAAGAAATACAATTCCAATTGATCCTAATGTTTCTGTCTCCTTTGGAGAAGTCATATTATGACTATATTGGTTTCTCTGGCTTCAAAAGCTCTCCACAGTTAAAGTAGCCACCTAGATCAGGAGTTGGAAACTCAAGGCCTCCCTGATGCTATTGGCTTAAAAAAATCCATCTTCTCTCATGGTCTGGGTCAGAGATGGGCAATGATGGCCCTCCATTGTTTTCAGTCTACACTTCACAATAGTTCCAGCATAGACAGTGATCAAAGATTATGAGAGTGACAGTCCCAAACCATCACACGTTTCTCACTACTTTCCAAGGCTGACTAGAAGTAATGGAAGTTACAGGCCAAGAAGGCTTTGAATTGTCCACCCCTGGCCTAGGCAATGGTAAAAGAAGGCAGAAGTTGCAGTCTAATATTGGAAAGAACTCAAGTAGTTTTCTTTGAGATATGAAATACTGCTTTGGAGAGAGAGGAAAAAACTCTACACAGTATACACATGGAACATATTAGCATTAATAATGTATGTTACCCTGGCCTAACAAACTAGTGGTTATGAAATATTTTTAAGGTGAGAAGTGCATGAAATTAATGGTGAATATGTTGACTGCATATTGAGGCTTATGGCTATAATCTGTTCTTCAAAGTGAGAGTAATGAATGAAAGAGTGAATAGATACCATACCAATTATTTCATATCAGGAAAAAGTAAGAGGACTCTTAAACAAATTTACCAGTCCTACTCCCTAACCTTCCAATTTTAGCCTAGTTCTTCTAAAACTAGGGGGCATCACAAAAATGTATGTGGCCAGGACTCATCCACCCAGCTACAACAGTGATTCTTCAATAATAATAAGTCATATATGACTTGAAGACAAAATAAATGTGTTGTCATTTGTTACTAGCAACAACATATTTGCCAACTGGATTCTTCTATGCACTTCTTTGGTGGAAATCCACGAAGAGGAATATGATAGAGGAATTAATTTTATCAGAGTACAGGAACATTGTCCTATTACCTTGCCTAACACTTAGTTCATGAGGAAGACAACACATTACTTCAACTCACCTTCCTAAAGAACATTCTTCACACCCACACAGAAGAGCAGGGATAATTTTCTCATTATTTGTCCTTCACATTTTGCTTTCAGGTGTAAGAGCACATCTGTGAAAAAGTGTCTGCCTTTTGTTAGGTTTATATTAAAAGTTTCATTAAGAGTAATAATGTGTAACCATAGAAACTGGAGAACCAATTGAAAACAGCAGAAGACAAATTCAAGAACAAATATTCTCTAGATAAGTGAGAGCCTTTCACTGTGGACAAAGGGACAGAACCAATCAGGAATGAGGAAGAGAGGGTACTTGCCAGAATTTCAAATTCTGCAAGAACTTTTTCCTTATCAGGGCAAAATGCTGATAGAAGAGAGTAAAACAGTTAATTAAAGCATGTAGACCAACAGAAAATTTGTTGCATTCTGTATCCTGCCTCAAGGAAACTTTGTAAAGGCTTCAAATCTCTATAATAAACAATTCAGGATAGTATATTCTGGAGCTGAACAATTATAAAGAGTCTGTATCTTCATGCTTTGCTTGTTAACCTTCCAGAGTTACATGAATGCTTGCTGTCACAACTTATTACAGTAGTTGTGGGTCTAGTCTGATTCTATAATGCAACACATGTGGCCAGAAAAATCTTGTCCCTTATCATGTACATTGTTGTGAAACTTTGTCTAAATCAAACTTGCAGTGGATCAAGTGGTGTCCTCTTCCAGACAAACTATCAAAGGGTATTCTAGAGAAGCCAGAAATAATTTTGATTAGATTATTGCAGTTTCTCAGTTTACTGCTGTACTATGGTATGAAAAGACAATGTTATATCTTTTGTTGCTTGTTGTTAGCTGACTGAGTTGATCTCGGCTTATAGTGACTCTGTATATGACACATCTCCAAGCCCCCTCTGTCCTCTACTGCTCTGCTTAACTGCTTGGGTCTTATCTATTGAGGCCCATGATCTCCCTAATTAATTAAGTTGTGCCATCTGGCATATGGTCTTCTTCTCTTTCTACTGCTTTCTACCTTTACTAACATTATTGTCTTTTTGAATAAGTCTTGCTTTCTCATGATGTGGCCAAAGTATGACAGCCTCAGCATTTGTTCAAGGATCCCTATGTTTGTCTTTTTGGTCATCCACCATATTCTCAGCACTTTTCTCCAGCAACACATCTGAAATGAGTTGATTTTCTTCCTATTTGCTTTCTTCACTGTCCAGCTCTCACATCCATCCATACATGGGGAATACAATGGATTGGACAATTCTGACTTTAGTGCTCAGTTCTGACTTTAGTACATCTTTGCTCATTAGGATCTTGTCTAGTTCTTTCATTGCTGCCTTTCTCATTCCTTGTCTTCTTCTGATTTCTTGATTGCAGTCTCCATTCTGATCAATGTTTGTGCCAAGGTATGGGAAATTTTTAACTATTTATATTTCTATAAAAATCCTATTATTTGTGATGATGAAAAATATTTAATTATTTATCAGTTAGCTTCCCACAGGACACTTTCTGTTATCCAAATTAATGTAAGGGGGGAGGCATTAATAGATTATCCTGTACATGTCACACAGTATCATGTATCATTATAATATCTTCTAAAATTATAAAGTCAGTAGCAGGATTGATGTTATAATTACCATATTTCAGACTGCAGTGTGGAAGTAATTACTTCATTAAAGTGACTTGCTCAGTCAAGGAAAAATATAGGATTTGGACTCAGGATGCATCTACTCTGTAGAAATAACACTGTTTGATACCACTTTAAGTTCTGTTCCATTTTATAGAATCCTGAGATTTGTAGTTGTACATAGTTTTTAGCTTTCTTTGCCAAAGGGTGCTGGTACCTCACAAAACTACAAATCCCAAGATTCTGTAGGATGGAGCCATGGCAGTTAAAGTGATGTCAAACTCCATTATTTCTGAAGTGCAGATCCACCCTCAGAATTCCAAAGCTTAGTCAATTAAGAACATAGAAAACTATTTTATATTGAGTCAGAACTTTGTCCTTCTATACTAGTAATGACATTTCAAACTAGAAGTGATTCTCCAGGGTTTCAGATAGGGAGCTATACACCCCTGTGCACTTGTGCTGTGCCAATATACTGATCCCTTTCAGTCATTTATGAGGTGTTCAGGGATCAAAAAGAAACTGGCCTCAGTGGAAACTGTTGGGTTTGATGTCAGTGAAGGCAGTGCTCCAAATTTTAATCTGAACTTTAAAAGGGTCTGTGCAAAAAGCTGCACCATTTCCCCAGAATACACTCAGTTAAAACTGCATTTAAATGGTCTAAAGTTTTCTAAATGGTCTAAAATTCAAAATGTTTCACCAGTGAAGTAACACTGAAGCCACCAGTCTTCCCTTTCACTCTCCCAAACTGGAAAGAGATTATGTGGAATTAAAGTTAAAACAAAGAATTTTAAATGAAAACAGGATGGTGCTGTGCTTCGTCACTCTGAGATAATCTCCCTAGCTGCCTACCATTCTTGTAATACCCACAAAAGCATCTCATTATGTGATATCTTCCCATGAGCATTTCAGAAAACACAGAAGAATGCAACAGAGAATGTATCTAAGTTTTTTTTTAATGAAATAAAAAAACCCAGCATGGTGACATGTTCACTGGATAAGCACCAAGGAAAAGCCAGCTATAAGATGCCACCTGGAATTTAATAGAATTTCTATTCTCCAGCCCCCTGCTGAAAGCATCCCCACTTTTCTATGGGGTAACAAGATCCATAAAATCGTGATACTGTATTCAGGATAGATTCTGCTATGGAGACAGGCTTCAAGAGCCGAACAATTTCACATCTGTATGAAGAGTATAAACATTTCAGAGATTCATAGCTTCACAATATTTAGTTAGAAATGCATTCCCTTTCACTTGAGCAACAATTTCAAAGCACACTAGTACTTTATGTATGCAACATTTCCATATAAAAGTGCCGTCCTGTCTGCTGGCCTCTTTCTCTGTCCGTATCTTTCTCTTTTCATTATTTTCACTCTTTCCTATTGAGAGTTTTTAGCTGACAGATTTTAGGTTTGTCATAGCCACTTATTTTCCTCTTTATTCTAAAGAAAGTCTTATTCTTTCTACCTGCAGAATTGTATGCATAGACAAAAATGACCAACTGCAGGGTCACCATACATAAGAATCTGATGGCTGATTGTACCTGCAAGATGCAGAGCCCCAAGCTTTCACTGTAGGAAGAATATGAAGAATTGGAGAACACAATGTTACATTGCTTGTCTTTGGAGTTTCCCTTTGTTAGTCTCAGATGTTGAATGTTGCAACCTCCTACTGGGAATCAGTGCACATTTTCTTCTAATCTGGAGGCTGCCTCTTTGAGTAGAGAGATTAGAGGCATCCCTGTGTTATGAGAGAATTGGAGCAACTGGAAAAGGAAAATACCACATCATATTTTCTACTTCAACAAGGATCCTAAATCTCCTGCCATTTATCTTTTTCAAATGACCTTGGGCTCTATTTTTATGAGATAGGGAGAAAAACTCCCTACCCATCTACTTTCACCAAATAATGCACAAATGTGCAAATGTCTATCCTGCTTCATTTCTTGACTTTTTAAAGTGATCAAGAATTCTAAACATTTTTACCTTATCATGCAGGGGAGTTATGCCAGCACCTCTTGTACATTTTGGTTGTTCTTTTATGCCCTTTTTCTGTTCTAATGTGACAATATATTGAGAAGGATCAGCCAAAACCTCTTGCAGTATTTCAAATATTTCAAATATTTCAAATATGCAGACATCTCTACAATGGCATTGTTATATTGGGCATTTTAATTTTGATCTTTCCCACCTCCCAATTTTCCTAGATAGTCTACCTTCTACACAGTAATAATTCATAGTTCTGTTATTATGCCCTGGCCCCCTCACTTGACATAGTACACACTTTTACTAAAACTTTTACATGGATGAGTTTGTTGTGGTTGCTTTTAATTCAGAGAATACATGCCGGTGACAGTAAGTTCAAACATATATATCTAGCCACTACAGAAAATTTCTATTTGACAGACTGAGGGGGGAAAAACCATTAGCTCTCCCCCTGCCCAATACTGCAGCGGGGAATTTCTTGACCTTTGTTGACTCTAATGTGTAGGTTCAATGTGAAATACACCCCAAATCTATGATTGTGCTCAGTATGTCCAGGGCTAAAGTACTGTGAAGGAAGTGGATGTTGTTACTAAATATATACCACTACACTATCATACACATTATTTGTCATAGCAGGTTACCACAAAATAGTCACACTGACCAAACCATTCCTAGGATTTCAGGCACACCTGCTGGCAGTCTGTACACAACAATAAAATGACATTTAAGTTGGCTAGATCTTCACATTTGTAAAAGATAGCTCAGCACCTACAAAGCCAGCTGCAATATTGTTATGAGAGTACTATTTTCTGAATTATTCCTAGGGCAAAAGCAAACCCCCTCTGCACAACTCTTGCCAAGAAACTCCTGTGATAGGTTTGCTATAGGGTTGCTATAAGTCTGAAAGGGCTTTAAGGCACACAATAGCATGCAAGTGCTATAATATGAATAAGTGGTATTCAAAGATACATTTTTGACAATGAATTTCATCTTACTTGTCTTTGTTAAATGATAGTAATATTTAGCATTTATACGTGGAAGGTTTGAGGCATGTCACATACATAATGTCACTGTTTATCATTTAACAGTTGCATCTCCATCCTACCTTTCCTTAATCTTTAGGTAGATTCATGACTTCCCAATTTTTATAATTGAATCATGTAGCATTTCTGAGACTAAGGACATGCCTGTATGGATCAAATGAACAAGTTTTCACCCAGTCTCACTACAAATTGTCTTTATAATGCAGGGCCAAAGCCCCTATTTGACTATGGACTGTATTCATGATGTGAATCTGGACCATCCCTGCCTTAAAATCATATTTCAAAGACTTACCTTTTGTTCTAGATTTTCCATGAAAATTGACACTAATTGCCATTTAGTGTCTTGTTTTTGACCTCAATTTGTGCTAGTGGTAGTGGCACTGGATGGCATAGTGGAATGTGTGTGCAGATAGCCACTCACTGCTACACAATGCAGAGGTAACAGAGGAAATCTGGGGCAGTTCCAGAACTAGAATACTTCAGGAGCATCCTGGACTATTCTGGTCAGTACAGACCCACCCAAAATGAGAAAAAAGAAATTTCAAACATGAGTTTTTGTGGACTGCAGTCCACTTCATCAGATGCACAAAGTAAAGCCTCTATAGACAAACATATATATTGGGGACAGGAGGAGTGTGAGTTGTAATTGGAATTTAAAAATTGTGGGTGTGTTAGTAGAGTGACAGACTGAGATGATCAGGTAAACGGAGTAAAGAGCTGTCACAAAAGAAGGCGGGATCAATGCTTGGAAGCTATCCCGCCTTCAGCTCACTCTGTTGCCCAAAATGAGTTGGAAAGCGCACTAAACATTTCACAGACCTTTACTCTGCTCCTTTACAATGCCAGGTCAGTCAAAAACAAGAGACTCATATCATCCATGACCTTTTGTTGGATGAAGCTGCCAACCTGGCTTGCTTTACTGAGACCTGGCTGGGAAAGACCAGTGCTGTGACTTGGGTGCAGGCCCTCCCAGCCGGGTATTCAGTAAGTGAGCAGATAAGTGAACATGGGCAGGGGGAACGGAGTGGCTCTGGTTCATAAAAACAATTTAACCTTGACCAGGATGCCTATCTGGAACACAGTTCATATCAAGTGCATGTACCTAAGTCTGAGAACCAGGGATAGCTTGGGGATTTTGTTAGTATACCGGCCACCCTGTTGTCTAACTGACTCCCTAACTGAGCTGATTCAGCTGGTCTCAGAGTTTCTGTTGAAGTCGCCCAGACTTTTAGTTCTGGGTGACTTCAACATCCCACTCG
>CM034706.1:148231715-148244709 GCA_020142125.1 Phrynosoma platyrhinos
GCCCAAAACCAGGTCTGGGAATACAACTTCCAGTCCTGGATGGAGTCATGCTCACCTCCAAGGACTGTGTTCTCAGCCTGGAGGTACTCCTAGATTCGTTGCTTCACATGACAAATCAGGTGAACGTGACGGTCAGGAGTGCCTGTTATCAACTTTGGCTGAAAAGCCAGCTGTGCCCTTTCCTGGAAATAAGGGATCTTGAAACTGTGGTACATGCTCTGGTAACCTCCCGTCTTGATTTCTGTAATGTGCTGTGCATGGAGCTACCCTTGTGCTTAACCCAGAAACTACAATTTGTTCAGAACATGGCAGCCAGGTTGGTTACCGGTATCTCTAGGAAAGAACACATAACACCTGTGCTTAAATCTCTCCACTGGCTGCCTATTAGTTTCCAGGCACAGTACAAGGTGTTGGTTATGACACTTCGGTCCTCTGGAAGGAATCTGCTACAGCTGATGAAAACTAGGCTGTCAGCGACCTCCCAGAGGGCCTTCTCTGCCATCTCTCCCAGATTATGGAATGGCCTACCGAATGAGATCTGTCTCATTACCACTCTAGACAGCTTCAAAAAAGCTGTCAAGACAGATCTCTTCCAGCAGGCCTTCCCTGACTAGCTTTACTGGTCCTAGGATTCAGCCACCAGCCCCCGGAGCTGCCATCAATCCATTTAACACACTGTGTTACTCCTCTTTGTATGATTTGCTTTTATTGTATCTTGTGTTTTAAAAATTGATTAGTTTAATACTTTTTAAGGGGTGGGTGGGTTAGGGAATTGTTGTGTTGGATGTTTTTAATGTGTAAGCCACCCCAATTGTGCTACAGAGGGGTGAGATAAAAATAAATGTTATTATTATTATTATTATTATTAGTGGAGGAATTTTTTGCTATAGTGAAATATACCTGATATGAGCACAAGACCAATAAAGTGTTTCAATAAAGTATGCATGAGAACCTGAGTGGCTGAGATGTGAAGCTTTGTTTCAATTTGAGCAGTGTGCCAGGAAACTATTGTGCATGTATAAACTACTGCCAATGGATGAGTTTGTTCTAATATCCTAATTCAGATTGTTTTCTTTCCAATCTCCCTTTGATTTTTTTTTTTAGAGGTAGCAAGGACTGCTGTTTAGAGATCTAAACTAGGATTCTGTAACTGACTTAGTATATTTGAGTACCGATGACATGGACAAGATCCTTGGAAAGGTGAGAAAGTTGGTGTGCCCTCTAGACCCTTACCCATCATGGTTGGTTGTCCAGGGGGGTGATGCATTGATGGCCTTTCTTAAAGAGACTATCAATGTGTCCCTTAGGGAAGGAGTATTACTATCTTGCCTAAAGGAAGTGATTGTGAGACCGCTCCTTAAGAAGCCTTCCCTGGACCCCCTGAACTTGAAAAATTATAGACCTGTTTCCCACCTTCCATTCCTGAGCAAGGTGATTGAGTGGGCTGTTGCCTCTCAACTCCAAGTGATTTTGGATGAAAATGATTTTCTAGATCCATTTCAAACTGGCGTCAGACTGGGATATGGGGTGGAGACTGCCATGGTTGCCCTGGTAGATGACCTTCGCCAAGACGATCTCTCAGCGGCTTTTGATACAATAGATCATAGCATCCTCCTGGAATGCCTGAGAGGTTTAGGGATCGGAGGCACTGTACTTCAGTGGTTCCATTCCTTCCTCTCAGGCAGATTCCAGAGGGTGATGCTCAGGGACAGTCACTAGTCTAAAAAAGAGCTTAATTGTGGCATCCCTCAGGGCACCATCCTGCCCCGATGCTCTTTAACATTTATATGAAGCCACTGGAAGAAATCATCTGGAGACATGGGGCTGGGTGTTATCAGTACGTGGATTACACCCAAATATATTTCTCCATGTCTCGGTCATCAGCCATGACGACAGATGGTATCTCTCCCCTCAATCACGGTCTTATAGCGGTAATGGACTAGATGAGGAAAAACCGATTCAAATTGAATCCAGAGAAGATGGAGGTACTTACAGTAGGGGCCCCTAAGCCAGGTATTGGGTTATAACTTTCAGTCCTAGATGGGGGCATGCTCTCCTTGAAGGACTGCGTTTGCAGTTTGGGGGTGCTCCTAAATTTGTCACTTCACATGATTGATCAGGTGAATGCGGTGGTCAGAAGTGCCTGTTATCAGCTTCAGCAGATACGCCAACTGTGCCCTTACCTGGAAAAAGGACCTAGAAACTGTAGTACATGCACTGGTAACCTCACAACTCGACTTCTGTAATGCACTCTACATGGGGCTGCCCTTATATCTTGTTCGGAAACTACAAAATATAGCAGCCAGGCTAATCACGAGAAAATCAAGAAGGGATCACATCACACCAGTCTTGAAATCCCTTCACTGGCTGCCTATTGATTTTTGAGCACAGTATAAGGTGTTGGTAATGACCTTTAAAGCCCTACATGGTCTAGATCCAACCTATCTAAGGGATCGCCTCCTTCCATACAATCCGCCCGCAATCTTAGATCCTCTGGGAGGAACTTGCTGCAATTAAGGAGAACCAGATTAACACCAACCTTCCAGGGGTCTTTTTTTCGGTCGCTGCTCCCAGACTATGAAATGCACTGCCGGAAGAGATCTGTCAAGCAATTAGCTTGGAGAATTTCAAAAAAGCCATCAAAATGGATTTCTTCCAGCAGGCCTTCCATGAATAGATTAGACCTTCTAACATATGGCTGTCCCTCTCCCTCTTTTAGAATTATCCAATTTTAATTTTATTTTTAGGTTTTTAAGTTTTATGGGTGGTTTTATAATCACTGGTGAATACACCAGTCATTTTAAATTAATTGGTATTATATCTAATTTTAAAGGGGGGTAATTATTTTACTATGTCATAATGCACTTTAGGTTTGTGTGAGGAACCATTTGTTAGCTGCCTTGATTGCCTGACAGGCAAAAGGCGGGATACAAGAATAAAGTTACTACTACTACTACTTATTAAATAGGTCCATTATTCTGTTGCTGTCATTTTCAGAGATAGGGTCTGATGGTGATGGAGAGAACCTTGAAATCCATAGGTTAGTGGCAGATACTAGATTTGAATCATGGATTTTCCCCACCTGAAACTCTTTGACTGGAATATAGCTGATGCATTATGTCAGCATTATAACACTGGCACAGATGGTGTTAGCAGCCGGGAGGGGGGGGAGGCTGGGGGAAAGCAGCCATGAAGGAAGTAAGGCATGGGACAATGCAGCTCCTCAGAGCCAACAGATTTTGTATGACTTCCCTTGCAATCTCTGTATGACCCTAGAAAGTAAGGATTGGCTAGCATACTATTAACAGGATTTCATGCTTCATTACTATAGTCTATCAGCCTACATTTTACTTATATGTCATATTTGTATGCCACATTTCTTCCAAAGTGTGCAGGATGTCATATAGGTCCATATTCCAGTTTACACTCATAACAATGTCATGAGGTAAATTAAGCTGAAACATAGCCATTGGTCAGGATCTCACAATAAGCTTTAAAACAAAGTAGGAATCTCAACTGAGTGTTTTCCATCTCTTCCACACTTTTAAATGGAAATTCTAAAAAATGCATATTTCATTGTTACTTTGCACATGTCCCACCATTTCTATATATTCTTTCAAGGTGAAACATGTTTTGCACAGAATACTATCTATCTCAATAATGCTACTGTGAGAGAGGCCATTAACCACACTGAGTGGAATAGTCCCATTTTAAAGCAGTTATACCCTTCTAGAAACTGGGGTCCAACACACACAGCAGAAATAATCCAGTTTGAGGCCACTTTAACTGCCCTGGCTCAGTACTAGGGAAACTGTAGTTTATTCTGGCACTCAAGCTTTTTGACAGAGAAGATTAAATGTCTCACAAAATTACAATTCCTAGAATTTCCTAACACTGACCCAGGGTAGTTAAAGCCATCTCAAACTGGATTATTTCTGCAGTGTGTTTTGGACCTAGAATGCTGTTGTAATATGAAGGACCTATGTTGTCAGCTCAAGGTCTCTGATTTGTTGTGTTACCAAAATGGCATAGAAAGAGCCACAGAGCAGCATCCCTCACCCCAATGATATAACAGAAGAAGGGATATAAATAAAGCATTAGTTTCAGTTGCAGGCAACAGAGCTAGGAAAGACCTCTGAATAGACAGTATTGTATAAACAATAAACCAGTATTCCAAGTTGGTATATACCTGCCTCATCTGTTATGACTTAATTATTTTTCAGCCAGCCAGACTGGTGTAAGAAGACACAACTGTGTTTGTGTGCAGATGATGCTGTTTGTGTGCAGATGATGCTGTGATGAGGCATTCTCAAGCCGTGGAGGACTGTCTCATGCGTCCTGCAGCCCTCGGAGGACCACCTGAGCGGCTTGAGTTGCTGCACCTGCGGGCAGCAGGGGAGGAGCCCCAGTGGACATAAAGCCCTTGCCTGCTTCCATCTCCCGCCAGCATTCTCAAGCCATGGAGGACTGTTTTGTCTAGCCTGCAGCCCTCAGAAGATCATATTGAAACTGAAAAATTTATGTATTTTTAAACTGTATATTTTAATTATTGTCACTTAACTTGCTTAGTTTATTGTTTTGGGGGAATGGGAGTTTATGGGAAGGGGGGGTGAGATTTGAATTTGATTTATTTGTTATATTTGTTCTGATGTTTTGAAATCCTGTAAGCTGCCCCGATTGCCTAGCAGAGGGGCGGGATATAAATAAAAATTATATTATTATTATGTGAGTCTTGCAGGCCAAAGACCTTGTAAAACTGCAAACTGCAAACCCCAGGATTCCATAGAATGGAGCTACAGCACTTGAAGTGTTGTGAAACTGTTATTTCTTCAGATGGACCCACAGATATGTTTAGGACAACTGCTACTCATGCTGATGTAAAAAATCCCCATTGTTTCAAAACAAATTGTTTCATAGTCAGGGATTGCCAACACCTGGGCTAGAATGAAAATGGTTACTTCTTCTTCTTCTTCTTCTTGTCATTTCTGCTCCTATTTATTATTATTATTATTATTATTAGTAGTAGTAGTAGTAGTGTTTCTACATCAAACTGGTGTTTATTCCCAAGTAAATGTAATTTGCATCAAAGCAGCAGAAACAAATACCATTTCACTGTTGTGCTCAGCCTGGCACTGGGATTTGAGTGAGTTTCAAATTCATGTCTTCAGAGCACTTCTTTCTTTTTTTATCAGCATTCACAAGCTGTCTTTTGTTTGTTTTCTGCTCAGACATTTCCAGAATGTAATCAGTTGTAAGTAATGGAATGACATGGCAGGGAGAGAAGAGAAGAGAAGTGTTAGTTGTCTCCTCCACAACACTGTTAATACACATAACTATCTAAAGTGGTGGGGCTTTAGACCACAACATCTAAAATGTAAAATTATCAAAATTTATCACTGATAGAAAATGGGTAATGAATCTTCCTAGGTAGAGGGTTCCAAAATCTGAGCATGGTTACAGAAAACGGTATCTACTTATATTAAACTGAAAAACTATGGGGGGAAGCAGGCAGTGCAAAGCGCCATCTTCAGGACAAGGAAGGGGAGGGGCAGCCGCATGCTGGGCACCCCAACCCCTTCCCAAAGACATTGTCAAAGACCCCAAAGACCCCAACCCCTTCCCAAAGACCCTCCGCACATCTGGCGCTCCGAGGATGCCTATCCGCCACAGCGTCCATACACGCTACGGTGGAGAAGGCGCTGAAGGTGCGCTGGCAGACTTTTGTGGTGCACCTCCGGCAATTTGTGGAAGGAGCGCTATTTTAGCACTCCCTCCTGGGGCGGTGAAGCTGAGCCAAGGGACCGAGGAATGCAGATGCCTCGGCCCTGATCCGCAGCTTCCCAGGGCAGCTCCATGCCGCCCATCTGCTTAGGCCCTATATCTCTCTACTTGAGCCTGCCTGAATTTTAAGATCTTCTGGGGAAGGCTTTTTCACAGTCCCATCACCATCACTGGCATATTTGATAAGGACATAGAAAAGAGTATTTTCAATGGCTGCTCCAAGGTTATAGAACTCCATCTTTCCAAAAATATTTATTTGGCCCATTTTCTCCTTTCTTTTTGCTAGCAAAGACCTCTTTATTCAAGCTGGCCTTTGGTTTACAATTTATGTGCAGAAATAGCTTTTAATTGGATGTTTTATCTATTATCTTTTAAATCTGATTTTATCTTTTTTACCATTTTAATTGTGTATTGTATTGTTTTAGACTTGCACTTTTTTGACTAAACTGTTTCATTTTTTTGAAAAAAATAATTGTATAAATAATTTTTTAAACTGTACTCTGTTTTTTATATGCTTGTAAGCCACCTAAGATCCTGTATAAGGAGAAAAGCAGGACATAAATTAATTAAATATAATAAATTATTTTTTTTACATATATATTTCATCTTTCCTCCAATGATTTCAGGATGGCATGTATGGCTCTAATTTATCCTCACAACAGGAGATAAGTCAGGCTGGCCAACAGTGATTGACTGAGGTCCATAGCGGTGCCAACCTGAACCCATTACCTGCCCCTCTGTTCCTATGTTATGGAAGCTTTCTTCATGGGCATTCTAGTGAGCTGCCGGATGCATCCACTACAGCTGTGGGGTGCTGGAATACATGGCTGGGTGCCTTGTTCTGATCTCAGAGTGAGTGACCAATGATGGTTGTACTGGGAAGCCCAGTGGGACAACTGTGCAGACTGCTGTGGCTTGGGAATGGGGGGCTGCAGATCTTCCCAGAAAATCTGAAGCAACAGTTATGTTTTTAAGGATGTTATACCCTGTTTTTGGTGCAAAATGTGCTGGACAACATCTGCACTGCTTGCACCAGAACCAGGGTTTGGGATATGTAATGTTCAGGTAGGATGACACCATAATGGGGGTGGTAGGCCTTTTGCCCCATGAAGACAGGGCCTCAACGACACCTAGTGAGTTTCAAAGTTTAGAAGTAACAACCGACTTTTCTGCTGACATTTAGAAAATATTGCTACATCAAAAATGAGATAAGAAGTATTTACTGGAAAAGAATTACTTATTTGTGAACTGCATACATAGTACATAAATTTTAGATGTAAACACACACACAAACACACAGAGATATGGAAAAAAATGGATAGACCTAATGTGGGAAAAATGGGTAGACCTAATGAAATGTTTGTTATTTGTTAAATGGGTATTGGCACTATGATGAGCTGGTGAATTACAGGACACAAAAGAAACACCTGCTGAAACTGCCTGTTTTGCACAACCATTAAAGGTATTTTATCCAACAACTGTAGTCAATGCAAAGGAAAATCTTATTGATCCAATAGACCTACTTTTGTTGATATAAGTAGGATTAATGGCATAAGTGGGAAGATGAAGATGGTGGTGGTGATGGTGATATAACAAGTTCCATTTTCTAGTTATTTTTTCTTACGAAATGTGGTTTTAGTTATTTTAAATGGAACACTTCAGGTTTTATTATGTTCTCTTATCAAACCCCCTCGAGAGGAAATAACAAATAATGAAGCAAATAGTACTGTAAATTACCTCTTTAAACAAAAACATGGAAATGAATAATGACAAAAAAATCTGTCTGTACAATATAGGAATCAGTGGAAATAGGTTTTAAAAATGACATATGAAAGTTTGGCAAATTTCTTGACTCAATGTGGAGTAGAACCTGTACCTATAAGGGGGTATCATAAAGTAATAATTATCACCTGGAAGTTATTATGCTATATTGATGAAAATTTGACAGTATTATCAATGGTCCCCAAGTGCAGGATGTTGAGAAGGTCAGCTAATTGTGGGCCTTTGCAGACTGCTAGAAATAGTGCAAATTGAGTCCACTTTAACTGCCCTGGCTCAGTGCTAGGGAATCATGGGAACTGTATTTTTTTCTGAGACATTGAGCCTCTCTCTGTCAGAGAGCTCTGGTGCCACAATAAACTACCGTTTCCATGATTCCCTAGCACTGAGCCAGGGCAGTTAAAGTGGACTCAATTTGCACTATTTCTAGCAGTCTGCAAAGGTTCTGTGTCTTTTATTTTTGTGACAGGTTGTGCCAAAAGTGACTAAAGTGTAAGATGGAGAAGTACGAGGTGGTATCATAAAGTAATAATTATCACCCAGAAGTTATTATGGTATATTGATGAAATTTCATCAGTGTCATCATCACCAAGTGACTTTTTCTTTTGCCCAAAATGAAAAATCTATTGCGGGGTCACTGATTTGATAACACAGATGACGTCATTCATGAAGTGGAAGAGTGGTTTAAGGTGCAATCTGCAGATTTCTACAATAACGGTATTTGGAGGGTCAAGAAACGTTGGAAAAATGTCTAAATCTGGATGACGACTATGTACAGATAGATTAACAAATACAAATCAAAACAAACTTTCTGTCAAAAATTTTTAAAGGTGATAATTAAAACTTTGTATCAAGACCCAGTTTGGCACAATAAACAATCACTAGACCACATTTAACTAGAAGTAGTTTGTGATGTTTGTGGTGTCTAAAAGCAAAATGACCATGAGTGGCATTGGCTCTCTTGGTTTACAGCACATTTTGCCAAAACAACAATAACATAATTCTCCCTCCTCCTCCTTCCTCTTTAGATGGGAACATTCAAACCTCTGCTCTTTGTAAGCACCACATCAGTTCCCCTTCCCCTCTTGTCCCAATACATCAGTCATCTATAAAATTATCAACTTAGGGCCTCAGCAGAGGACTAATTGGGTCATCTTGGAGGCACGGAAGAGGAGGGGCAGCCACACGAGCGGTGCCCCTTCCTTTTCCCAAGGTTGCCCTCGGAGCTGCCAGCCCTCCGCACGGCCGGCGCTCCCAGGGCAACCTCCCGCTGCAGCAACCGCACGCGCTGCGGCGGAAAAGTCAGGGAAAGTGCGCCCTACGCGTTTAGGGCACAATTTCCCTGACTTCTAAAAGGAGCGACAATTTGGTGCTCCTTTTAGGGTTGCCGCAGGAGCGCCATGGTGCAGAGGCTGCGGTCCCGCAGTGCTCTGGACCAGGGCGTCCCCGAAGCCCTGGTCTGCATCCCCAGTTAGTAAATACTATGTCTTTAGGATATCGTTGAAATACCTGACAGCAAAATCAAGACTCTTGTGTTTTCAGACTGTTCCAGTTCACTGACTGAATCCATGGAGTAAGAACAACTGCAGCACAGGTCAGTCTAGTGCTGCCATTATTTTTACTGCATGCTTTACCAATGTACTCACAGAGTGGGAGGGGGAAAAAGCCTTACTTGATATTGGCAGAAAGGACAATTTTTTGTGCATCCTCAGTGAGGCCAGATACCTTCATTTCACTGTTGATACCATAACAGCATAGTAACTGACACAGCACAATCCACTAACAATATGAAATAGTTTCACTTTTTTTTAAAAAAGCTTGCTTTGAAGTAGTGTAAATCAAGAAAAAGGCTGAGGACAAAGAACAACAAAAGAAACAAGTAAATGATTCACTGATGTGCCTCTTTTGAACTGCTGTATTTTGGACTAGAGTAGCAGCAAGTAAAGAAAAATGGGCTTGAATTTCATATTCCAATCACAAACAGATGTCATGAAAATGAAAGTGGACTTGAGAAATTCAACTTTAACTCCCTCCAGAAATGAAGACCTGAGACATAATATAGGAGATAAATTAGAAACTAAGGCCACAACATGAGTATGGAGAGCTATAAGGCTGGGTATCAGCAAAATGTATCCTTAAGGTAGCTGCTCGAACCCAAGCACCCTGGCAAATCCCACCTGTGTTAGAACCTGATGCTTCAATAAACTGCCTACCTAATTGCTTGATCACACTGGTCACAGTGGTAGGCACAAGCAACTGTAAACTAGCTGACATTTTAAATTTCCACTATATCCTAGAGCAAGACTCAGGGCCTGTACAGACTGGCCACAAGGGCTGACATGGGAATGGAGTTGGGGTGGGGCGACTGCACACCAACCACCACTGTCATGTCACATGCTCCACTGCATGGTGCACAGTATCAGGGTGGCTTTTTGCCACTCCAAAAAGGAGCAGCATTTGCCAGCTCTTTTTGGAGTGGCAAAGAGCCAGATTGAGGCCACAGTGTGTGGTTGCTGTACCCCAATCCAGCAGTCCCAGGGGCTGGTGTTACTAGCCATGTTGTTTTCTTTGGGAGCCTTTTGTACCTGCTTTACCTATTCCATTTCCATCTGTGCCTTATTTCCAAGCAGTATAAAAAGTGGTTATTTCCCCATAAGTGTCTTCAAGTGATTCTTCCTCCAAGCATTGCAGCTAATGAAAATGTTTGTTGTCTTGTAGCTATCCACCACAGGGTGCATCTGCATTGTAGAAATAATACAGTTTGATACCACTTTAAGTACTGTAGCTCCAACCTATGAAATCCAAGATATGAAGTTTTACAATGTCCTTAGCCTTTTCTGCTAAGGAGTGCTGGTGCCTCACAACATTATGCATCCTTAGATTCTGTAGGATGGAGCCATGGCAGGAAGAAGTGTTGGTAACGGTCTGTCAAGCAGCATTTTCCCAGTGGCCAGTGACTTTTCTCTACACATTTGAAGGTATAGTTACTGGTCTGTTGGTATGTGTCTCCTGAAATGACTGGTTAGGGGCATGAACAGACTGCCAGAAATAATCCATCTTGAGACCACTTTAACTGTCCTGGCTCAATGCTAGGGAATCATGGGAATTGTAGTTTTTTCTGAGACATTGAGCCTTCTCTGTCAGAGAGCTCTGGTGCCACAATAAACTATAGTTCCCATGATTCCCTAGCACTGAGCCAGGGCATTTAAAGTGTCCTCAAGCTGAATTATTTCTGGCAGTCTGTACAGGCCTTAAGTTTTAGAAACAGAAGAGACAAGTATTAAAAACAGAGAAATACATAGCTCACTGGGAATCTTTGGAACATCTTGGCATGTAGAATAAATATATCTAAGGTGAGATCTAATTCCTAAATTTCTGACTAGAGGCCATGTCTGCAAAAATTCTGAGGTAGACAACTTGAACTTGAAATACTCTTGATTGCCTCATCTACTGATTTTTTTTTCCTGCTGAAATTTGTTCCCAAGTATTGACACTGTTTCCCTCACTTTTGGCAGTTGTGGTGTCTTGCTATGGCTTGTGCTTCAGAACAGGTGAGGGCAATGTAATTCTGTTTAATTTTTAAATTATCTTCATCTAAACCAAGACCAGCTGCAATGCTTACAGAGTCAATGACTATCAAATTGGAACTGCCAGGACCAATGGCTTCGGTAGGTCAAATTGAATCCTGGGGAATGGCCAAGATGCTTGTTAATGGTAGGGCTGCCTCTGGCTGTATTGGCTCATGTCTTCCTATTTCTATATCTTCCATGCCAAACTACTGGAGCCAGTGATATAGGCTGTTTTCCGGTTCCAGTTAATGCACCTCAGCTCTCTTCATAACAATGTCATGTTTTTAAATGCAATGCTCTCATTTTATATCAGCTAATAAAATTAGCGAGGTTTGAACATCAACTCATAGCAGGTGTTCTATATACTACTTTAGGTTATCTTCCATCAACTTCCATCTTGTTATCTTCCATCTTCTGGCTATGTATTTCAGTAGGGAAAACATGACACTCTTGATGCTCTTAGACCACAGCTGCTTGCAACCCTAGCTAAAATAGCAATCAGCCTTGCTATGCTCAAGAAAAGCTTTCTTCTTCTTCTTAAGTTTTATCAGATCCGTTCAGTCAGCATTGACCTGTTCAGCTTTTCCTAGGTTTTATTTGAATCTCTTAGCATGCCATATACATTTTCATCACTGGCAAACTGCAGAAAATAAGAACAAATCATTTTTTTCTCAAACATTTCTATCTAGGTGCAATTATTTAGAATAATGGGAAAGTGATATTAGAAAGTTAGGCAGAATGACAAAGTAAGTGACTTTTGGTAGCTCCCTGTGCACTCATAGTTGCATGTTTATTTAGAAAAGCAAGGTATCACCTGCAAAATTAATAACCAAAAGAAGATATACAAACACCATGATAAGAATAAAGTAAACTCCAAGCACTGAAGAAATAATGAAATATAAAGAAGTGCATAACCAATTAGTAAGACCTGGTGGACTCTTTCTACCTCCCCAAGCCATATCTGAAAAACAAAGACCAATACCCTCAGTGAAAGATAAAAGTGATCACATAATTAACAAACGCAACAGAGAATGCAGAGGAGAGACTAGCATCATATATTACTGGGGGATATAAACCAAACTGATGAAAAGAGAGAGACTCAATTTTTCATTTGTCAACTAAGATAAAAGAAAGGCAAGTTCTTACCCTGGCTTTGGGTGACAGCAATACTTTTCTTCTCATTATCACTAGTTTGTTTATGTTTAAAAAAAATTTAAAGCTTCTTAGACATTTGACTTCCTCACATTTATGCTCACAGAATCAAACCAAAACCTTACTCAAAATCTCTGCTTCTGCTTTCCTAGGGTAAAACTCTCAACTATTTAGCAATTTCAGTGGATTAGGATAGAACCTCCCCCCAAGGATTTAAACTTTCCTCTTTAGTACAACTGTTTCTCTTTGCTGCTGCTGCTGTAGTGCTGATTTTTAATCTCTGCTTTTAGATTAGCGCTTCTCTTGATTTTCTTTCCATGGATAGTTTACTAGTGTTTTAACCCTAACTTTTGAATGTTTTTAACTATGCATAGTTTTACTTGCATTTTTTTAAAAAAATTCTGTGAGCTACCTTGAGTCCCAGTTTTGTGGAAGAGGTAGGATATAAATAAAATGACTAATTGATTGAATCTCTCATGCCCACTCACACACCATGGCTACTGCATCTGCCTTTTTGTTCAATTTTTCTATAACCCAGTGGCAGAGTTTTGCATATACAGAGGCCAAAGTTTGGCCTCTGATATCTGCCAAAAGCCCATGTAATTCATTTCTATCTGAGACTATCAAATGATGCTGACAATTTAAAATGGACAATACATGGCTATATGGATCAGTGGTCTGACACAGCACAAGATAGTTTTTTATGGTCCCAC
>CM034706.1:148261008-148274843 GCA_020142125.1 Phrynosoma platyrhinos
CAGCTTTTATCCCCTTGGCAGGGGGACAGGTGGTCCTACCTAGCTGTTTAGCCAGAAATTGGCTAGGTGACTGTAGCCTGGTCCTGAAGGGAACAGTCTCTCAGAAGGCAGCAGTCCTCCAGGTAAGGCTGCAAGCAGCAAGCAAGCAGGCAGACAGATGACATAGCTCTTCTTTGGGGTGATAGGGTGACCTCTTTCTTCTTCCATGTGCTGATATTTTTAAAAATGCTCACTGTCTGTGTGAAAAATTAAAAAGAAAAAATCATGATCCTCTCCAACCCTGATCACATTTGTCCATTGCTCATCCCTTTCCCAAAAATATTTCCAGAGACTGGGCAACCCACAGGCTCTGGAAGACTGCACTGGCCCCCACAGGGAATCTTGACAGGGTTATTCCCATATTGTATCTAACCTCCCTCTCAGTCCTCTTGTTTCCCATCCTCCTGCTTCTTTCCTATTTATTTCTTCCTTTACTTCTCCTACTTGTCCATCTTCCTCTGGCTACTTGCCTCAAAGAAAGAAGAAAAGTCACCAGCACTAGAACCTGACTCGCTCATCTTGCCACTTCCAGAGTGCCTTGCCCTGAAGATCTTCAGAGCAGGACATGACTGATTTTGCAGGTGTTCTAAAAGTTATAAAGGACCAGGACGAAATGGGGAATCTTTCCTAGCCCAAGGCAGACCCCAATCTTCATTTGGGCTATAGACATGGAGGAAAAATGGGAGTGCATAGTGGCTAAGTTATGACATTGCACAATATCAGTTGGGATCAAGGAGTGTGTTTATAAAGGCATTAGGTCAGGTTTAGGTTTAGGCTTTTGTTTAGGTTTAGCTTGGGCTTAGTCTTTGGCTTTGGTTTAGGTTTAGCTTCAAATCCCTTGGTTTTGTGAAACTTGAGGCAGAGCTTTGCTCTAGTGCCACAATAAATTAAATTCCCAGAATTCCATTGTATCGAGCTATGGCAGATAAAAGTAATGTCAACCGGATTATTTCTGCAGTGCAGATGTAGCCAATATGAGATAGCCTTAACTCTAGTGATAAAATGGCAGCTGATGTTGAATCCACTTTATGCTTCAAAGTTTGTTTTAGCAATAGCAGCTTCATTTATATACTGCTTCATACCACTCTAAGCAGTCCTTAAGCAGTTGACAATCTGTAAGCTAATTGCCCCCTTCAAGCTGGGTACTCATTTTAGCGACTTCAGAAGGATGCAAGGCTGAGTCTCCCCTGAGCCTCTTGCTGATATTGAACCCACGACCTTGTGGTTTGTGTATGAGTGGCTGCAGTACAGGCATTTAACCACTGTGCCACCAGGTCTCTTCCTTTCTCTAATTGACAAACATTCACATCTTTCACAGAACAGGTCTAGTTAACAATCTGGTATTCCCATCTTCCTTTGCAGAGACTTAATAAACACTTTGAAATGGATTTGATTTTGGAAATACAAGTCAAAACACGTACAAACATGTTTGAAATAAACTGTAATGAAATGAGTGAAACAAAGAAACATGCTTAATGATTCTTGAAAGTGTCGTCAATGAAGAGCTGTAAGTAATTAGCAATCTGCCATTATAATAGTTTGCTGTTACAGTTCAAGTTTTCTTCCTTGTATTTGCCTTTTCAATTATTGTCACAGACCTGAGGCCCTCAACCCACAGAGACAGTTAAAATGTTATGGCAGCTAATGACATTGACATAGATTGTTTCTGTCAGATGGGAAAGGTAGGATGCATAAACTGTGAAATGTGCAGACCCCACTCCCTCAGGAACTAACTGATAAATGAAGAAGAAAATTGAAAACCTGAAGGTGTGTGGAGGAGGGGGGGAATTCTGTTTACCAACATATAGTAGTAATATAGAACTAGGGCCTATTTCTACTTCTTCTTGTTATTATGTGCAAACAAGTTGACTCCATTTTGTGGTGACCCTAACAAAGGGTGGTCTTGGTAAGATTTATTTGAAAGAGGTTTGCCATTGCTTTCTTCTTAAGCTGAGAGAGTATAACTTGTCCAAGAACACCCAGTGGGTTTTCATGGCTGAGCAAGGATTTGAACCTTGCTTCCCTGTAATCTAGGCTGCTGCCACACTGCAGAACGAGTGCAGTTTGACTCCACTTTAACTGTCATGGCTCCATCATAAGAAATTCTAGGTTTTGTAGTTTGTTGTGTCTCCACAGGTCTCTGACAGAGAAGGCTAAATATCTCATAAAACTACAAATTCCAGAATCCTATAGCATTGAGTAATGGCACTTAAAGCAATGTCCAACTGCATTGATTCTGCAGTGTAGATGCAGTCCAACATTCAAATGAATACAATATGTTGGCCCATACACATGCTGCTGCTAAATAAGTAAATAAAGATATGGAATTTAATCAATTACATTTATTTATACTCCCTAAAAGTCATATTTCTACAAAAATTTGGAAGTTCCTGCTTACAATTCATATCCAATTAATTTAAAGCCACTGTAGTGTAGTAGTTTGAGCATTGGACTATGAATCTGGAGATCAGTGTTCAAATCCCTGCTCAGCCATTGAACCTCACTGGGTGTTTTTAGGCAAGTCTTACTCTCTCAGCCTTAAAGGCAACTCCTCTCTGAGATACGTGTCAGGAAAAACCCCATTATAGGTTCATCCTAGGGTTCTCATATGTTAGAAATGACTAGAAAGCATCCAATAAAAAACAATAGTTTAAAGGGAAGAAAAGTCATTTCAAAAACCTTCCTGACAATTTCCAAGATGTTTTAGGGCCTTTACAGACTGCCAGAAATAATGCAGCTTGAGGCCACTTTAACTGTCTTGGCTCAGTGCTAGGGAATCATGAGAACTGTAGTTTTTTTTTTTTTTTTTTACATTGAGCCTTCTCTGTCAGAGAATTTTGGTGCCACAATAAACTACAGTTCCCATGATTTCTTAATACTGAGCCAGGACAGTTAAAGTGGCCTCAAGCTGCATTATTTCTGGCAGTCTGTAAAGGTCCTTAGTTTACATCTCTCAACAATAGGCCTGGTTTTCATTAAAATTAATATCCTAATTGCCAACCAATTGACATCCTGGGAGTAAAGTGGCACATAAATGTGCCGTATAATTAAATAAATAAATAAATAAATACATAAATAAATAAATCACCCACAGATCATTGTCTCTTCAGGGGTACCCAGCCCTCTGTGATTAAGTTCATCTCTCATTGTCCATACCTTGTGACACTCCCATCGCCACCATTTCAGTAGACATTCTTTATCTCATGAAATCAGTAGAAAATCCATGCCCATTCCTTCCATGTTCTTGGACAAACTGGTCCTATCGATTATGTATTTCTGAACCATCTGTAACTTTGACATTCCTCCATCTTCCATCACTGGATCTTATTGTTTACTGGGACAGACATGCAAAGCAACTAAAATTGAGGAAATTTAAACTGTTATTCTACTTTACAAGTTCTGAAAGAATGAAAGAGTTAGAAGAAACCTTACTTCCATGATAGTCATTGAGTCCAGTCTTTTAATTAGTGCAGGATAGCTTTCATTCTATGAAGAAATTTATTCTGAATCAAATTCAAATTTAGAGTAAAAATCCTTCAGTATTTTATTTTGTTTTCCTAACTGTTTCAGTGATAATTGTTTCAAATACTGGTAAATAATATTTAATTAATTTGGGAAGGTAAGCCATTTCCTTCAGTGACTTTAATAAGTTTGGGATTTGTGATGACACTTGACAACATATGAGGTTTTCTAATTGCAGCCTGCCAAATTCAAAACTATCAAAACACTACAACAGGCCTGAAGTATTCAAATAATGAAGTTGAACCTCACAATTCTATTTGTGAGTGACTATTTCAGAATGAAATATCTTATTGATAAGAATGGGGATTCAGATAATAATCAAACATATGCTAGAGTAATGCAAGAAGAGACATCATGAGGATTTGCAGAGTGTCCTCTGAACCCCATGGCATCTTCTCAGGCCTCACAAACAATTTACATTTATTTTTAAGAAGAATTAATGTAATGGCATGCTGAAACCATATATACAAATAGTAGATCAGTGGCACGATAAAACTCTGTATTTGGAATTGCAGGTATTTGTAAATATTAATTTCAGCTTAAAAGAGGAAGGAAAAAAAAGTGTCTTCAAGATGGAGATTTTTTTTCATCAGTCTTAAAGGTACCAGAAGGCTTTTTTTTTTCTTTACTTTTTTTATATTGAAAGAAAATTTCCAAAGTTATCTCTTTGGAAACTATTAACTTCACTCGTAACCCAAACCAATATTTCCACATGAAAGTAGTTTCAAGAATGCAGTAAGCTGGCTATCTGTCTTCTAGTGGGTTGTTTAGTTCTGTATTCAAACATTCAGTGAACAAGTAGAGGACTAAATGGACTGGGGGGGGATGTAGGAGTACACAAAAGCCCTATTCACAAATGTCACCATATATTTGGAAGTATTCACTATGAATGTCTGAAGAGAGCTCTGCAGCTGTGGTCAGCTGAATATGGACTCCCATAATCAGCCTTATTAGCAACTCTCAGCACATTCAGCTGAATGTGATTGCAAAACATTGAACATTGCACTCCACATATGAAGGAAGATCTGTGATCCTGTCTGTGCTTAGGAATGTTTTAGGAACAGGGGTGGGAATCATGTGGCTGGAGAGTGTTGTGTGGTTCTTGGGACATCCTGTGCAGCTTTCAGAACCTCAGGATTCCCACTGAACCCTTCAAACATCAGGCACTATGTGGAGTCTTTAACCCCCCCTCCCCCCCGTATTGGGTCTCTAACTGCCAACCTGCTGACGTTGCAATTGTAAGAGTCAGTGTCTTAACTGCTAAGTCACCACATCCCCTGGATAAAGGAAATAGGTGCCCCCCCCAAAAAAAAGCCCTGTGTGTGTGCTTCCAATGGAGTATTACCCACATCCTCACCATCCATTTAACTGCCCATTAATTTTTGGGATTGCTTGAATACAGCTTCTGTTTTCTTGAGTTAGTGGAAAGTGCAGCAGCAGGGAATGAGTAGTATAATCTTTCTAGAGCACAGATAATCTAATTTTTAACATTGTTTGAAACAGCACAAGGCTTCCAAGCTGAGTTATTGAATGAGTCACTGTGCCTATTCTCTACTATAATGTCATCAACCATTGGAGAATTAGCAAGAAAATAAACAGAATGGTGAAACTTGTGGAAAGGAAAGTAATTATATTTTTCCTTAGGGCTACATATCCCAAAGTACATTCAATTTCCCTGCTTGGACTTTTCCTCTACAGAAATTTTAATTAAAGTGCACTTTCCCACACCAGTGTAATCCAGCAAAATCCATACTCACTTAATATAAAATTACAAAAACTGCATATATTTCATACTCTATAATGGGGTCAGCAAGTGGCATCCTGTATGAACATATCTGACTTAATAAACTACTTTCTGACACACCCCTCCCTCTCTTTTTTCCCCTGAACAGGTTAGAATGCAGCAAATCCCAGCATTGCTAAGCCATCAAGTCAGCAAATCCCAGCATTGCTAGGCCACCAAGTCAGTGGTGATGAATGCTGGTAGGTGCAGAGGCTGTACAGATCGCCCCTTTCCACACCAGATTGGGGCCATGCATGTTTCTTTTTTGCACCACAGAAAGGACACCCTAGTTGCCACTGCCCTTCAATGGCTCTTCTGTGCACTGAACTCCTGAACGCTGCACTGAAGACATACCCTTTTGCTACCCGCAGTGTGGTTGCTTGGGCAGGGTGATGCCAGCCTGGGGGCAGAGTCAGGGCATCTGGCATGAGGTTGACAGCCTTCCATTTTGCCCCCAGGCCAGCTCTTTATGCCAGTCTGTACAGCCTCACAGTTGAGGAATCTCTGGAGAGCCACTTGATTCCCACTCTTGCTGGATAACAAAAAAACCCTCCAAAACATATGTTTCCCACTTCTACATCTAAGTAAACATAAGCAATAAGTATGTAGGGAGATCTTGTAGCACCTTTGAGACTAACTGAAGGAAGAAGTTGGCAGCATGAGCTTATGTAGACTTAAGTCTACTTCCTCAGATGCATCTGAAGAAGTAGATTTAAGTCTACAAAAGCTCATGCTGCCAACTTCTTTCTTCAGTTAGGGCGTCTCCAGACCGGCCCAAAGGACTGGCCTGGAGGCAAAGATGGGGTGGGGCAGCTGCAGCCTGGCTGCCCCAACCCCCTGCTAATGTCATCCTGATGCCATGCACTGTTATGCATGGTGCATGGTAGCAGGATGCCCTTCCGGCACAGTGTTTTGATGTGCTGTGCTGGAAAGGGTGCTAAAGAGCCACATGCTGACTCTTAGAATGGCCTTTTTCCACCCCTGAAAGGAGTGGCATTTTGCTGCTCTTTCAGGGGCAGGAAAAGGGAGGATCGGGACCACAGCATGCAATTGCTGTGGCCCCGATCCACAGCTAGCAGGGGTGGGCCAGAGCCTTCCATCTGCATAGTCCCTTAGTCTCAAAGGTGCTACAAGATATCCCTACATACTGATTCTACAGATTGACATGGCTATATCTTTGAAATAACCAGTAAGCAAGACATTAACAGAAAACAGTTATCAAGACTTATACTGAGAAAGGAAGAAGTGAGGATCTGATATGTTGGTTACTAGAACCCTATGGCAAGTGAGCTATAATGCCATTAGTAACTCTAATTCTTATCCTCCTCCCATTTAAAGCAGTGGGTGATGGCTGAGCATTTGGGGACCATTTATACACATACCAGTAACACTTCTAAAGTGTGAAAAGATTTAAAGTTTCCACTGGTGCTGGATTTAGAAACAAACAGAACTATAAAATCTCAAAAGAAAAGGAAATTTATCTTCATTGAGAAAGGCAAAAAGACATGATAAGCATTAGATTTGTGCAACCACTCCTACAGAAGGAGCAGCAAGGCAATGGCCTGAGAGGAGGGGAGGAAAGATTGCACATCAGTTGATCTCTGTATTCCCTCTCCCTGCTACCACTTATCTCTATAATCTTTACCCATCCAGAGCTTGGAAATAATTGGTTAAGAATAATGAGTTACTTGCCATTAATGCCCTTGTACAATGACTAAGGCACAATTTAGGGCCTTGGCAGACGACTAATAGAGTCGTCTCCGAGGCCTGGAAGAGGAGGGGCAGCCACACGAGCGGTGCCCCTTCCTCTTCCCGAGGTTGCCCTCGGAGCTGCTGGCCCTCTGCACGGCCAGCGTGCCGAGGGCAACCTCCCGCCGCAGCGACCGCACGCGCTGCGGTGGAAAAGTCAGGGAAAGTGCACCCTACGCGTTTAGGGTGCATTTTCCCTGACTTCTAAAAGGAGCGCCAATTTGGCACTCCTTTCAGGGTTGCCGCAGGAGTGCCATGGTGTGGCTGCCATGGCCCCGCGGCGCTCCAGACCAGGGCGTCGTGGCCACCCTGGTCTGCATCCCCCCTTAGTTACATTATCAGTGCCAGGATAGTGTAGTGGTTTGAGCAGTAGACTAATGACTGGAGATCAGGATTTGAATTCCAGTTCATCCATGGAAACTCACTATCATGGTGAGTCCCACTCAGCCAACTATTTTCCTATTGTGACAGCACCATGGGCCCTTTACATCCCACCACTGCTACCAATTTATGTTTATGTTTTCTTGCCTGTCGGAGCAAAGAGAGAGAATCAACTCATGATATTTCCACCCAAATCACTGAAAATGAACATCTCACAGGTAAGAACCAGTGTTCCTTTTTATATTCTGTTTCCCTTAATGTATGTACACTGTTTTGTGTACATTCTTTGATCAAAGAAATATATTGTAATGTTTGGATAATTGCAATTTTTTCTTTAATTGTGTTTGTTAGGTTTATATTAAGGTTTTCGTAAACACAAGTTTGATATGGGAAATGTAGTCACATGATTTGTTATTGTAATTAAGGGTTGGACTAGAACACGTCACGAAATATCACCCAATTAGCTTGAAAAAGCAACTCCCAGAAAGGTGGAGTTTTGGGGGGCTGAGGACTGAGAATCAAAAGTTATTCACTTGCTTTTTGACTTTTGAACTGTAATGAACTAATAAAACCATTCTTTTGATGATGCTACTAACACATTTTGAATCATGTAGCAAATAGCTTTTATTCCTGCTTAGCCAGCTTTGGCTAAAGTGAAGATGTTATTATTATTATTTTTATTATTATTATTATTATTATTATTATTATTATTATTATTATTATTATTATTATTTGTTTTTTGCTTTTGCCTTTTACAATAAAGAAGCTTGCTGAAAGTTCCAGGTTTGGATGTTTGATTTTAAAGGACTGTTTTTCAACACTCCTACAACATTATTTTAACTGTGTTCCAGTTCAAATATGAGTTTGGGAAATGTGAAATAGATCATTTTGTATTTCAGTGCAAATGGAATGAATGAATGAATGAATGAAGACACACACCTCTACAAAAAAGAAATACACAGTAGTTTACAAGCACACTTTTTACAAAAATAATGCGAATAGCCACTCCACTTCTCTGTCTTTGAACAAAGTGAAGAAATGGTGAAGGCTGTTTCAGCCCTGTCCTCAGTTGTTACAGTCTGTCTTCAAAAATACAATGTCAGCTTGAGTACAAGGGACAATAAAACAACTATTCATAACATTGTATTGCTTAACAGGATTTAAGTAGAACATTGGTCCTCTGTTGTTGGTTTATTTCATCATGAGGGTAACCATTCATTTCAGTCCATTAAAACAGATATTCATGACCAGACTTTTGTTGTGATGGCTCTGCTTTCTGTTGCCTTTCTAGTGAGGTATAAAACAGCTTCTCAATGAACAGGGCCTTTACAGACTGCAAAAATAGTGCAGCTTGATGCCATTTTAACTGTCCTGGCTCAGTGCTAGGGAATCATGGGAATTGCATTTTTTTTCTAGGACATTGAGCGTTCTCTGTCAGAGAGCTCTGGTGCCACAATAAACTACAGTTCCCACGATTCCTTAGCCCTGAGCCAGGACAGTTAAAGTGGCCTCAAGTTGCACTATTTCTGGTAGTCTGTAAAGGCCCTTGGAAACTATCCATTCTGAAATAATTGTAGCATGAAATGAGCTTCAATTGAGATAACTACAAGTAGGACATCACAGAGCTGGGAAAAATGCTAATAAAATGGGGGGGGGAAAAGGCACTGGAAAAACATCTATACAAAGAAAGTATTATCATTTATATGAGGAGGTATAATCATTTATACAAGGAAATAATATTTCAAGAATTCTCTTTTGTTTAGAGAGTGGACAATTAATATGATACTGTGAGATGGCATGAGAGATGTAAAATGCCATGTGAAAAAAGTGGAATGCAGATAATTCCTCCTTTTTCTCATAAGGGTAGAATAAAGTTGTCTGACAACATGCTTAAAAATGGCAAAAGGAGATTGTTCTGCACAAAACCTATGGCATGCCAAGCCACAGCTGAAAAATTTGAAACTTTCCAAATATTGTTGAACCACAACTCTCCATCATCTCTCAGTATCATGCTGGCTGAGACTAATAGGTACTGGAGTCTAAGGACATCTGGAAGACCACAAGATTCAGTGATGGTCATAGGCCTATTGGTCTTTAAAAGCAAATATAGCAACTTTATGGAAGACATGTCTATCAATATTTTGCTGTTAGCCATAATAGCTAAATGGAATATTCATAACAGTCTGTGTTCCTGTTGTTATAAGCTGCTAGACACAATCAATAGAGGATAGATATCACTTTAATCTCTTTGTGAATTTCCCAGAAAGATCAGCCTTGCTTGGTGTAGGAAATAGAATATTGGCTATTGTTAGCGTACCCTGTGCTATCTTTTGGGATCCCCATATTTCTTATCTCATATCTGGAAACATCATGTTTTGAAGGGATAATAAGATAATCAAACCTAGATGGGTTCCTTCCTTCCTTCAAGTCATCTGCATTTCCTCTTGCACCTTCAGACAAACAATAGCCTTGCATCCAAGGTAGGAAGCCGACATCTCCATCTGTCCCATGCCATGTTCCAAGTCACCTCACTCTTGTCCCTCGCATCCTGCATTTTCCTGATCCAATCACTGTTTTTGTCACACTAACATTAAAACCATCACCTGGTTCAGAATCCCATTGTCATTTCCTGGGAAAGAACATCAAGTCTTTGTTGCCTTATAAGATAACACATCCCCAAACACTAGTAAATATTGGTTTCATGAACCTAATTGCTGTGCACTCACAGTAGGCATACAGTTGCCCCAGGCTGTGTTTCATGTATGAAATTTTGCCACTCTCAGATCACCCAGTCTGAACCACTCCAGCTTTTCATAATCTACTCATTATTATCATTAATTATCATTCCTCTGCAAATGTCTCAGACTCTGCTAACCCATTTCAATAGTTCCATTTCAGTTAGTTCTGAATGCTGTGTCTGTGTAGATTGCTATTGTGTATGTGATTGCACTCTGCATTTTTTTCTAAATAAAACCCTCTTAATTCGCTCCAAGCCTGGAGTTGTCCTGTTATTACTGATATAAACAGGTGCAAATGATCCTAAACCCAGCCTCTTGCAAAGCTAATTTATCCAACATTTAAAGTAGTGTTGATAGTTGGTGGGGACCCACCCATTTCTCTCTACCAGCCTAAAACAAGGAAAAGAGGGGCAGATTAACACTGGGGCAAGAACATTAATAGTAGTTCCACTCTAGTGATACTTCTAGGTCCCTAATCTAACCTGCTATTCTTACATGGAGGGTGTGGTTAATTCCCCTCTGTTGAATTGCAATTCAACTTCCAGTCCAATAATCTTCTGAACAAAAGGAATAATTTTGTCCTTGAATTTTAGACATGTCCTTAAAACAGCAAAAAAGAAAAATGGTGAGGAATCAGCAAAGAACTTAATTCAACATTAGTTGGTCCACATGAAGTGAGCAAACCAAAATCTTTGCATAGATTCTATACTTGGCTTGTGATAATGAACATATTGACAAGACACATTTCTTATACACATTGGTGCTTTCTAGATGAATGAATTCACCAGGGTAAACTTTGGGCCTTTGCAGACTGCCAGAAATAGTGCAAATTGAGTCCACTTCAAGGGTTAGGGTTAGTGCCAGGGAATCGTGGGAATGTTTTTTTTTTCTTCTTCTGAGACATTGAGCCTTCTCTGTCAGAGAGCTCTGGTGCCACAATAAAATAAAGTCCCCGTGCTTCCCTAACCCTAACCCTAACCCTTAAAGTGGACTCAATTTGCACTATTTCTGGCAGTCTGCAAAGGCCCTTTGATAGCTTTTGATGTTTTGCATAACAGTTCTTTTTTTTTCCCTCAGCACATTTCTTTCCCTAAAAAGTTGAAAGCATGCTTGGCACAGTTGATGACTCCAAACAGATTGACAATGTCATTTTCTGAGAAATCACAATTATGAAACACCCATTTTTTCTGCTTTTGTTTTTGAAAAGAGTATAACCTAATAGATTTCTAAAGAAAACTATATTTCCTGCATTAATCATTGATAAAGGCATCATGCCATGCATGATGGTATCTACAAAATATGGTATCTACACATTATGAAATATTGGTATCTACAAATTATGAAATATTGTTTCATAGGGAAAATCAATCACATCTGTCTGAAAATATAAAGCATGGCCCCTTTCTTCCTTTGTAGTTCTTCAGTACATTTTTGAAATCAGAACCCCTTTGGCTTCTGTCCCATATTTTCATTTGGTCCCTTGGCATCTCTGACTTTTTTGAAGTGTGCAATTGCTTTTGCCAGCTCTCATGCATTTATGTATATTGATCTTATCAAGAAACTCCGATCCCCTTGTCTTCATTATGATTTGTGTTAATGAAATGTTTCCTCTGAAGATGACAACTTCATAGGCTGCATTTTTAAAAAGGACTGATTGGTATGGGACTGAGGTGCCTCACTAGCTACTAAGTACTTGAAAAACTCTTGTCTTCAAGCCTTCTGGGAAGCTGTCCATCAAGATTCAAAGTTGTTAATGAGAGAGTCACAAGGGGGTTATATGAAATTCTGTACATTAGCACTATTGTGTTAATGAAATCCACAGAAATGTTGCCACTAAATCAACAAACCACTTAAAACTAAGTAATTAGTTTATCTTAAATGCCATTGACTTCAATTTACTGGGAAGTTTTGGCTGTAAGGGAGAAAATCCAACTATTTTCTGCCCTAATGCCCATACTACTTTTCTATGAGGAGCCTTACTTCTTTTGTAGAAACATTTTTTTCTGCTGTTAGAAAGAATTTACCAGTAACCAGGGAGGGAATCTTTAAGATGCTTGAATTTTAATCTCTCAGTTTTTCAGTTTTTATCACTATTAAGTTTGTTTTGTTTTGTTTCTGTGTCAGTTTGCTTGTTTCTTTTTTTAAAAAACATCCTATATAGTCTACATCACACCTTTTTCCTAATATACTCTTTTCCTGAATTATCCTTAAAGTAATGCTTTTTTGTTCATTACATTATTTTCACTAAAATATGCATTTGCACACAGATTCACAAAAAGCAAATTTATATAAATTCACATTAAAATGAGTTTATTCTATCACCATACCATGAATAAAGAAACAGTTTTCCTTTTTACACTGCAGCAGACAAGAATCCCAAGCTGGGAGAAATGAAGGATATAAATCAAATAAATAAATATGGAGCTAGACCAGAAATGACTACTATAACAGGTACTAAAGGCAATGTGGAGGCAATGTTCACTTGGCTATCCTTCAGCTCAGCCTTACATCTTTTATCTCATTCTCTCTCATTCATAAGGGAGAAGCAAAATCACTAATCAATAGCCTGAAGGCTATGACTTAATTACTTATGAGAAGTGCTACTTTGGGAATGCACTGAGGGTGCTAGTGTCCAGGTCTGAGGCAGACCAGTCCAGATAAGCACCACAGGTTGGAATGTCAGTTTCAAGTGGAGCACTGTCAGCATTCAAGTAAGACAATCCAAGTGTGATCACTTGGGCTCAGGAGTTGCTATTGAACTTTATGGCATGATAGGTATGGGCCCCTGTCCAGTAAAACCTTTGCATAATTTTATAGGCATCAGGTCTAAGGTGTCTGACCCTCTATTCCCCCACTTGAACAAATTTCTCCTCATGCAGTTCCAACTAATATCACTTCTGAGACTGGCTATGGGGCAGTTGGGGCTCCTGGCATTTGAATTGTGGGGGCTTGTTTAGAACAGGGGCAACTAGTGTGCCTGCAGAATGTGGTCTTCCTGTTGGGAAAAGGTCTTAAGTAGCCTTTGATCTACCCCTTTACTCTTTGTCATGGCACAAAGCATCATGGTGCATTTTACAGGCCTGTTTACCCCTGAAGGCCCTGCCTCTCCTCAGTGGCATCACTAGAATTGGTGTCATGCAGTGAGGTAACTTATGCTGTCCACCTCCCCCCCCACCACCACCATTGATCTTCTCCCATTTCACACCATACAGAATCCTTAGTAATGTTTTTTTTTACCCTAATTTTACTAGTAAATTATAATTCCCATATATCACTGAATATAATGTTAATATTTTGACATAAACAACTAGCAAAATTAAAATTATTTCTTCAAAATATAATATCATGTGCACAACATATAGATAGTGAAGATTTTGTTAAAATCTGAAGTTTTTAAGGAAAATTTTAAAAGAATATATTTTAAAAATTAAAAATAATAAATTTTAATTTTTTTGAAATTTGAAATTTTAATTTAATAAATAATAATAAATAAAAAATTTATTTATACCCTGCCTATTTGGAAATCCAATCAAGGCGGTTTACAAATTTTAAAATCACATGCAATCCCAAAAACGATCCCTCCCCCCCTTAAAACAGTATTAAATCTGAAGTAGATAAAATTA